>JAUMHI010000074.1:6478667-6510589 GCA_032359435.1 Enteromius unitaeniatus
TATAGAAAGACCCAAACAATATATATTTAGAAGATAATTACACTTGTATGTTTGTGTGTGTGTGTGTGTGTGTATATATATATATATATATATATATATAAATTTATTTATTTATTTTAAATTTATTATATATAAAAATATATATAATTTAACTATATATATATATATATATATATATATATATATAGTTTATATATACATAATAAATATACACAGTACACAAAAATTAATTATGTTCACAAAAACTTTTATTTTGGTTGCGTTTAATCCCGTTAATCGTTGCCCATCACTACTAGATAGATAGATCATTTAGAAGTCATTTACATTAAGATTTTAGAACACATGCCAATGGAAGATTATTAAGTAGTGTACCAAATTAACTCTATTCATCTTAATTTCAAATGTTTTGACTCACCTGTATTCTTGCTTCCGGTAAATCTATTTTCGCAGCTAGTCTCTCTCGTGCAAAAACGTCAGGATAGTGTGTTCTCTCAAACTCTGGTGGAAACATTACAAAATAAGCGACGAGTGATTTTCTGTGAGTGATTTACACAACTGTTGCCTAAACGTCATGCAGAGTAGTCTTATTAAAAAGTTTACAAAAAGTTTATTCCTGAAATGAAGCGTGATTAGTTATAGCTAGTCTAGAGATGCTCTCATATTAGCTGTGATCTTCCTGTTTACCTTTTTCAAGTGCTTCTATTTGTTCTTGTGTGAAAGATGTGCGGTTTCTTTGCAATTTTCTTTTTAGCTGAAGCCTCATTTGGGTCTCATCGGAATCCTCTCCGTTGGAGCTTATCGAGTTTGTGTTCTCGCCGCCTCCGTCTGATTGTTGGCAGCCATCTGGAAAGGAGAAAAAATATCAAATGTAAGTTTGTTCTGTTTGTTCACACTTCTCATTCTGTGTTTGGGCTCTAGGTTTTAATTGAGGTTTATCGTGGTCATATTTCGATAAGTGGAGCGTTTTGTAGGCTACTGCATCGCCCTCTGCGATGTTGTGGGAAAACATTTAGAGCGCGCTCACTTAGATCTTTCAGCATCGAGTCACAAAGGCTGACGAGCTTGAGGGCTTTACAGAAATGCGATAAAATGTCCCAGAAAGCTTTTCAGATCCTCTGAAATGTTTTTTAAAAAACCAAACACCCTCTCCCCCCTTTTCATTCCCGAGTTCTTCAATTAGGCTACGGCCACCATATGGGCGTTTGCAGAGCTATTGAGGTGACCACCAATACTTGAATAGGAGAGGGATGCTTTCACAGCCACACAATGCGGGAGAGTAAGGGTAACTCTTAAATACTCGCTGGGAGGAAGGATGGCAAACTTTTCGTGGGTTGAATTTTGAGAACACAATTGGAGCGGGCGACAAAAGGATTCTCTCCAGCAGTCATTGTAGCACGAGGATTCCAGTCAGCTCGGCGTGTTAACCTTTATGCTCTACTGTCATTAATCACTGTCCCTAGGGCCGGCCCGTTCAACCTCGGTTAGGATTTATACCTTCTTATAGGCGCAGGAAGAAAAACAGCCAGGCCACCGTGAATGAGACATCTAAATGCGAAGGCTCTTGTTTGTCACAGACTGAAGGATAGGAGTGCCTACTGTGAGTCGATACGCTTTAACCTGCTGGGTTGTTGGACACCAGTGCATAATTAACCCATCTCACCAGATACATTTCAAACAAAACAACAAAAAAAACTGTTTTGGCGGAGAGTCGTGAGGTAATTATGAAACCCCAAACCCCTTTTTGGAATTTTACATGGGTGGTGTTGTAAGTTGTCATGTGGCCACCCTATTGCCCGTTTGATGATGTCATGTACAGTATACACTGTCATAATTTGGGTCTGCTGTGAATGTATCAAATAATGCTATAAAGTAACTGTGACCAATAGATAGACCGTTATCTTAATAATCATAATAATTATAAATGAAATCATTTTTTCAGTTATCTTTTCATCGTTCCCTACAAATCATTTTTTCAGTTATCTTTTCATCGTTCCCTACAAATGCCTTAGAATAAAATATTAAAACATATGTATGTGTGTGTGTGTGTTAGGTCACTCTTTAATTGATCAAATTAGCATTTTTGGACTCTGTAGTTTCCCATAGCTTACAGCTGATCCATTCATTTTCATTTATTTATGTTTCATTGAGATATTATTTGATTATTTGATTATTATATTCTTAGAGTAGTTTGCTTAATGAACTGAGGAAAAATAATTTAATTGAATAAGAGACTAAAATGAAGCTCACTGGATGCATATATAACCACTGGAAAATATGCAGTCAAAAATGAACTTTTCAGTGCTTTTTATTGATGTGATGTAAATGAGATATGGTTTCTCCTCTTCTGGTGTGGCAAGAAATATTAGGCTACATAATAAAAGTCTAGCTTTCCTTTTCATTTCTATGTTCTTAGAAAGTTTTAAAAGGTCTTTGTGTTTAGTATCCACACTTTTCAAGAGCTAATCCGAATGTGTGGCCTTTTTCTCAAAAGCCTGACCAACTGTCGCCAGATTTCGGATTTCTTTTCTCTGAGAAAGGCGCTGGGAAATAAAATCATTCCTTATTGGGGCGTTGTCGTAACCGGTGAGGCGGAAGGCGAGCAAAAAGGTGGCAAAACAACCGCGGCATCTTTCAGCTGTGGAGGCCTTGATCAAAACATGCGAGGACCCCTGGAAAAGGAAAAGTGTCCAAATCCTTTAGACGGCTTTAGCACCCCGAGCCTATGGCGGAGGGAGGGGCTGCTAGGAGTCCGCTGAATGCGATAGAGTTGTCTCTTTTAGCGTCCTGTCAGCCCAGATGAATCCGCTGTTTTATTCAGTGTTGCGTGACATTCATCAGATTGCGACCATATTTGTCTCGCTCACAGACCTCACCCTGACTAATAGCCTACTTTGGGAGTGGACTTCGAAATGAAAGTGGTGAAACTAATACAAGTTAGCCATTTTAAAAAAGCAGTAGGCTTATCTTGCGCTGTGTGTAGTAAATATGACAAATTTTATACCTCAAAACCTGTTAAATATTACATCATGCAATTTGAGCCAGTTTTAGGTTATTCCTCTTTGCATAAAACACGTTTGTTTTGATTTTGCTGGAAACCAGTCAATGATTTGACAGGCCGATATTACACAGACATTAATTCCCTATTTATCGTATCTTTTTATATGTCTGTCTTAATTGTGTAGCGCCTTTAACGGTGACATGTCTAATTGGCAGACGTTGCCATATCATGTCCAGGGTGTCTCCGGTGCAACATTTCCACAGCTGTCTCCTCAAACTAAACGCGTATTTATGTCGCCTTAATGGGAAACAAAACGTTCTCTAATGAGCTATTACATAGCGACAGAACTGTTCCCGTAACACATTTTTTGTTTGTGACAGAAACATAATTTAGAAAGGGAATCCTTGTTTATTCGATGTCGCGTTCTTTAAGAACTGAAGGTGGTTTGCAACTAACAGAATTATTTGTAATATCATCATTATATAGTCACGGCATATAATGCATTTATTAATCCAGGCATTGTTGATATTATAACAGTGCATGAAACTCCGTGTAACGTGCATAGCCTAATTTGATAAATTAGAAAAATTGTATATATAGCCCATCTAATAAAAAGCCACTTGGAATAAAAACGAAATGTACTTTTATTATTAATATGGAAATTGTTTTAGCTATATATATATATATATATATATATATAATAATCAATTATATTCTAATTCACTCCAGGCTGCAAAATTAAACACAATTAAATTTAGCGAATCCAATGCCCCTTTTGACACCGCCCTCCTCTATGGAAAGTAAAATAGCCATACCTTGATTGGGCTGTCCTGGCACTGAGGTTCCGGGGTACCATCCCGGCCGGGTCCCCCACGTGCCGGTCTGACCGTTCAGCATCCTCAGCTTTTCATACATGCCATCTGCGCCCATCTGTTGCTTTTCGCTAGCCAGGTTGCGCAGTACTCTGTTTATCGATGACACCTGAAAGACGAACCCAAAGATGCGGCACATTAATTAAAGGGCGCATCCGCGATGTGGCATGTTGGCTTTTGGAACGATTGGCCCCATTTCTGCACAGGCCTACATGCCAGAGCATTACATCGCATTGTACCGTCCTCTGGTGTAGAGGAGATTATAGCACCGGCCGGGTAAGACATTGGAGAATATTCAAGTTCAAGGTCATCAGTGCATGCTTTTAAACAGTGCGTCAAACTATTGCTGAATGAACTTACGCTGGGGATATTATCGTTTGTGCAGACCCCGTCTGATAGCAGCCTGTCTCGGATTTCCCACGCGAAGATTGACGGACACTCCCTCTTGTACTGGGCAATTTTTCCGACCACCTCCGGAGTCGCTACTCGTGGCTTACTTCCTCCGATCGCCCTGGGTCTGATGGAGCCCGTTTCATAGTATCTCCCCAAGATTTTACTCACGCAGCCGTTCGACACCTAGATGGAAAACAAAAGAAACAATTCACATACATTATTTAAGACTAGTGTGAAATGTTAAGTGTATGCTGCAAGCAATGATAAGCTTACGTTTTCATTGTCCAGCACTTGGACTTTTGCATCAGCATGGGTCTATAACACAAGAAATACCTTTAACACGAAAAATATGTCTTCAGTGGTACGAGAAATTCTGCACTTTTTTAAAATGCATGTCGGTCGCCAAATTTAAAAATTGCCAAATGGGGGGGAAAAAAAGGAGAAGTGCTTCGATCCATTCCACGAGACCACCGTTTATGCATTCCAAACTAAAATTTGAAATGAATCCTCGTCGTTTCGCTGGCATTAACAATGCAAGGACTTTATTATTTTTTTTTTAAATAAAGTAACTACTATATAGCTGGGAAAAAAGTAATTATGAAAGCACATATGCGAAACAAAACTACTGTATAAATATTTCATATTTTTGGTGAACAGTTGAATGCAAATGCATGCAAAACATGCGTTCTCATCACCTGCAGAATCCGGGATATGTCACACGGCCGGGCTCCACTGTGAGCGAGTTCAACTATTTTCTGTCTCGTGGAGTCTGGCAGCGGTCTGCCGTTGACGAACACACCGCCGAGCTGGTTCACTCCACTGTGACCTTAAAAAGAAGAAGGTAAGATCCTGTTGTAAAACACCCAGCATTTAGCGCAGCAGCCTCACAATCCAGACTCTATTTAAACAGCAGCTGTTCTTAATAGAAGCGATCATAGAAGTCAAGCATTACAAGAGCATTGTCAACAAATCTCAATCTTCAGAGTAAACCGCTTTTAAATCAGCATAGCTGTCATATGTTTTCGACTGTTCTCCAGATGTGCTCGTAATATCATAATCTCCTAATGCACAATTGTAATATAATTACACATGCAGAACATTGATTAAGCGTCAGCGCTCTGGTATGATCTGGAGCAAAACATCTCCAACCCACTGAGCCGAGATTTGCGCATCTTTGCAAAGCCTTAAACGGATCAGATGGCGTAATGCTATTTGTGGCATTATATTAAAACTTCTTCGATTTAAACCATAGCCTCACTATACATTAAGTATAACAACTTTTTTTTTTAAAAAATGAAAAAAAAACATCAACCAAGGCACAGCATTATGTTACTTTGTCAGTGGAAAAGCCCCTATAAAGCAGACCAAAGGCACCAAACCTGAAGCCAAAACGGAAAAGCAGCCCTTCTCGGTTTGCTTTACTTCTCAGCTCCCTTCCCTCCGAAGCCTCGCGTTAAATTGAGTCCAAGAGCACAAGCTCCTTTGCAATAAATAAGCTCCAAATATAGAAGAGGGGGAAAATATGATGAGCCTGCCTGACATTTGTCTTTAAAATAAAGCTAGCTGCACGTCAAGTTTGAGCTTAATTTCTGGAAATAGGCGGAAGTCGCCCTGGATCATGCATGGAAGGCTAATTGAAAAGATCAGTTGGAGCACTTGTGGCAGGCATGTCACTTTATGACATCGCTCTGCTTTTGAAAATCGCATCGTCACGACAAATAGTAGCATGATAAAACGACCCTTTCTGTCTGCATTTGGATATCACTCAGACTAAATTGGACTCTACTCATTTCCCCTTTAAGGGAAGCTTCATTTTAAGGTAGCCAGGGGCTGTGCGCGTGCACGTCCACGAGGGCGCGCCTCGCCCTTAATATATTAAAAGTGACATTTCTTTTTTTTTTTTTTTTCCCAAGTGACAAACCTCCATTGCCTATATTTACGCGCTGGGAGCGAGTCTGCAGGATGCTGTTTTGTTCTGTAGGTTTATGCATGATAAATCAGCAGAGCGAACTAAAAAAAAAAAAATCTAAATTATGCACGAATGTTTTATTTTTTATTACGCACACTACCTGAGAATTATTTCTGATAATGGCACGCTTAACGCGAAGAAAGGCGGGAAGAAAAGCCCTTTTTGGAGCGAAGTATTCAATTAAATAGACGCATTTAGATTTATTGGCTTTCAAATCAAAGGCCCGCGTGGCTTTTAAAAATACAGCCACTTGATTTGAGCTGGCCAACACGCAGATTAGGATATAAAATCAAACTTTCGCTTGAAAGGTTAAGTCTTAATCGTTCTATAATTCCCCACGGTGAATGGTGTCGGTCTCGCCCAGTGGCAATCATTACGCGCGCGGTACTCTGTTTCTAATCAATTAATAAGAAGACATATGGTGTCAATTTGGACGCTCTTCTCTATATACACCCAAGAGTTATTAGCACAAAGCTTGGATTGCCGCCTGTGACCTTTAAACAAACCAAAGGCCCAACCCGAATGATATCTTTTTAGTAACACACGCGAGACATCACACGACAACGTTTGTGTACAATAACACTTTATCCCTAAAAAAGGAAAACACTAAAATACATTTTTCAGCGCGTCATATTTAATTTTATTTTTCAGTGCTAAAATAAAAAAAGACAAAAATGGGGGAATATTTTTTTTTAATTTATCGTTCACAAAGTGGAATGTGCTCCACTTCAGCTGACCTAGATTTAAACGCTCCGTTAAAACTCCAAAGTGTTGCGCCCACAAAAATAATCTAAAATTAGTGACTAACACAATTACACACCAATCGTTAGTATGAGGACAGAGCAAAAAAAAAACAAAAAACTGGCACTTACAACAATAAAAGCAATAGAAATGAGAGGATGACATTCAACACACCTTCGTTACAGATGTCATACACCTCTTGTCCAGCATTAAGAGAGAAAATATGTCTCATTTATTGTAATCAGAACTTGCTCAGTGCTTTCCACAAATGACTAAGTATATGTTTTGCTAGTTGGCCTTCACACATCTCAAAGACACAGACACATCCGCGCATGTAATTTATTCATGCTCTACAACACTCAATGTTGCATCAAAGCTCGGTCTGTTATTTCTCTCTCGCGGTGTTTCATAAACATGATAGACGTTCCATCGGAATCATGCAATGTCAATTTCGTCTCTGCTAATGGACTAGGTGGATTGGCCGCCGATGCTAACATTAATTCAGCAATTATTTAAAAGCAAGTCAAGCAGAAACATCCTCTCTCTCTCTCTAACACACACACACACAATTATGCAAAGAGCATATGGGTTAGACACTCTAACTAGGTTGTGTAGCTATGCAGGCTTCCATGTGAGTTTTCTTTTTCAATTCAAGGAATGTTTGCTCTCTCTCAAATGTAGCCTGTAGAATATTAAAAAAATAGCTTACGATGTTCCATACAATTCTAAAATTGATAAAGACTTAAGCAATGAGTTTAGCTTATACTGTGCAGTGTTCAGCTACTTTGAAGGAGCTTTATGAATGACAGGCAAACATTTTGGCAGCATGCACACGAGGTACGGTGTAAACTGCCTTCACTAATATCCCAAAACAAATGCTTTCCTGGCTAGACCTCTGGCACACCATCATAAAAACGCATTTCAGAAAAAGAAAAGAACTCCACTTACTGTTTTGCATCATGGACGCGACGCCAGACTCCCACGTGGCCCGGTTATAGTATTCTATCAAGTCATAAAGAACCAATAAGAATGGTCAGTTTCACATTTTTAAATCGAGTGTATTGCAGTGCAATGTGTGTAAGACTTGTTGTGCAAGAAAGTTACGGACAATAATGGTGTGGGCTGAAGCCTCACAATTTTTGCATTCATGCTGCAAAAAGTGAGAACAAAAAAATACTGTCTCCACAAATACACTTATGTCCAGGGTTTAAAACTTGCCTGGAAACAGAGTTGTCTGTCCGCTTAAAACAATTTATAGACTCTCATCTGCTTCGCTCTATTAAAATATCCCTAGGACAAAGCAAAACAATTTATTAGTACACCTATCCGTAATTATTTCTTTAGCATTACAGCTACATCTAATATTGGCTTTTTTAGGATCGTGTTTTTATGATTAATTATTGGACAGTAATTCGTTTTTTCTGCTTAATAAAAAAAATCCACAGTGATTATTATAGTTAAAATGGTTTTAATTGTTTAAGTTACATTTATTCTAATTATTTTTGACCTGTACACCTGCTTTTCCCTGACCTTGATTATTAGAAAACTTCAAATGTTGTGGGCAAGGCCTACTTTTTTTCCTCTCCTTCAGATACTCTGTTCTGGTGACACACGCTGTCTACCTCGCCTGGCTGCGCTGGAAAAGTAAAGCCAGGAGGGGGTGAGGGGTCCCCGACAAAGCCCCGCTGAATTTTAACAATAGCTTTCTTTTTCCCTCTACACCAAAACCCAGAGAGTAAAACCCGGGCTCCCTAACTAGCTACACCGC
This sequence comes from Enteromius unitaeniatus, assembly GCA_032359435.1. Classification (NCBI taxonomy): domain Eukaryota; kingdom Metazoa; phylum Chordata; class Actinopteri; order Cypriniformes; family Cyprinidae; genus Enteromius; species Enteromius unitaeniatus. The sequence continues at coordinate 6,487,409 of JAUMHI010000074.1, forward strand.
TTCCAACTAAACGTACCAACAACTCTCAGAAAATACAAAGAGCTGAAGGGAGCGAGCCCCCCTCCTCCTCCTCCTCCTCCTACACCCGGTCCAGCGTACCCCCCTTCACCCGCAACAGCCAGTGCAGCTCGCTATGACCCGGTGCCCGTTACCTCAATGCCTTTTTGTTTGTCTCGTTGCGCGAAATAGAAAAGTAATTTCTTGTTATAAGTATCTGGAGGTAATTGTGTTACTGGTATGTGTCGTTAAGGGCTGTAAAAAATGTACAACAGCGCAGTGGGGCGCTCAATTGGTAAAAGACAATTGCAATAAAGAACCCATTCAATACATTTACCGAAAAGGAGGCCGCTGTAGAAATACTCACTGCTTTGATTTTTTCTTTTTAAGTAGATGGGTTGTGTGCGCGGTTTACAGTGCGCAGCAACAAATAAATACATACACCAATCGCCAGCCAGCGTTACACGTGTTTCATCAAATAACATTTAGAAATACAGGCTGTATATGTTTCACTTTATCAAATGACATTAATTCAAAATCATTTTTTGGATTGCAAATAAATATTTATAATGCCACGATTAAGTTTTATGTAAAGTGAACTATTATTTCTTTCCCACGTGGGCTATTTAAGGTCTTCTGCCTGCACTAGTCTTTTTAGTTAATGATCTGTTTTAATAGTGCTATCTGTAATTGACAGGGCCTAATCTGCATTTTGTTCGTTCTAATGTGAAACATGAAGGCTCTTAATTAAGCACACTTATTTAAGCCTGTGAGATTCTGCGGAAAGTAGATTCTTGTGAAAACTTAAAACGGTGCTGATTCATACAAATTTATAAAAACTACCATACTCAGCCTGAGTTATAGCATGCAAATTACTGGCACCGTCAAATCAATAAAGAGATATAGAATTAGATGCGTTTCATTTTAAAGCATGTAATTATATATATTTTTAGGTGTTTCATTTAATGCTTTTATAAGACAATCCATGCACGTATTTAGATTAGATACAACAATAATATCGATAATATTTTTGTTCGTTTTTACTACAAACTTCACAACAAAAATAGAGTAAATTAACTGTTGGTTTAACGTTTAAGCATTAACGTAATTATGCTTTTTAATTATTAGTCTGGGACAAAGAAGGCAGCGTTTCCCTGGCTGAAAAGGAAAACACCAAGTTCACGGTGCGATTTGGTGGTGGCGCCCGGCTGAATGTGTTGGTGTGATTCAACCTGACACTCCACCTCATCGGGTCATTGCGTTCCCATTTTCAGGACTGATCGCGGTCTTGGCCTACTGTGACTTTTTGCTTTCCCCTGTCATAAATAAGAACTTTGCCTGGCACTAAACTAGACATAGCTAAAGCATAAAAAGGCGCGTGAAAACCCACGATAGAGTTTGACACCACGAGGTTGTGCAGCTTTTAAGTTTTCTTTTTTAGTATCGTGCATTGGAAGTTTTTGTTTTGATAAACAGTTTCTTCAAGGCCATAACTAACTCCCCCCCTCCTCTCCCAATAAAATTGAAATAGATTTGAAGCTAGCGTGCATTTAGCAGTTTCACTTGTAAGTGGTGCATATGCGTGCAAGTTGCTCGAAAGAAACAAAAATGCCTTAACTTACCTTTTTGAGGCATAGTTCCAACAGCCTTCGTATCCTCGCTGGTGTTTTCTTGGTTTACAATAAGGAGAAGGCTCTGAAGTTCTAGAAAATCGTCCTCAAACAGTTTGTCTTTTATAGTTTCCAACTGATCTCGGGTGGAAAATTTAAATTCCCTGCGAAGGAAACAGAGATTGACAATAAAATGGGATGTCAAGACTGCGCGAGACTGAAAAATGTGCGCTCGTGGGAGAGAGTGAGAGAGAGGGGGGGGGAGAGGGAGAGGGAGAGAGAGGGAGGGAGAGAGAGAGAGAGAGAGAGGGCGCGCACCTATGCTGATTGGTGATAGCACTCGTGTATTAATGTATGTGTTCCTGGTCTGTGCCTCGCCTCCTCTCCTCTTCAGTGGCCCATTAGCTGAGCCTGACCTCTGTCATCATCTCCCAGCAAAACACTTCCTCCTGCCCCGGTGACAGAGCGGGAAACAGGGCCGAGCAAAAAGCTAGTTTTCAACCCTACTTAATCAATCCTCATAAGCATATGGAATTTTTTCCATTGAAATGCGTTTGGGCGTTTACGTTATTAAACTCTATGACTAGAGTTTTTTTTTTTTTTTCATTTTTTTCGTTTTTTTTATAATTACAAGCGTGTTGTTGTAATTATCTGCAATGCGAGAATATTCCATGGCAGTACTAATTTGTTGTCAAATACTAAACAAGCGAATTCGTATACAAGTAAGCATTTCTTAAACGTTGACCCGCTTTATTACTCTTTTTTTTTTTTTATTGAAGTCAGTCAGTGCACGCTAATCTTACCGAGTGAAACGAGCCCAAACTTTCTCCACGTGTCATTGTTGACTTGGTGTCTGAGAATGTCATCCGCCTTTACGGCGTGCGCTCGACGATCGGTTGGGAGACCCCATACTATTTACATTAATAGCGTGATTTGTTGTCGTTTTCAGCGGGAGAAAAAGAAACTCTGTGTCGTGGGTTGCCAAGGGGGGAAATGAAAATATCATTACGTCCATGGCCGGACACTTAAACTACATTTGTTGATTGCTTGGACATTAGCACACACCTCGGTAAACTCCAAAGCAACCCCTCCGTGCCTGTGTTCGAGGTTACATGCGCTGCACTCTCAGCTCGCCACTCGCAGCTTGGGGTGTTCCACCCGTTCACTGGAGTGGAATAGATTCCGGGTTGGGATACAAGAAATGGAGAGGGGAGGGAGGGAGGGAGGGGGGGTACGTATAGCATGGTGGGACAGCTTTAAAGAGAGACAAAATGTGTTGGGACGCACGGAGCATAAAATTAAGCTGTGGTTGCATACACTTGACTTCGTTTTGACATGTGAAAAGTGCTAAAAGTCGGAGCTCATCAATAAACTATCGCGAAAGTGAATGCGAGCTCTGACAACCATTGCATTCCCCACTATAGCACAATGAGGAAACAAACGACACTGCCAAAGAGTCTGCATCGCAATGAAAGGCCGCTTGAATGGGAGTCGGATAATGAGCTGGCGCGACCGTCATGCGCTGTCATCTCGGGTCCCGCGGTGCGACCCCGCCACGCCGTTTGATATTTTCGAATAATTTCCCTCTCCTTCCCATTTAAAGTTTTGCTGGTTCCTCCGGAGTTGAAAGTTCAGCTTGAAATGCAACACGTTGTGCTACTGCGATTTTTTTTTTTTCTGTCTGCGGCGTGTATCGACTCCATGCTGTTTAATATATCGTAGCAGCCTAACCGATGGCTGTCCTTAAAATAGAGCAGTTTTAACCTAACACTTCAAAAAAAAAAAAAAAAAAAGGATTCGTATTAAGAAACTTAATTTTATTAGCAAACCTTTATTTTACATTTCCGTTCTTCAGAACATTCTGTTTCTTTTTAAAGTAGCCTGCAAAAATGCAGTTATGTTATGACATCACGCTGTTTGGTTCTATTTGGAACTGTCAGTGTATTTATTTAAAAAAGGAAGCCACTGAAACGTATGGAAAACTATATGTTTGCTTTGTAGTTGAACCAATCTTTTTAAAAGGCTTTACGTATTTGACCAGTTCCAGACTTTTCACACGGGATGGACTCTTGTAGTCCTCCCATCAATTAGCACAGTTCGGATTAGCAGTCAGTGGTTTTTGGTCATGAAAAAGACCCTAATCTTCTCGCTATTTTCCCCTCAGGCAAAATAGACGGTGTCTCGCCTCTCCCTAAAAGTTTTCAACTGGGAGGGGACAAAAAAAAAACTAATAATAAGGGGCGGGGACAGGACTGAATGCTCCTGACGTCAGAGCGAGCGAGAGAGACGTCTATAGAGAGGGAGAACTGGCTCTTATTAAGGCAATGTGGGAAAAGTTGATCGTTATGGCCAGTGCAATCCCCACATCCAGTCATGTTCTGGGGGAGGGGACCCAAGTTTTTTTTGGAGTGGTTGCCCACAGCGACATCGACCACCGCACTGGCAAAGGGAGTGTTAGCCTGTTTAACCTAACTCTAGGCGCCATGATCCAAAAAAGCAAGTTACACATTTTATTAGGTATAACACACAAGTTGTTGTGGGCTGATAACTGTAATTGTTCCCGCTCTACAGTCTGCTATACAAAAATGTATTAGTTAGCCTGAAAGTGTGTTTCTGGAAATCTGCGTCAAAAGTAAGCATTAAAATAGTTCGATAAAATGACAGTTGTGACATAATTTATGGACCGTGTAATCTTCATTCAGGGCAAAGTTTATGCATCGCAGGGCAAGTGGGAATAAATGTGTGTTTTATATCATTACTGAATACTGTAATTTGCATAGTAGCCATATTGTACCAGGCTACGTTAAATATTTATTCTACAAATGTTGAAATACACAGTTGTTAAATATATTGCACAGATTTGCTGTATTAGGGTATTGTTGTATGGGAAATAATATCTTTGTGTAGGCTAGACTATATGGAATATTAACTACACACATTGTTTTATTTATTATTACTATTATTTTAGTTGTAGAAAATAGTTTTATATAGACACCAATTTTATTCTTTGAATTACTGGTAAATATATTTCTATAGGAACACGTTATCAGCTTTATTTTGTTTTAGTGATGTGCGACGTGCTTGATTTTAAAAGCATGTTTAAATGATATTTATTCTTATCTGGGAGATTACATTAGGTTACTCGAAATCATGAAGTCCTCTTTACAAGGACTTTCCAAAAAGACATTACAATTAAATTAAATTATGTTTCTCACGAAGCAGGTGTCATGCGCGTATCAATTATTGAAGAATAATAGTTTTAGAGGAATAAAGTTGTGCATGGCAGTCGCATTCATGGTAAGTGATTAACTGACAGCTCAATGATGTTGTCATAACATTTGTGAAAACATGTTTTAAAGTAGTATTTAGGACATTGCAAACCCACTTACCTCAATAAACGCTTTAGCCCGTTCCGCTAACGAACCACAAATTTCGTTCTCAGAGGCACGCTTCCAAGTGAGCCTGTCTGGAGAGAACCCCTCCGGATCCGATTCACAAAACTAGTCCCAAAGTAAATAATATCCAGTCCAACAAGTCGAAAAGGGAACCACGGGAAAAAGTTGTGAGAGATTGTAAACCCCTCTTTGTAGGTTGAAGAAAATACTAGCCTATTTACCAGATGAAAGCATGAACTCCCTTGAGTTTCTTACGACACGCGCAAACCTCGCACGTTAACTGTGTTGTCTTGTTGAAAATACCTCTTTCTTTAAACGTGGATCGGAATAAAAAAAAAAGACGCCCTCGTCTCACCATCAACTTTCTCTTAATATCAACCTCAACCTGGCAGTGATTGGCTGGAGTGACGGCCCACGTCACACTTGACGCCATTTATCATTCCACAAACCGGGAAGTTGAAGGAGCTGCTGTCTGTTGTCTGCGAATTTGAGAACCTACAGAAACTCGCATAGCCTGTGTAGTTTCTTTAACTTTAATCTCACTTATAATATTTTGTGTCGGTTTGAAGTTTAACAAATCCAAACCAACATAAGGAGAGTTTTTGAATTAGTGAGGTAGGCTGTTATTTTGGGCGAAAAACAACAACAAAGGAACGCTTTTTATTTCGTGAAAAGGCCTGTAAATTATTATTTAAGAGAAGAGATACAAAGGAAATTTTAAATCATGGGAAATAAGCAACACGGCGGTTTATTCATGCTGTTTACAAACTGTCACATGGAACCTACATTTATATAGACCAACAAAAAGTGCTTCAAAACTTAGCCTATTTATGCCAAATGACAACACAAAATACTATTATTACATGGAAGCCTATATATTATATATCATTTATAATACATAAATTAATATATACATATTATTACATCATGTTTGTCTATTGATGCTGTAATTATATATATATATATATATATATATATATATATATGTAGTAACATTTCTCGATTGTGGCCTGTTATTGTGTCAATGGGCAATGCTTCTTAATATTAACCTTAGATTATCGATAATATCTTTGTTCAAAAGATTACGGCAAATTCGTAAAAGCATGCGCATTTTAAAAGGGAGAACACAGATCAGAATCAGGCGCTGCCGCCGTTTAGACCCCGTGAAACCGATGCAACCCAGCAGAGTTTTTGAGATCTCCGCTGGAAACCGCACGGCCTGGCCCCGCTTATCAGGCTGTCAATAAAGCGAGATGGGGATGCTAAAGCCGGGCCAGGTGCTGTCTCTCCCTCTCTCCGCTGGCCTGCACTCCAGAGCGCGATCAGGCGTAAACTTAAATCTGTCCAGCCAGCTTTCCCTTACGCCGACCCTCTGCTTCCAAGCGTGTGTGTGTGTGTGTGTGTGTGTGTGTTTGGGAGAGAGAGAGAAAGAGGAAAGCAAGGGGAGCCCCCCGGCACACATAACCATTTTTACTTATCATGGAAACCCATCTTATCATTTCCACCTGCTTTATATTGTAAAACACCAGCGAGTTAAACATTCAGAATGATATATTATTGATTTATATTTATTTGCTATTGTTATTTTAAGAAATATTCTCGTTTTAAAAATAAATACCGGTTTAAAGAAACTTTACAAAATAGGCTGTTTCGCTCCCTTTCACTATTTTACGTTTTTATTTTGCCGCATTTTGTTGTTGTAATGGATCCTGTGTAGTCCTAGAGAGCGAAAAGTAATATATGCTCTACTTAAACATGAATTAAAGTACGTTGGGACCGTTTGCATAAATGTTTATGGAAAAGCTTATTGGCTTTTCTACTCTGACGAAATATTTTGTTGATATTAAAGCCGGTGAATTTTTGCTTTTCTATTAATTAGTAGCTAATCAAAGCTACTTCGATTTTACAAAAAAAAGTGACGGCCTGTTTAATTCATCATGAGCACATAATCACTCATGTGGATAATTTATCCATAGCAAAAGCTTTCCTGACTTGTGAAAACACCTGACAAAATATTTATGGCATTAATCGTGATTTTATTGGAGGTGGATTTCTGGTGATTATGAAGTAATTTAATAAGCTTGCTTGTGTGTATATGGTTTTATTTGTTCAGGCGACATTGGTTGAATTTCCTCCGGGTGATTGGATGAAGTTTGCTCCAAGTCGACAGCTACGTCCTGTATGTTAGAAATTCATTTTTGCTCAACACGACAAGGCTGAGTTCGATATTCAGTGTATTTAACGGCGCGCCAAGCCGATGTGTTTGTGTGCAAAAAAAAAACAACAAAAAACGTTTCGTTATCTTTATTAAGACTCAACGCGGCATTCGGAGGCACAAAGATGTAGCCTGTGCTTAACCGTGTTTGGAGAAAATCAACAAAAGAGAGCTTAGACTCTAAGATTAGATATTGACAGGGTCCAATAGCATAAAGCGAAGACTGACACCTGCCTCCGAGTCGATGCATAGTACAACAAAATTATATGAATGGATCGAGCACGTTTGTCATTTTCTTGTCAAAATTTTAAAAAAGGACAAAAGTAAATATATTGTGCCTACATGACTGCCAGTAATGGAGTAATTGATTTTTTTTTTCTGCACACACAAAAATAGTTTTTTATATCAGGGGCATTCCCACTGGCCAGTCAAAATATGATATATGTCTGATGTGTATTATTTTACAATGTTCTTAAGGATTACTGCATGCAAATGAAAAGAAAAATCTATTTAGTTGTGTGAAATGGGAAATGCACGCATGGAAAACATTTCTTGTGTGTTTCAAAATTCTTGAATGCTGCCAGTATGTTTATTTCTTTCTTTACTATGTTACCTTAATGTGGTACTATTCATAGTCTACAAGTTCTGTCAAGGTAAAAATTATATGAATCAAAATTTCAACTGTTTGGATGAGATTGAAGACCCCTAATGAAAGTGAGTTTTTGGAGTCTATTCTACTCTGAACATAGTCCATCAAACTCCAAATTGCACATTAGATTATCAAATGACTTGGAGGAGAATGTCTGTTGGAGACAGTGATGTAAAACCTCACAAAGATCACAAAAAATTCCACTCCATAAATGGACAAATCCAGTATTCTTTTTGATCAGTTCGGTCAGACATATGCCACGTGCCTCTGCTTTCTCCTGAGATCCTCCTCCTCATCATGAGGCGAGCTAGCATACTCATTAATGGTTCTGCGCTGCTGGTCTTAGATCCAGTTCTGTGCATTTATTTGTAAGATTTGGTCAAATATTCTTCATTTGACCCTAGTTGCCCTCGTAAAAATTGTGAAGTGTGAATGCATAAAAGGAAACAACAAAAGGGGAGAAATGTATCAAGGAAAAACTGCCTTCTGACGAGTTTGATTTAAAATGTAGACACATTTTTTGTCTTTGCAAAACACTGTTATGTCATTGTGTCTAATTTCTAATTGATTTCTAAATGTCTTTCCATGTAGTGGCTATTGATGAACAGCTGTGCAATCCATCTAATCAAAGTTCCTAGAAACAATGAAAGCACACGTGTAAAGGCCTCTGAACTTGGAATCCACCCAAGTTCACAATCGAGAAATATGCATAGTGTCATAAATGCATTTTTTTTAATTCTGCTCCCAGATGTAATTTCAAGGGAATTTATGCCTCAAATACGGTTTCTTCTCGTGGTTGTGCAAAGGTTAAACTTAATTTTCTACACTTCATATATCACTGCTGAAAGATATTTAGCTCCACTTTTACTTTAAACCAAGATCCTGGATTTTCCTTTTCTGTAAGCAGCAGGCTCACATATATCAGTTTTATTTCAGGTTCCAAAAACCTAAGCATACACTGTCCTATTAAATGACTCTACAACAGTGGGTAGATATTGTAGATATTGCTCTGCCCATTTCTATGAATTAGGCCCATGCAGAGGCAAAGCAAGCAATGTAAAGCAAGACACGAAGCGGTAGATTAGTGTTCCCTTTTGCCTGCTCTCCCTGGTGAGTCTTTCCATTTACATTATACTTTCAAATGCCACACTGTTGGGTGTTTTATACCACTGTCGGGGCATCCAAGTGTCCACTGAGACCATGACCCTTGGCAATTTCTTATAATTAGCAACCCCCATCCTGCCAATAACTGAAAGGGTTCCATTTCATCCCAATCTTAATCCATGCTAATTTGGCCTGCGCACCTCCAGGTGTTCTTTCCCGACCCATGCATTGGTAAAAAGCTGCATGCTGGGCCTTCAAGGAGTGATATTATGACTTATGTGGAATTTCATCATGCTGAGAAATCAGGTTTTTATCAGTTATCATTATTAGATAAATAAACACATATTTCTCTGAACTTCTTCAACTTTCAAGTGACTGTATTTCTGCAAGATAAGAAGGCATGGAGTAAAGGTAATGTCAATATAAAATGATTGTGTAATAAATAGGTAATATGATTTATGAATGGTAGAAGTGCAAATAAGATGGCAAAGGAAAGGAAAATGTCTCCCTGTAAATGGATGACGAGTGTAATTTGAAATAATAAGATATTTAAGCTTATTTGTAGAATTTTAAGAAAGAATATGCAGTGTGGTTGTAGTACGGAGGACACAAAATAGACTGCAGACCTACATTTACACGTTTTGTCCATTTAGCCGAATTGTCAGTCTGAAAATCTCGTTAAACGTGCATTGATGAGAAAGAGCGAGGATTGTTATTTTTGGTGAAACAGCAAAGCAATTTTCCAGGAAACCTGAATAACAGGAGGGAGGAGATTATGAATAAAACTAAGGTCATTAAATGGAGCTGCGTAGCTCCCAGCGAAGCGAAGACGAAATGTAGAAACACCTAAAGTGACAAACTCAACACAAATCTGCCTGATACATTTAAATAGATGCAGCAGCAGCGCCGCTGTGTTTGAATAACAGGAATACTAACACTAAATCAGGCAATAACAACGACAAACCGCCTGGAAAATAGATTCATGGAGTAATGAGATTTTTCCGGTTTTATCTAGCTGACAAATTTTGTCCTAAAGTAAATATTTTGAAGATAATTGAACTGATTGCTGCTCGCTTGCTCATCTGAATTTCTGAATGTGAAATCCATCGTCGTAAAACAGAATACGCTTTCAACAAAGCGCGATTTAAACCGATATTAATTCAGTTAATCAAGTGATATTATAAATAATGTCACGAGCTGTTAATGCAGATTCACTCGTATCCGTTGCATTCTGATTTAAGTCGGAATACATTTCCATTTTTCCAACAATGAGCGTCTGTGAGACTCAAAATATGGAAAATAATGCAAATAAAAACTTTGTTATTGACTACGACGGTGGCATTTGAACGAGTTTCACTAGCCCAATCGATTTTTTGTTTTGTAAATAAATTAGAAAAAACAAGTTTTCGCGTTAACACGTGAATGAAGGGGTTTTGGTGTTGTTTTTAGTAGTGATAAGGGAACGTCTCGCGTTACAAAACGAGATCCGTCGGATGAATTCTTCAAGGCTCCTGCTGTTGACAGAAAACCATCTGTTTACGTCCCTGCCTCTGACAGAACCTTAAATATGCTTTTAATAAGGGCCGGGTTAAAGCTGTAGACCTCATGATGGGCAATAATTACAAATTACACTACAAATTCGACAGATGTGACAAAGGGCCTTCGTCTGAAGGGAGAAAATAAAAGACAACGAAAAGCAATCTGACAGAAGTTGTGCTGAATTCATCTGGTGTCTTGAGAAACACGGTCTTTGATTATCCAGGCAGGATTTGTTCCTCTTCTCCGTCACGATTGTTTTCATATTTCTTTGACATCCATTGATTTGGAGGCAGCTGTAAGACTTTGTCACAAGAGAGAGGAGCAGTCACAACGCATTAGTTTGATGGCATAACTCGAACGTTAGGGGCCCTACAGAGCGCATGTTGAGAGACCATGTGATGGCTTGTCTTGGCTCCCACCTAAACGGATAAAAGGTCTAATTAGTCAATTTTTAGTCAGTTACAAATCTGATACAGGATCATTTAAATTGTGACGTATACGTCATCATACTGTAAAATATTATGATTTAGCTCCTTTGGCTGATGATGAAACAAGTTTTATACACAAAGCATCTTTGACATGAAGAGTTCTGTGTGTTTTGAAATGAGAAACTCGATCACTCTTATTAATAAATGTGCAGCCTAGTGGCAGAAAAAGACTTGTCTATTAAAATTAGTTTGATTTCCAGTCAGTTGTCAGTGCACTTGACGACTAAGTTGTTAGTTTATTTCCTTTTATAATTTTTGGGAGTGTTGAGTCGAAACCAGACCCCAATAATTGCACTGGAAAAAATATAAACAAATGGCAATGTGTACTTTAGAACTTTTTAAATTATAGTGAATCGTGACTTTAGTAAATCGATTTGTAAACGTTATATTGGTGCTACAGAACAAATACTTAAATTCCTCTCATGACTTCCAGTCAAAAATCTGTTGTTTTCGGATGATATCAATTCACTTCTGTCCTTTTGTTATAGTATCTTATATAGAACTTTACTTACATCATTACATCATTACATACTTACATCAACCCCCCATCACGTTATTGCTGTTTTGTGTGTTGCATGCTCTATAAAGTTGGTGAATGCTGAGTTTGAGAACATGCATGTATCAGTTTCTCGTGGATGCAGTTGGCTGTTGACTGTACCGATGTTTCAGCCAGTGTGGGTTTATCACCTTCAACAATGCTCGATCGCCCTCTAGCGGTTCATCTGCAACAGAAAGTCAGAGGGGGAAAAGAGAGAAATCACAGAACAGATCCGATTATAGCATACTCACTGGTTTAAACCTTCAAATCAAAAGACGTGCACAAATCGAATTACATGACAAGTCAAAAATAAGAAGTACACTTCTTCACTTTAATGCATGTTCAGACTTCATGTTTTATGCAATGCTTTATCAAGTTTTATGCTTCCAACATAACAGAATCAGTATTTGAAAAATTAAAAAACTGAGCCTACTGATCTCAAACCTACGGAGTCTCTCTCTCCTATTATAATGTTATAGTCTTTTAGAAAGGGTAGACTAGCTTTTGTACTTTGTGTAGGTCAATTACCAATTCTTAAAGATGATATAACTTAAGTAATTTACAGTAAGTCTGTTTACTTCTTCAATGGACTGGGCGCTCGTGGTGCTGAACGGACAGCGACAAATAGCCTAATAAAGCGATCAGGAGGTGAATTATGGGAAGCGGGTTTGCAATGTAATGTAATCTTTTAACACATAAATATAAAACAACATTTCAATAACTTAGAAAGTTAGTCAGAATACACTAAAATTGGCGAGAGAGGTAACCATAGCAACAGTAAGCTTCTCAGTACGGCCGTTCTCACTTTTTGTATATTTTCAGAAACTTTAGTTTTGTGAAACCATTTTAATTACTGAAAATGTCGCCTATGTAAAATCACGTAACACTTGTGGTGTGTTGCTCTCCAAAGCTTTTTTTTCTTCTTTCCTTCTTTTTTTGCATCACTTGAGTCTCCCAACTAATCCACGAATTTTCCTGGCCTATTTTTTGAACGCGCCCACGGTAAACACTGTGTGCTTCGGGACCTTTTGGATGGTAATGCCCAGTCAATTACATTTCTTTCGAGATCATTAAACACAAATCCGGCTTGTCTTTTAACAAGGCAGTCCCGTGTGTTAATGAGGGTCACGGAAGGTTAGAGTTACTTTTAATGGACGCTTTTCCCTCTGCGTCATCACTATTTAGTGTGCTAGACTGTGTTTCACGCGTCTGTGTGATTATTACAAAACTTTGAGAAGATACGAATTTCCTCTGATTCCCAAATGTTGATTTTGTTTACTTGGGCACATTAGTGCGCATGCATTATTAATAAGGATTTGAACTTCACAACATCAACACTAACAAGATTTAGAAGAAACAACATCATTCAATTTTTTTTATGATATACATTTTATATTTTTAGATCTCCTTCACACCTAAAATTGCCCTTTAACACTTTTTATTTTCTTTTTTTTCCCATGTTAAACTTGAAGGTGAGCCACCCTGTTGTCAAAACACTTCACAAGTCATCAGCTACCGTGTAACAAGAATGCAATTTCTTCTCTATTCCGACATGAGAGCAGTGCACCGGTCTATAGTGAGTGAAAGAATTGCAATGTCTAAGTCATGTTTCAGTGTTCAAGGCCCGGTAAATTACAAAGAGCGAGCAATTGATTTCTGGATTCGTTTCATGATTCATTGCGTTGCATTAATTCTGTAGGATGACATGCATGAAATACGTTGTTGTCTCAATACTGATGAGGAACCAAGCTCAAAGTGATACCAGATCTGATGCGCTTTTAAGAGTAATTGGTTAGAAAATGGTTACACGTTATAGGAACGATGCTATTACATAAGACATTTGTCTTGTTGTTGATTTCACCTCTAATATACATACCAAAATACATCTGTTTATCAATAATTTATCATCAGTCATTCGAGGTACAATTTTGGCCATTATAGTTGTTCCTGCAACCCAAAGTATTACATTTAGATTGTTTTATGGTAGATTACAGATTTTCTGCACTGATTAAAAAAAAAAGAGACTTTGATTGTGTGTCAAGCTAGCATAAGTCAGAGATCTTCTCTACTAAATGAGGTGCTCCACGCTTGGCTAATGATGCTTAATGAAGTATTCCGGAAAGCGAAATTATCATTCAAAAACGTGGCAGCAAGAGGCAAACAATCTGAAGGGTTGTAACACTCAACCACTCAACAGCCCAAAGAACAAAAGTATCATGCTGAAAATTAAACTAATGATGAAAAAATGTGCATTAATTTTGCATTTGAGAGGACATGGAAAATGTCAGACATATTTAAAAGGTTAATCTTTATTTCAACCACTAATAAAACACAGCAGGGGAAAAGGAGAAATTAATCAAGTGTTCTTTCACTGGACATATTTAATATTGTAGTAGTGTTTCCCCCGAAATTAAGTAATTATGAGTCTTATTCAGTGGATGAGGCTGAAATCGGAAAGGTTTACGGACAGTACAGAAAGATTTTGTGGTTATTTTTACAGTTGTATTGAGAAATCATGGCTGTTGATGAACAGTTGAGTGGAAATGGTTTCTGCGTATTTCAGATTAAAATCTATTAGAGCTAGAATCAATGCATCACTTACCCGTCCTCATGCATAATGCAAGAAAATATATTTTGAAGTTTTATTTATGAAAGTCAATCAGGGTCCAAAACTGCAACATTGGGCCCCATTGACTTCCATTCTGTGGATATTGTTTCATCTTCCTCTTAAAGTCTTACGGGTTTAAAACGACGTGAGGGTGAGTAAATGATGACAGAATTTTCTTTATTCTCCTCATAGATGCTCAGAGAACCAGCACTAATGTTCTGCGACTACTTAGAAAATTGTCAGAACATGATGGATGTGGATCATCATGCTTTGCAGAATACTGGGGAAGTTTGCTGAAATTTCAAGCTTTTTTCCACATTCATCAAATACACTCTTTCTAGAAGCAACAACTTTAAGATTGTCCTCCACTTTCTTAGCACTCAGTTTTCCACTCGAGCTGAATCTATTTTGATGTATGAGTGGGAAAAGTTTGCTGTAGGTGACGGGCTAAGGTCATGCTTATGTTATTGAACTCAGTGCCAGGCACGTATGCAGGGAGTGAGAGAAGGACTTGGAACAAAAGCGGATTCACCCGCTAGGCAGCATATGCCTCCACACTGCCATTCCCTACAGGCCTACAGCACACATCCAGTCAGATCTGCTGCTCTATGCCCAAAATACAGCTCTCTGCTCCTGTTACCATGTACCGCAGACCTCTCAGTATAAAGAACATACTCCTTCGTGTGGGATATGAAAGGACAAACTGTTATCGTTGGCTCCCTAGTACTCAAAGATTGAGGGTTTCGGTCAGTCGCTAGGTCACTAAATGTGTCACTATGTGAGTTAAAAATAAATGACTGTATGGAAGTGTTTTGTAGATATTTTTGTCTTAAGTAAAAAGATATGCATCTGCGAGTCATATAACAAATTGGTTAATATGTTGATTTATTTAAAATATGCTCTTCTACACAGAAATGGTGGCCAGTGACACTCATTATACATTCATTATGGGGATGTTTTCTTGCACAGTGAGTTTCTGTGAAAGATATTCTGTCCATTGCTCTCTGTGGTGTGACCTTAGGCACAATGGGGATCCCGATCTTCCCTAAGCACTTATTAATAACACAGAAATGTGATTATTCATGGTAAATGTCTTAGCTTGTGTAATCAATGAAGCATTGTCCTCAGTATGATGAAGATTTCTGTCAGGTAGAATTGCCCTCACCTGAACTAATATTTTTGGAGGAGTCACAGCCTTTTTGCTTCAGCTGCTCATCCATTCACTCATTCTAACTCAGAGAGTTCTTTTTCCTGAATATGATTTGATATATGATACTGCATTTGATTTTATAAAGGCTATTAAAAAGGGGGAAAATTTAGTTTAGTCATCTTAGTTTTGGTTCCTGGTCAAAATGACCAGCCTACAAAAAATGCTGATAAATTTCCTCTTATTCTAAATCATTAGATAACTCAACATTTATATTTGTGTGTTTTTGTGTGGATATTACTAAAATGATCTAGGAAGTATTACCAAAATAACCCATAAATATATTTTTTTCTCTTTTTAAAAAAAAATGAAGGTAAATAAGCTCTTATCAACGAGGCCTATGATCAAACAAGGAAATACAAAACACATGCTAACTGAATGAAAACAAGCTGACCAAAAAATGTAATTCAAGATGATATGATAACATGTCATAATGAGAGATTTATGCAAATTACATAAAGGAATTTCAGCACAGGGTTTATATTTTAATATATATATATATGATATATATATTATATATATGATTGATATAAATATTATGAAGTAAAAAAATAGTTTTCTATTTTAATATACATTAAAATGTAATTTATTCCACTGATGCAAAGCTGAATCCTTAATAAATCATTCTAATATGATGATTTATTATCAATTTTGGTGTGCTGCTTAATGGTTTTATACATATATATATATATATATAATGTGCAATCATGTTTTGGAAGATTCCTTGAACAAAAAGTTAAAAAGAACAGCATTTATTTAAAATATAACTATTTTCTAACAATATGCACCACCATTTACTTTGGTGTCAGTACATTTTTATTATTTCTTTCTTTTCTTTTTTTTAATACATTTATATAATTTTATTAAGCAAGGATGTGATAAAAACAAAAAAAGTGATAGCAAAGACTTATATGGTTAGAAAACATTTATATTTTGAATATTATGCTGTTGTTTTTAACCTTTTATTTATCAATGAATCCTGAAAAAAGTATCACAAGTTCCAAAAACAACTGTTGCCAACGTAGATCATTTTAATAATAAATCAGCATATAAAAGTCATGAAGGATCATGTAACACTTAAGACTGGAGTTATGGCTGATGAAAATTCTGCTTTGTATCACGTTTTTTTTAAAGTATATTAAAATAGAAACATTTATTTTATATTGCAATACGATTTAGCAATATTACAGTTTTTTTTTCTAAATATTTGATGGAATAAATGCAGCTTTGATGAGTATATCAGATCTCTCATTTGTAATACTGGTTAAGCAAACAAAGGTTTTTTTTAAAATAAAAAAAATGCATAAAGTTTCCTGTAAGGGTACAGTATAAAAACCATTACACCTATGGAATGTACCCATTTAGTGTGTGTGTTATTTTTTTAAATAACTAAACACTTATTGGACCAGAATTTTAGGTTCATCCCTATTTCCTACTGTACATAACTCTACACTACGCTTGCATAAATCACGTTTTTGTGACCCTTCACACGCTGCAAAAACAAACTAGGATCGTAGGTGTGTAAAGCCAAAGTGTGCTCATGCTGAAAGCTTACGGGGTGTAGAAGGCCTTCTGGTTGGAGCATTATCAGCATATGGGACTTCTGATCCTATCACTCACATTTACCTCCAACACCAACTGTGCATCTGTTCCCGCCATGCTGCATATCCAACACGCTGCTCAGCCCTGCAAAGCCAGATGTGCCAGGGCTTAACCACACACACACATCTTATAAAAGTGGACTGTGATGGAATGAAATCAATAGAAATTTAGATCGCAAATGGCTCGGCAGGATTTGTGCTTGTGTTTAAATGATAAAAGCTTTGATTGACCAGTGAACTGCATATGATTAGAGAGGAATTATTATTGAATGGTTGATAGTTATGAAAGCAGCTAATAATTGAGAGCAGCGGTTCGTCTTAATATTTTTGCTTTTACTTCTGATTTACATTCACTCTGCATGTGCTTCTTTTCTTAGTTGTGTAACGCTCCATTGATCAGTGATCATGGGAGCCGAACAGCTGAGCGAGGACATGATGGTTTTGGGATAGCGCATATGTTGCTCGCACCCTGTTTGCCAGCTGCAGCCCTTTGTATCACTGCAAGCCCAACAACTCTTTACAGGTTCCTCTGTCAGGTAATAACCACCAGCCTCTCTGACTCTGCCTGCAGCCGGCTGTGCGGCAAGATGGATTACCCTTTGATTTCTGCAACGAGGAGATGATTTTGTTTGTTGATCTTGATGCTTTTCAGCACACTAAATCTAATGATTTCTCTCTTTTCAAAGGAACTCAAGAGATTTGTTCCTGATGTGCTTTATTGTGGAGCCAGATTCATTATGGGTGGTAAACAGACAGGAGAACACACACACACACACATACACCCTCTCGCTCTCGTCAGCAGAAGATTCTGCTGAGCATATTGTGAGCCTTTGATGCTTTTGCAAGCAGGTGTTCAAGGATGTATGCAAGACAGAACGAGTTCAAACACAGCTATACTTTCACTTGCTGATCATGTATCTGAGATTTTGCAATTTGGATTAATAATGCACTTTACTTTTTTAGCTTGGTCATTTTCTTCTAGGACATTATCCAGTAATTTCTGTTAACTCTAAAACATAAAATAGTGCAGTGTAAAATTAAAAATAAAGGTAAAATGGCTGTCGGCACCAATAGCCTTTTGTTTTTGTGCGGTGACATACAATGCGAGTGCGCTCACGGCGACCCGGCTTCGATTCCTGTCTCGAGGTCCTTTCTCAATGTTTTCCTGTTGCAGGGGCATAAAAGCCCTGTCAAATAACATAAAATAAAATAACATAATACAAAAATAATTAAAACTAAAATGGCTGTAACAAAATAAAACATTCCTTTATATTAATACAGCACATTGTATGCTGGTTTATTTATTTTTATTATTTTAATTTAAATAAACCATTACAATTTTCTTTCTCTCTGTTTTTAAATAATGACTTGAAGAATATATCTTTGTTGCATTTTCTTAATTGAAAGTATAGAACAAAGGTGCACCAATATTAATAATTTCAATCCAATAATTATTTTCAAATTATGTCCCATAACTAGTAAACAGCCAAAATTAAATTCATTACCATTCAGTCTAAATTAGTTTAAATAAATGACAATAATTTGATCCTAATAAATGGCATCCAAAATAAAAGTTTATTTAAAAAAAGTACTAAAATAAAATAAAGTTTTAGTTGTGTACATGTAATATATGTGTGTGTACTATGTATAATTATATGCATTTCTTACTATGTTTATATTTTTAGACATACACAAAATGCACATACATATATATTAAAGAAATATATGTAGTATAAATTTATGTATAATTCATATCATATGTTAATAGGAATATATACATATATACGTGTATGTATATATATATATATATATATATATATGAAAAATGTATATTCATTTTGAAATTTGCTTATTTGTTACTAAATATTTGTAATAATTTGTGTTTTTTTTATATTAACTGCATTAAATGGCTCATCGGATGCTAAATTCCCTTTTATATGAGGAGACTAATGTTTACAGTTTCATGAGAAACTGCTTTGCATGGAGAAGAGGGGCAGGGTGAGCAGAGCTCATTAGCATTTAAAGAAACATGCAACAAAATGTCTCGCTATCAACAGGGTTTTTGACAGAGAAAAAAGGGTTTTGTCTTACAGTACCATTGAGAAATTGTAACCAAATTATGATAAAGACTTTTCAATAAGACACTAAAAAAATCAATTTGTTGAAAATGGGATTTGATGACCCCTTCAATTGAACATACGATGACAGTAATATTCAGGTGAGCTTTATATATAAATCCGATTAAGATGTTCATGAAGTTCATATTAATGTAAAAATAGGAAAAATTAAATCAACCAGTATTTCCTAAATATTTTCATTGAGTTTGTTCAGAATGTTAACTCGTTACACTACCAGATAATGAGTCATTGAATTACTGACTCAATTATACTTATTATTATAAATTTTCTCCAAAATGCAATTCCACTGCATTCTTAATAAAGTCAGTCTTATTAGATAACATGTACTTCATCTGCAACCTACAACATATAGTACAAGAGTTATGTAATTGATCAAATAAAAGCATCTGACTTTTGCCTCAGATTTGTGTAGGATATGGTTTGATGTGTTCTCAAAGGTGCAACACTGCAAAATGTTGTACTTCAACCAATAGCACAGCACTCTTTAAATGAATAATTTTACATTCAGGCCACATTGAACCTCAAACCTTATATTCCTCAAGTATACAGCTACAGTTATACATAGTACAATTGTTTTGTGGGAATTAGGCAAATAATTTCTGAGCATTCTGAGCCCCTGACGCTGCACAAAACAGTTTAATCTCTTTTTCATGTGCTACATAACTCATCGAAATTAGAGATGAAACGCTATCATATGTTTATAAATACTCCAGCATTAGGATTTTACTTCCCCATAAATCTGCAGCCGACCGCGGTCAAGAGCCAAGGAATAAAACCCCTAGTAGAACAATGATATATTCCCTTGCCGACCATCGGGCCATTCATTCAACACACACACACACACTTCCTCAAACATTATTCCCTCCATTGATGCCCCTCATTTCAAATCTATTTCAATTTAAAGATGCTTGACATGCCAACAGCGGAAGAGTGACTAATGTTGGTTCGCCATACATCAGAGCATACATCAGAGTAAAGGACTCTCTCTCTTTCTCTCTCATCCCTGTCCTTAATTTCTCAGTCTTTCTTTCTGAGTTAAATGAGTGAGCGTGCAGCGGTCCGGGTTCAGCGTGGTCACTGCCGAAACAGGGGAGTAATTACCAGATCAGCTCTGCTAAAAATTCAGGCAGGGTGTTCGGTGACCTATCATCCACTAATCTGCATAGTGAAGTATAGCTTCATAACTGTAAATTGCTGACTTAATTAAAAGCTGGGACCTTTCTGTCATTTAATTACAGGGAGAAAAGGTTATTGCTTCAACGCAATTTTCCAAATGCGATTTCTTAACAGTTATTAACGGCGTCGCTATCATTTATTGTTTCAGATTTTTCAATTTGGAAATGGCCGCCGCTGACAGAAGTAATGAGTCGGAGGGGGGAAAAACTCAATCTCGATAGCGCACGCACGGTAGCCATTTGTTTCCCACAAGTGTAGCCGATAGGTGGGGGAAGCTTGGAAATGTCACGAGGAGGACGGCCCTTGATTACTGCAGTTTTTACTGTAGCGATTAAACCAGAAGTGGAGTTTTAGGAGAACTTCATTATCATTTCTCAAATGAGCAGGATGGGCAGTGGTTGGAAACGTGGAAAGATAGTGAGGAGGAATCAGAGAGGAAAAGGGGCTTGTGCCATTTTTCTTCAATAAAAAAGTTAAGGCTTTTTTTAGGAAAAAGAAAAAACGTTTAATTTTACATGGAATGAGGCACATAGTATTCACTTTATGTGCTGTTTAAGGGCAGGGTGGATTATCTGAAATAGTTAATTTTACAATAATACACGGGAGAATGTGCAGAAAGTTTGCCAAAGCAAAGAGCAAACAATAAAATTGCAGACAATTTGTGCAGAATTTCGTCTTGATGCCTGATGATATGCTGGTATGTTGTCGTATAAAGCTCTTTAAGGCCAAGGAAACACAAAAATTACTTACTGTCCCTTTAAGACAGTAGAAGTAGAAGTAGTAGAAGAAATATGTTTGTTTTAGTGGATAAAAAAAAGTGAAAATAAATTCAAAATAGGTAGTTATAATAAGGTAAAATAGGTCATTATAACCCTGATGGCTTTCTTAAGATATTTTGAAGAATGTTGGTAACCAACATTTTATTTTTAGGACCATCCAATATGATGTTAGTTTGCTTCTATAAAGACTTAAAATTTAATTAAATTAGTTGACTTATGAGTTGGCATATAACAAACTGGTCTTTTTTTCTGTGTAGCACTGGTCCACTTGCTTGAGTTCTTCACTGTTGAGTATCACATTGGGTGGAATGGCCCATCACCTACAGCTCATGGTTCATGTTTGCCCTCTGGCAGGTAAAATGCACTTGACCGGACCTAATTTATACCATCCAATAAACATGTCAACTCAGCATGTCTTTTTGACCTCCTCAGCACTACCCTACAGGCCCGATTACATGTTTTATGGCACAGATTATATTGAGTTCAGTCCATTTAATCAACATATGCGTCAAAAGGAACCGATCTGCTTATTATTTGAAGATCTGGTTAGGGCCAGGTTAGGGCAACTCCAGTACCAATAACATTTAGATATATAAACTTTTACGAGCAATAAATTCTGAATTATGAATCCAAGCATTGTAAAGCTGCTATGAGTATAATCGTTCTTTTAAGGTTGTTATAAGGTGACTTTGTAAGTGTTTTAGCATGTGTTCATGTGCAATTATGTGCATTCATAGCTGTTGTGAAAGTCAAGCAATGAATAAAGTTTCAGATATTTCCCATCAATTGTTTTTGTTACTGTAGCGGAAGAGAGTTAAATCGAACAGCTACTATTCTTCTGATAAATTCTAGCTTTTGTATAGATTTTCCAGTTATATTCCAGTTTATTTAGTAGCACTTTAGCATCTTTTAAAGTAAGGAGAAAATCAAATGCTATACTTTAATGGTCCTCTTTCTCATACAAGTAGCACTGAAAAGTTCAAGTGAATTGGTTCATAAACAGATCTCTCTCATATGTTGCATTGGAAAGTTTTAATCATTCCACGGAATCAGTTCATCCTTACATGATTACTTCTTCCATACGTATTGTTGGAAAATCTGATTCATTCCACAGAATCAGTTCATCCTAAACAGACCTGTCTCATAGTGTGGAAAAGTTTGATTCATTCCACAGAATCATTTTGTTCTCTCACAAGTACTTCTCTCATGTGTATCATTGAAAAAATGTGATCCATTCCACAGAATTACTGTTTTTCTTACGTGGTTACATCCCTCATGTGTATTGCTTGAAAGTCTGATTCATTACACAAAATCGGTTCAACCGAAACAGACCAGTCTCATAGTGTTAAATACTTTGAATCATTCCATTGAATCAGTGCACCTTTATATGGTTCTTTCCAACCTGGTCTTACAAAAATATGTATCTCTGTGCTCTTTTTGTGCAACACCATTTTTACATCCCTTACTGCACTTTTTGCCAGAGCATCAAAGAGAAATGTCTACTGAGTGGCGCTAAAAGACAGGTTCAATACGTGGACCCTGGTACATTTTTTATTACATTGCTATAGGTATGAATTGCTGTGATTCAGATTTGAAATATCTGTGGACTGTCGCTAAAAGTGAATTCACTATCATCTTGGAAATAGTCCCTACACCAAATCCATCCCTACCCCTACCCTACAGTGTTAACAAATGCAAGACGTATACAATAACTCATTTGATGCAACTGTGTCATTTCAACTTCCTTTTACACAGATTTGAACTTGTTTTGTCAAATCATAGGATTCGAATCGGAGCGCTTTGCCTCTCAAGAACATCTCTTTTCTTCATAAGCAACCAAATTATGCTTTATTAATTGAAATTATGTGATTTTATTTTAGTAAAAAAGAATAAAGGTATCAGAGTTATGCTGCCTCTAGTGTTTTTCCTTTCTTTTTTTTTGCTGCAGTGATATGTACTTGTTGGTACATATTTTGTGTCTCGCTAAAAAGTGCACCAAGGTGCGTTTATGCCATGAGACCATTAAGGTTCTTTCACTGAAATAACAGACAGATTAAATGTATTAACTATTAAAGTTTCTGTCTTATTTTAGTATACACACCTTTTCAAGTTTAATACAGCCATCTTAATTGAGTTT
>JAUMHI010000074.1:6513902-6525867 GCA_032359435.1 Enteromius unitaeniatus
GAATGAATCATTCACGCATTTTTATTTGCAAATGAAAACACAACATGCTTATTTATCATCAGGCACGGGCATAAACAGTCTCCAATCATCAAATATACTAGCAAAAACTATACAAAACATGAATTAGGTATACACCTATACTCCGGAAATAAATATAAAAATATAGACCTAAAAAGTTAATATAATAGAAGATTATACAAATAGTATAGAATATACAAATAGTAAATAAAATGTTTAATGTAATGAACATGTTTTTGAAGTAGTTTTACAAGATCGTTTGTCTTAATGACGTAGTCGAGGATGGAACTCCTTATATGGGCATTAGTGTAGACTAGACTCTAGACGGAAAGTAGTCGTATGTTTCCAAAGAAGTGCGTTTTTGGTTGTAGGGGAAAGATAATCTTGTTAAACTTTACAAAAGAACCCAGGGTTTGTTGACGAACGTTTTTATAAGCAAGGCCCAGTTGTCGCTGGATTTGCACGTGGTTCAAAACTGCGGCGGTAAGTCAAATGGCGTCATGTCTGTGTTTTGTTGGTGATGCTCAAGACAGTGCTTGCCCGCCCATGAGAGAATCGTAAAGCTGTATCTTTCTTTTTATAAATATTAGTGCTGTCAAATGATTAATCATGATTAATCACAACCGAAATAAAAGTCTTTATTTACATAATATATGTGTTTATGCTGTGTTTAGTTATTATGTTTATATTAAAACACACGTACAATATATATTTACAAGTATTTACATGTAAATGCATTTATATATTTATTTTCTTATATTTGATATTATATCTAAATATATTGAATATATAAACATAACATATTTTCTTTAAATATATACATGCATGTGTTTGTATTTATATATACTTAATAAATATACACAGTACATACAAATATATTATATAAAGAAAAACTTTTATTTTGATGTGATTAATCATGATTAATCCATTGACAGCATTTTGGAGATATGAGGGATGCAGTACTACTCTATAGGTACTCGAAATTAACTTGCCTGTTTTTGGTCCCCTTTAAATACTAAAATTTGTTTACATTTGGGTTCTGAAACATGTTTTATTTCTTGTAAATACTACAAGTACTTGAGTTGTTGACACCGCTATCTGAGCTCTCAGGCATGCCGCCAAAAATGCTTATTCTGTTTATAGTTTGCATAGTGCATACGAATTGTGACTCCCCTTGTTGAAATTAATAGTAATCCTAACCCCTCCCCCTCACCTAACACTAAACCTACCAATACTAGAGCGGTCATAATCTGGCAGGGGTAAAAATTCGGCATTACACCTGGTTGCGCTTTATAATTTAACAAAATGAAGAGGCTAAAAAGAGGTTTTCATTTGAGAATCGAACTTGATTGGTAGCGTTGTATGTTTTTGATGCACTGAATGATCAAAACACCTCACAAGAGTCATTTGCTCAGGAATTTAACATTACTAGTCACCCCACATGATTAACAACAACAAAAAAAAGTTACATATGTAATCATTGTACTGCACCAATTTTATGTTATTATTACAAATTCATAAACAATGTGTTTCTCAAATGTAAATATTTTTTTAGGCCTGTTCCATAAACCAAGATTAGAGTATAAGCCAGTCTTATTTTAGTTAGTCTGACTTATTGGCAGTTAATTTGTATTAAAATAAGTAAGACTATCTGCCATAAGCCTGGCTTATTTGGTAAACTTGTTTGCCTAGATGCGTGTACGATGGCAAATCAGTCTGTTTTCTATCTTTATGCATTTTTGCAAAAATAAATAAATAAATGCTGCATTTTGTAACTTGTTAGCTCAGAAGTCCAAATGCATCCATTAGTTTTTCAGACAGCAGGATGAAAACATGGACTTCTGTACTTGTGATAATGAGGAGGATGGAATTGGGCTCAGATCCCCCGCTTCTATGTATATAGACTTGTTTTTTGAGGTCAAAGCACTCTGTGAGTCAAGACATCTAATGTTTTCTCACATCTGCCAATTTGTTCTCCTGTGGTAATCAGGGAGGAAGAAGCGTGTTGACTTCAGCGAGAGGGACTTCATTTTTCCGTCCATTCCATGTGCTGTCTATCAAGATGTGGTCTCCATCTCATCTACGTATCATTACATGTTCCTGTGTGTCACGTTTATTTTCCTCACATGCCATTAGGGCTGGAACGTGGATTTCAATAATAGGATACAGCGGTTGCGTGTGTGTTTGTGAATCACAGTAATGTACACGACGCTAACATTAGCAGTGCGTATGAATGGCTGAGCAGAAATTGCTGTGATTTGACATGAAAAGCTACAAGACAGTGTATTAGAGCACATGAGGATGATTGGCTGAGGAAAAAAAAGTGATTTGTTAAATTCCCGCGTCTGATAAGCAATTACATGCCAATTGTTTCGGGTTCTGAGTTCAGCTTTTGCTAGCGTACTTTTCAATGAAGATCTCGTTTTTAATTTGAAGACGTAGTCTAATGTACGTTAAGCTTTTACATTTTAAGACATTTAAAGACATCCGAGGCCTGGATGAAGCCCATCGAAAAGTCAGTCCTTAATGGAAAAACTCTGAAATTAGCACATGCTGTTAAAATAACACCGAAAAGTCTGACTGTAGACACCGGTTTTAACCTTCTCCAATTTAGAAGGAAGAAACCTCAACCTCGGTCCCTTGACAACACTAATTCAGACTGCAAGAAGATGTACAAGGACATCAAATGAGAACCCATTAGATCCATCTGTGGGTTGAAAATTAGGCCTGGGAAATTATATCTGACATGAAGCGTAATTACCTTTCAGTGAAAGTGAACGTAGATCACAGGTTTCCTGTTGAGGACTCGTGATTCATCTTGCAGTCACCTTTTTTTTTAAAGACTCAACAAAGGATTGGCATCAGGTGTCAGTGCTAATGAATAAGTGTATAATAAATGTCTTCGATGACTGGCAGAGGCCAGGAGGATAAGCAGGCTTTGGAGCTTCACAGAGTGATTCAATTCAAGGATTTCTTGAATTGGAAATTGCACATCAATTTTGTTGTTGCACTGTTAGTTTAATGTAAAGTGGCCCCATAAAGTATTTGGACACTTTTGGATACCAAAGCCACACTTAAAATTGTCTAAATGTCATTGTGTTATATCAAAGTGGCATCTGTAAAAAATTACCTCTTCTCAGAACTAACTTTACTTTTTTTTAGCTGGTTAGGGGATGATGTGTGAAGACCCTGACAAACTTTTTGTTAAATAACTTCCTTGACAAAACATTTGCCTTTTAAAATACAGTTAAATGTATTTTCTGTCCTCACATCTGATGTTGCTGTGTTTGTGTCGGTCTGTCTGTTAGGCTAGGCAAGGATTTTCAGTACTCTATTACTGCAAGTGACTGTAGGTTATACACTGATAAACTGTCACTTTCAAAAAGCTAATTTGTTGTCTTTTGCCTGTGACAATTTTGATTCTTTCAGGATTGACCCAATTATCTGTCCATGAGTCAGTCGTTGTGTCATTTACTTCATCGATTTGTTCAAACACACTGGTTCATGCATGAATTCCACTATGTGTTTACAGAGCATTGCTTATCATTTTGAATATCATTTTTCAGTATTACATTTGAACATTGAATTGTTGTATAATAAATCAAAATCACAGCTGCTCTCTTGTTGATGTTAAATTATCAGTGATACTTTAATAATATTTATATTATAGTAGTTGTTAATATTTTGAATTAGTTTCCATTGTATTCAGTTATATTTTAATTACCCCTTATATATATATATATATATATATATGACCTACAGGGTCCAACTAGTTTTCAGGACCAATGTTATTTTGTGAGAAATTCAAATGCTGAAAAATTCAAGTATTGTTAATATTTTGATTTAGTTTTTTTTACTATTATTATTTACTTTTATTTCAGCTTTTGTCATTTCAGGACTTCTTTAAGGCACGTTTTTTCTTAAATGAATTGTAATTGTTTGATCTAATATTTACATTTTATTCAGTTATATTTGAATGACCCCTAATCATTAATGATAATCTTTGCATTATTTTTAAGTGTGACTGAAGGGTCCAGTTTTCAGGACCAATGTTATTTTGTGAGAATTTCAAATGCTGATGAGCAGTGTACAGTTTTTTTATTTAGTATTTTTATAATTGTTTTGTTGTTGTTATTGTGCTTAGATCTCAAGGTTGAAACTCATGCGTTCCAGGCTTTTATTTGCTCTGCTTCAGTAACTCCCCAGGGAGGTGAAGTTAATGGGTTCAAGTATTGCTTCAATTCGGAGGATACACTAGACAAACACACATCCACAGCTGGGTCAGGTGTAAGTGTTTCCTGAACAGAGACTGAAGTCTTTTCCATCGTCATTCTCCTCCCATCTCTCTCTCTCCAACCCATGTGCACATCTTTCCTTGCTTCTTTCGGCACAGAAAAAGGGCTTGAGGCGGAGAGGGTCTGTAGGCTTTTCCCTGGAGACGCGGGAGCCCATCTGTCTGTGTGTGCCACTGAAGCTAAACCAACGACGGGCACGACTCCTCCTCAGAGAGCCCCCCTCCCCCCGACCCGACTTCTACCACAGACGGCAGATGGCGCGCAGCCTCCTCGTTTCTTTGCCATGTTTGTTTAATACATTTAATTAATATTCTACCTCAATAGAGACCCACCGCAGACCCTCCCTCCAGCCTCCTTGTCTTGTCGTCCATCGCCATCTCGTTGCACTTCTTCTCCTTCTCGACTCTCCGCTGCTCTTTTCTGATGGACAGACTGGCATTGGAAAATTATAAACACAAGAGGCTAACAATGCCCTAGAGTGGTCTCTAAATGAAAAGCTCCATGTGTTTTCTTGTAGTGTCGGATGTATTAATCACACGCCGCCCTCAGGACACATACAAGACCCCCTGAGAGTCTCTTGCATCAATACTAACCCTGGCGTCCTAATGCACCAAGTGCTGAGGAATTTTTCAAAGTCTCCTGTGGGTGCCTAAAATTTAATAACGCTGCGCAGTTTTCACTTGAGGATTTCCTGTATGACATTTTGACCAAAGGCCAAAATTCTGTTGTGGCTTGTTACCTCATGATTGGTGTCGAAGGGAGTAGCTGTCGATTTAATACTCTGACAAGTGCTTCTCAAAAAGCGCTAGGGCAGATGTGAAGTGCTCCAAAGCGCTGCTGCAAGTATTGAGAAATAGTAAAAATTGGACACATGCCAGGTGTTAACTGTGTGTCTCTAGTAACACAGTATTTTTGTTCTGCTTTATGTCCATTAGCAAACCTTCAATATCATGTAGTATTTTATTCTCAGCTCAAAATGTGTTTAAATCACAGGAATAAACAAGAGTTTACATTATATTCAAAATAGTTATTTTAAATTGTAATAATATTTCACAAAATTATTATTAATTAGAATTTTATTGTAGGAAAACAGGACAAAAAATACATTACATTATTAGACAAATGAAAATACAAAATTAATATAAAAAATAATGTACTAAAAATAATAATACATTGCAATTTCACTAAATGAAATTTCATCTGGTTTATTCGTGTTTTCCATATAATAAAGCAAGTGTTGCTCTGTAAAATATTTTACTTTTATTTCTTAATCAGTATGTTTGCTTTTCTAAAGGCATTCAATTATTAAGCTCTGATGACCACAGATTTATTGGCAGAACTGTATCAGATTTGCACTTCATTGCAATCAATAATAAAATCTCAGTAAGCTTTGTCTCTTGTATTTTTGATCAAATAAATGCAGCCTTGCTAAGAGACTTAAACCCCAAACCTAAACGGTAGCGTGTATACAGTATAAATTCAATTTGGTTCAATTCAATTCAAGTTTATTTGTATATCACTTTTTACCATGCAAAGCAGCTTTACAGGAAATTAAGTTTCTACAATATTTGTATTAGTAGCAGCTTATGGTGACTGTCAAGTTGATGTAGATATGGCAGAAATATACAGTAAAGGCAGTTAATGACAATCAAACAAACACTGTTGACAGCAAATTAAATCATTTAAATGTTTATTTACGATCACATCATTTTATTTAGCATTTCTATTTGATTTATCTCCTCATATCACCTGTTTTTTGTGAGTTATGTGAGTGTGTGTGGGTTTGGGGGGCTCGGTGTGTGTACAGAGTTGCTTTAGAGTTGGGTTAAGGGACAGAAAATATTGTCTGGTCAGTATAAAAGTAATAGAAGTCAGTGGAAAGTCCCCAATCACAAAAACAAATGAGTGTGTGTATAACTGTTTTTCTATTCTGGTGAGGACTTAAACCTGAATACACACATACACACTCATGGGAACTAATGTCACGGTGGGGACCTAAATTGAGTTCCCCCCAAGCAAAGAAGCTTATAAATCACTCAGAATGAAGTTGTTTTTGAAAATATAAAAAATGCTGAACGTTTCCTGTGTATGTTTAGGTGTATGGTTGGTGTAGGGCAATAGAATAAATGATCTGTACAAGTATAAAAACCAATAAGTCTGTGGAGAGTCCCCACAAGGATAGCTGGCCAGATGTGTGTGAGAGAGAGAGAGCGAAAGAAAGAAAGAAAAAATGATTCATAAAAGTACATTTCTTTAAAAGTACAAATCAGAATCATAGGGCATTGACATTTGGAACAACTGTTAAATGTCGTCTTCATTTTCTTTTACGATGAGATACATATCTCATCCTTTTAAAAACACTTGATTGTATCACTCTACCAAAAATTCAGATGAAACATAAGCGAAGATGGTGTTGATGACAGCGTTAATGACGTTAATTGCGAGCAACAAAAGGAACAGCAGTCAAATAAAGCACATCTGTTTCATTGAAACCATCCAAATTGTCTTTGTGTAATGATGAAGACGTTAGTGGAAAACAGACCGACTGTAATCTGTTTACAAGCACTGAACTGGGAGACCGTCCAACGCCTCAGGGCAGAGCTAACACAACACTGCTCGTTTCACCCAGATGTACATGGCACATTTCTCTATCAAACAAGAGCATTTACATACGCAGAGCAGGACATGAGCAAATCAAAAGTGTCATTAGCATATGCACCACGGGCTCATTTGACTTGCTAACGTGCCGGGCATGGATTTTGCCACTCTGGATACGTTTCTCTCTTTTCACAAAGACAAAGGTTATCTGACATGTAATCCAATTTGGAGCATCCTTGGGGCCTGCTTTATTTAAACATGGATCTGGCTTTGGCTCGACTGAAGCCGGTTTGTCAAAGGTTATTCCTACATTGAATATTTTAATTGATTTAAATCATGTAGCACGTTGGTGCCAAAGGAATTCATCTTTGTTTTTCTCTCTAGAAAACACACTTTTTTTGTTTAAGTGCATATGTTTATTCTTACTCTTTTTGTTGTTGTTTTAGGTTGTATTCTGCTTTTTGCAGGACAAGCCGAGCGATTCTCTTCCAGGCTATGTTTACTTTAAGACTTTTTTAACCTGAATAATTCACCTATTTATTGAACTTGACGCTTACTGACACACAACCCCATACACATCATGCATATTTGATCTACATTCACTCTCTTTGACTGAGGACTGCGGCTGCTCTTCTGGGGCGAGAGGACTGAGTATCTTTAGCACTCACATGAAGTCTAACACTGCCACCATGTGCTTAAACTACGCACTTGACCCTTGCTGCGTCGTTTGTTAAAGTTTATGTTAAAAGACTTATTTATTGTAGATGAGGGACACAATAAATGTGATATTGCGAAGATAATGTTGTTTTAAAATTATCCATGTTTTTATGAAAGTAATCATGAAAGTAATTATTGTTGTTATTATATATATATATATATATATACTGTATTTTATTTCATTTTTTATGTAATTATATATTTTAGATAATTTATAAAACACATTTAATGAATATTTAATACTTTTTTATTAATTATCTACTAAATATTATGAACTTCCACAGGCCTAAAAAATACATTTTGTAAAAAAGTGTCTTAAACTTAAATTTTGTGGCACCTTAGGGGACCCGAATCAGTATCATGTTAATGTCACTTTTTTAATATAAATATATTTTAATATTTATAAATGTTTAACCCAATGTTTTAACACGCACACTTATATTATGTATGTGTGTGTATATAAATATATATAATATATATATAGAATGTTAGCACACATGCCTAAAATACATTTTATAAAATTACTTTTGTTCTTTGAGGTCCCTGAATTATTTTAATATTACTGAAATGCTATTATAGTTTTTGTGAATTTTTTTTGTTAGATTTTATATTTATAATTCCTGTTTATTTGAGTTTAATTAATGCGTTTTAATTAAAGTCTTAGTAGTGTAAGATTTATTTTTAAATATCTATATACTTCTATTTGCCATTTTTATTTTTTGAATTCTATCATTTTAGTTCTAAAATGGTCTATAATATTTCAGCTTGTTTCAAATCTGTATTATTTATTTAATTTCTATTTTTATTTAGTTATTTATTTAGCATGACAACATAGTATGCATAATGATTTATCATTAAAAAGTAACAACATATGATTTTGGAACAACCACATTTACATTTTTGGTCACATTTACATGAATTAATGTATAGCAACATGCAGCCTTCAAGCAAAATGAATAAATAATTAGAATCCGCCCATTTATCAGAACCTAACTACCGCCCTCCTCCCGTCACCATTACTAAATCTAGCCATTAACACTTCAGTTTGTTGTGACACTCGTTCCTGTTTTGAGTTCATCTTTCACCATAAGGCTTCCTCAGACAGCCCATAAATCAGATAAATAGCTCAACAGATGACCTTTGACCTTTCAGGTTTGCTCTCTGGTCACTAGGGCACAAGACATGTGTTAGGTGGGGTATGAGATAGTGTGTGTGTTTGTTTTAACGGGCTTGATGAATGACATCATTGACTTTCACTATAGGCTGAACAAACAGACCTCAACTGCGGACTTTAAACTTTATTTGTCAGTTACATCAACCACTTTAAAATCTCAAAACATAAGGGGGCAACTAATACCACAGGTTTTACCACAGCTTCAAAAATAGTAAAAAATGAAGTTCAACTTGCAGCAAAGTCTTTGTTTTGGTTGGTTAAACCCCTTCACATGATAGTTTGCCGTTTAAAGCCAGGTGTTTCTACAAGACTGTGATGCATTTAAAGCACACTGAGGTCTGGCAGTTTACATCATCAATCTGAAACATGGTCACATTCCTCGGAGACAGCTCATAATGACCTGCCACAGCAAGATAAAACCCCTTTCTCAGCTCCGCGTCATATTGTATACGGACAGTAGAAGGCGCTCCTCTCCCCTTCACTCCACACACCAGACTCCAGCTCCTGTGAAATATGTAAAGAGATCATTTTATTTTCCTCCATTAAGTTGTATATCATTGACATGTCTGATGTGAAATGGTCAAAGGTTATATTTTCCCCGTGTTTGTTGGGATAACTTATTGTCTTGTGGAAAGGGTTTCTTATTTCCTGTTAGTTTTTGTGCCAAGCAAAATATATTTTTGCCATGTTTTGCCAAGCCAAATATATGTTTTCACCACTAGACAGAAACGGTGTCTGCTGCTTTTCATGTCAGCAAAGCACTTTTGCTCTTCTGGGAGTTTGCTCTTTTTTGGTGAGTTTTTTTTTTTATATTTAGACTGGTATGTTCATTTGCTTTCTTTGAAGAAATTTATCAATGATTAATTTCATTTTTTCTATATATAATTAATTTCAATTAATTATATGATTAATTTAAATACTCATTATAAATATATTGAGTATTTAGAGGTATTTATTTAATTTTTACATTTAAAATATAATTGTATTTGAATACTTGTATATTTTAATATGTATAATTATGTATTTTATTTGATTGATAGATGGATGGAGATATAAATACTCTCTCTCTCTCTCTATATATATATATATATATATATATATATATTTAATATTGCAAGTTATTTTATTTTTCTATTTAAATAATTTGAATAATTGTACATATTTTAATATGTATAATTATTCATTTTTATTTTGGATGGATGGATAAATAGATAGATAAGGTACAATTCATATTAATGGGAAAAATTTATTTATTTTTTCTTAGATGTCTTACATTATTCAGTGTGTGTGTGTGTGTGTGTATATATATATATATATATAAATGATTTTCAAATATATAATTTCTCAATTTATAATCCCACATAGTCTTATTCAGTCTAATTATTATAATTATTCTAAACATGTATTTAATATTATTAAATCTTTTTTTTGTATTTAAATGCATGGCAATTCATATGTATGTCATTGGTAAATAAATATTCTATATATTTATATTTAGAATGAACTCCTGTTTTATATTTAAATATTATTTTATTTATTTAAATTGTATGTATTTTAATACATATTTAATTTTTTTAATTATATTTTTTCATGTAAATATGCATATATATATATATATATATATATACACACACAAAAATCTTACTTAAATTTACAAAAAAAAATAGATACTGTAAGTTTTTGAGATAAATATATTTTAGCTAAATTTGTATATTTTAA
The DNA here is from genome assembly GCA_032359435.1 of Enteromius unitaeniatus. Lineage (NCBI taxonomy): Eukaryota > Metazoa > Chordata > Actinopteri > Cypriniformes > Cyprinidae > Enteromius > Enteromius unitaeniatus. The sequence continues at coordinate 6,524,424 of JAUMHI010000074.1, forward strand.
TGTAGCTCAAATAAATAGTTTGCAACCACTTACCTTAAAAAGTATCTTTTTTTAGAGAAATAATTATGTATTTATGTATTTTTCTTTGATTGATAGATATATAGATATATATTAACCAGAAGTTAAATGCAACAAAAACAAACGCTCCGTCAATAACAGCTGCGCTGCCATATTCATCTTATGGCCTTATGAACTATGTTTCTTTTTTCAGTGCAGATCAACATATTTGTGCAAGATGCTATCGCTTTTGTGGAAATGTCTCTTCCGAGTTTCAACATCTCGATAAGGCGATTGTTTACCCTGTTAAACCAAGTATTGTTCCTTTCCCCAAATTAGCCATGACAAACGAGAGGAGCTCATAATGAACTTTAGCTGCTACTGGGAGTGCTGGAGGAACTCTTATCCTTTATTTACTTTGGGCACTGAGTTCCCAGAGGTATTTCTGAGACGTCTCAAGCACGCAGACCTCTTACTCATTACCTCTGCTGTCTTAAAACACTTAGCATTTCTCTCTCTTTACTTCTAGTCCTTTCACTGTTTAGAAGACACTTTTATATTTTAGCTCAATGAAATCTAACCACAGTCACATTATTCTTGACCAGGACTTGGAAAGGAATGTTTGCTTTTAAATCTATAAAATAAATAAGCAATAAGTAAGTAAGTAAAAGTCTGCTTCTTTTTAAGGAGAGACAACAATATATTGTGTGTATGAGTCACATTATTAAATGATGGGTGTTACAGTATGTAATTATTGGTTATTTTTCACATTTGTGGACCTTAAATGATAATAAATTAATATTTTTAATAGTCATAAACATTTGTTTTTTATTTTTATGTTTACAACAAAAATGTAATATTCGAAAACATGTACAATTTGTATAATTAAAATCAGATCATATATATATATATATATATATATATACATACAGTATATATTCAAATATAAATACATATTATAATAGATTTAAATTTTATTTGAATTTTATTTATACAAATAGATGTACATATTTTGATCATTTATGTTATGGTATTATAAAATAACATATGAATACTATGTTTAAGGTTATCTCAATATTAATTTTTAAACATTAAAATATAATGTAAAAAAAAATAAATAAATAATATATATACAGACAGTGGGTACAAAAAATATTCAGACCCCCTTAAATTTTTCACTCTTTGTTATATTGCAGCCATTTGTTAAAATCGTTTGTTCATATTTTTTTTCCTCATTAATGTACACACAGCACCCCATATTGACAGAAAAACAGAATTGTTGCATTTTTGCAGATTTATTGAAAAAGAAAAACTGAAATATCACATGGTCCTAAGTATTCAGACCCTTTGCAGTGACACTCATATATTTTACTCAGGTGCTGTCCATTTCTTCTGATCATCCTTGAGATGGTTCTACACCTTCATTTGAGTCCAGCTGTGTTTGATT
>JAUMHI010000074.1:6531258-6547034 GCA_032359435.1 Enteromius unitaeniatus
AGACACCAGTTCAGTCTGTGTGACACGCTGCTGTCAATCAACTATTGTGGGAGTGGCCTCTGTTGGTGTGACGCCACTTTATCTTTATCATTGTAGGGTGGTTGTGTACACACACTCTCAACACACATTTCAGTCCAAACAGCTTGTAGTGATGCACCGGATGACCCCTTTAAATCTTTAAATCAAATGCAGATGCTTGTCACACCTTCAATCAGCAATGTTAAAATGAATCTGAAATACACTCTTTAAAATAAAGATGCTCCAAATGGTTCTTCAGAACGTACCATAGAAATGTTTCTACAAAGAACCATATCTTTTGTACCTTTTTATAATCTGAAGAATCTTCTTTTGCCACGAAGAACCTTTTGTGAAACAGAAAGGTTCTTCAGATGTTAAAGGTTCTTTATGGATAATTTAGACAAAAAGGTTCTTAAATGGAATCGTGAAGCACCTTTTTTGGTATATTGTAAAAAGGTAATTTGGAGCTTTAGGCAACATAGTATATCTATATATGTGTATGTAATGTTTATCTATATATATATATATTGAACCTAAAACTTCACTTACATTTGATATTAAACGTGAAGGAGCTTTCGTTTACTTTGGCAAACCACAAAAGGTTGTCCTCTATGGAAAAAGGTACAGGATGGATGGATGGAATCACTTTGAGCTTTCCAAGAAAGCTTTTGAATACACACTTTAAAAAGAGGGAGCAAAAATTGAAAAAGGCTGCCGTGCGTCAACACACGCTCTATTTCGGAGCTGCATGTCTTCATCAAATTAAAGCTCCTTCTGAGAGTCTGACGGGCCTGAGATGCCCCTAAAACTTCAAGACTAAAGACTGGAGTCCAACTTTTATCAGCGTTTGGAAGGATCACAGACAAGAGAGTTCAGTGAGAGTGTGAGTTTCTTTCATCTTGTGGTATCAGAGCCAAAAAACAGGCTGCTGATTAGCCTTTTTTTGTCTTTTTTGCAGTCATCTTTAAAAAAAAATCACACCAGAGGATACAACTTGAGTTAAAAACAAGCATTGCAGGCTTTGTTTATCATTCTGACCTAGAATATCCTCCTGGCCAATAGCTATCAAACACAAGGCCGCTAGTCATTGGTCATTTCAAGCTGTTGCTGTGCTTAAGTTTCATCCGCCTTCCTCCTTTTGAAGCTCTCCATTTCAAGACCGATGATTCTTTGGACTGAAGTGGCGAGTAGAAACGCACCCTGAGTTTATTGGAAGTGGACTGAGCAGGAGTTACACAAAGCAGCCACCTCGCCTTCAAAGGGCACTCGGACCAAATCTAGGACAGAGATTAAGCGCTGTCTCTGTGAGATATAGCGGGACTTTTCAGCATGAGTAATAGGGTGGAGAAGCTCGCTGATTTATGCCGCACTGGGGGCCAAGCAAATTGTTTAAGATGGAAAAGGCTAGACGGCCACGACTTGGGCTCCAGATAAAGATAAAATATCTGCAGATAGCTGTACATTTACAAGGGTGTTTTAATGTAGAACCATGTATGTTTGAAGGGAGGCCTCTGCTTGATTTCTGAACGATTTTAATAAATTTTAACTGCAAGGGAAAACTCAACCTGTTGGCAATCACGCGTCAGATCTGAAGAGCTTGCATTTCTAAAGAAAAAAGACAAATCCAGTTACAATATAAAATGGTCTGCAATAAATAATGCAGATTTATAGTGAATGGGGTTTCTGCAGGTTTTACAAAAGTCAATTTAAGACTACAGTTAAAATTACAGAAAGTTATTTTAAAACAAGAATGCATTTTAGTATAAGGACAATTTTCCTAAAAGGTTATGTTTTTTTGCAAATAAACTCTTAATTTACTTCATTCTTAATTACTTAATAAGCAAAAAGAAAGTCTTGTTTTATGAGGAATTATTCCAAAGTATCAAAATTAAGTGAGTTTATGAAAAAAAAAAAAGAACAATCAGTAACAAAAGTTTTTGTTTAAAGGGGAAACAAGTTTTCATTCCCATTGACAGATGGTTGTTGTTCTTTAAGTATAAACTCACTTAATTTTGTTATCATTTTTCATAAACTAATATGTATTTGTTCAATTTTCACCTAAATTGAATTTATATTGATTTAAGAATGCTTAGATATTTGTGTTGGTAAACAAACCAAAAAATCCTTTTTTGTAATTTTATTTAATTTTGCAATATTTACTGTCACGACTTTTCGGTCCAGTTTATCTTTTCAGGCCTTCATTTGTTGAAAGTTGAGTAAAAAAAAAAAAAAACACTAAATAAATCCAATGATTAAAAATGACACTGAAAGAAACACTGTTTATAAAGAGACAGTTGTAAAAAAGTTCTTCATTAAAAAAAAATAACATTTAAAAATTTAACCTTAAAAATTCGGAGCAGAATTGGAGCTTCACATTTCATCAAGTTAATGCCAAGAGTTTATTTATTTTTTTAAAAACAATGACTGTCAATAACAGATATATATGACAAACATACAAATAAAGCTCATTTAAAAAAAAAAAAAAAAAAAACAACATGTCCATCCTAATACATTTCACATTTCTTTCCGTTACTTATAGTTATAAGAGTCACGTTTCCCATGAACAGAATTTTGCCCGTTAGATTTTTGTTTTTTTGGTGTTGGCTGAGGATTTAAACTAATATTTACAACTTGACCACAACCACTCAGCCACATAACCAGTGTGACCTACTCATAAATTAACTGGTCAAAGAGAGTGGAGTTTTACAAACAGCATGGATGAACACTTCAGTGGAGAGAGTTTCACAATTCCAGATACAACATGCCAAGGACGGATGTAGGAAAGAAAAAAAAATCTTTTTTTTTTAATTTACAACAAACAAAATAAATTACTCGAAAAACTACTTCATTAACTGTTAGCTACATAATATTTCACATCCCAAAGCTCAAAATCTTATGTCTCCTCACCGGAAACCGCTGTAATTAAGGCCTGTAGTGAGCTGCCTCTAGGGGGCGCTGCACATGCAGATAAAGAGAGCGTTGCCTTGTCTTGCCAGTTTGCCATATTCCAAACCATAACCGAAACTAATATAAAGGAAATCAGTATTGCTTTTCCTTGAAAAAGCTGCAGTTAATGCTTTGGGATGGGGCTGCACCAGCACCCACTCTTGATGGGACGTGGCTCAGATGGCCAGCTGTAGTTTTGTCAGGTTCCTCTGGTGCATGTTGTGGTGCCGGACGAGCTCATCAGACCTGGCAAACTTTTTCTGACAGTTTGGCCATCTGCAGTTAAAGGGCTTCTCACCTGAGAGAGATAAACAGGATATAGACATTAGGATGGAATCGATGATAAAAGCAATAAGGAATATCTATGTTATTAAATTATATTGAGGTCACCTTAGAGCAGTGGTTCTCAACTTGATCTAGGATAACAAATAATAATAATAACAATAGAACTAAAATTAATAAATAAATGTATCAAATTTTAAAGGGAAAAAAATAAATTTATTTATGTGTTAATGTTTAAGGCTGTGCATTCAGTTTTGATCATAAATTGATCTGCTACATTTATATTTATTTTTTGGTTTTATTCATATATTATATTCATTTAAATTGTTTTATAATCTATATGGTAACAAATGTTCATCTTTATTGTTGCATTACATTAATTAGGGCACAGTTGCGTTTTTTCTCTAGAACAGGAAAATTGAAAAAAATACGGATTAATAAAACAATTAATAATTGTATCTCTCTAGTTAAGAACCACTGCAGTCGCCTGATTTTTTCAGTGTTTTCTTTTGAGTACAAACTGAAAACACAATGCTAAAGAAAAGTGACCTCTTAACATTCAATTATCCATCAAAGAGTGGAAAGAGAGGAGCGAATCATGAAAAAATGAAAAGGTTTACGCACTTGTTTTACCTGTATGTGTCCGGGTGTGGGTCTTAAGGTGGTCTGACCGTGAGAACTTTCTCTGACAGGTTTCGCACTGGAATGGCTTAACGCCTACACACACATAGGAACACACAAGTGTGGTCACACACACACACACACACACACACAAGGAGAGGACGAGTACAGGCTACAGTAGAGAGGCCACGCCAAAATGTGTCAGAGGGGAAAAAACTTATATTAAGTATGTGAGACCAACGTCCAGAGAGATTCCTAGCAATACATTGGCAATACTTCTGCTAAATAATCCCACTTGGAACGAGGGTAAAAAAACCAACATGAACTTTAAGTCAACAGCTCTAGATGGTTTTATCACGTTTTTGTAGAAAATGTGAAGAATTAGCATCATTCTACTTGCATAGCAGTGTCTTTAGGGCCATTTTAAAAGCATACTTTTAAAATAAGTACATACTACAAAAATATTATACTTAAAAAAAATATATGCATATGTGCAACCTAAATGTAATATTTTCAGACACTTACCATTATATTATTAACATATTAATATATATTTTGTTAAATGCAATTGGTTACTTAAGTGTACTTTTTTGACCCACTTAAGTAAATTTTTATATGCAATTTTATATTTTACATAATTATCTTCTGTTGTCTTTGAAATATGACTTAGGTGTTCTGCCGAATGTACTGGCAAGCATTTATGACAAACTAAAATACATTTTTATTCCATTGTTATTGAAACTTCTGTCAGGTACTTAAGTAACATAACCCCATGATTTACTCATCCTCAAGCTTTCTTCTTTCAGAAGAATGCATTTAGAGTTATATTAAAAAATATCCTGGCTCTTCAAAGCTTAATAATGGCAGTGAATTGGGGTTCAAGATTTTGAAGCTCAAAAAAGTGCATCCGTTTATCATAAAGATGAGTCCACGTGGATCCAGAGGGTTAATAAAGGCCTTCTGAAGTAAACATTTTGAATATAACTCTGATTATATTCGCCTGAACGAAGAAAAACATATTCACCTTGACTTATGGGTGAGTAAATCATGAGGTATTTTTTATTTTTTTCTTCGGTTGAACTATCCCCTTAAGCATGCTAGAAATGTGTGCTCTCTTTAAGCACACTTAAATGACCTTTTATTTAGTTAATATTATCTTTTCTGCAAGTATGGTATATATAAAAAAATCTACTTTTGTAATTTGTAATATAAGTGGACATTAACTTTTTCACCTGGTGACCTAGATCTGAAAATCTCCCTCACCAAATAGTTTAATATGCTAGCAAAGAAGTACTACTAGAAAACAGTAGGAGAACAGAAAATAAAGGACAGAGGGGCAAACCTGTGTGTCTTCTCTGGTGTCTCTTAAGCTGGTCTGATCTGGAGAACCTGCGACCACAGTCCGTGAAGTCACACTGATACGGTTTCTCCCCTATGAGTTTAACACAACCAAACGAGTTAATGCTAATATTAGCATTTGTGCTAACGGTATCTGTCTGTTTGTGGGTTCTCTTACCTGTATGTTTACGGCTGTGCATCTGTAAGTGAGATAGTTTAAAGTATCTTTTGTTGCAGCCTGGGTAGGCGCACATAAACGGCCTTTTTTCGTTGGTCTCGGATGAACGCACGATGGCGGGTGTAATGCCCGGCACTCTTCGCACATCCTGTGAGAAAGTCAAAAACATTCTAGTCATGCTACAACAAACACTGTGCTGTGAACAAGACATCCAAACTCAGCGTCCATGGGGAAAACCGCTAATGATTAGCATGTCCTATCGGTTCATTACTGCAGAATTAGCTGTGAAATGATCATTTGGATTTCCCCATGCTACTGATATGAGCTCTAACTGAACGGTTAGTCACGGACTTTAGGCAGACCCTATTTCGCTGCTACACTCCCCCCGTTCCTCCCGTTTCCCTCATTTGCCCACTGCTAAATCCCATCTGCTCTTAATTAACTAGCGCTTAGCATAATGGTGTTTCCGTATGCTGGCACGGTAATGAAAGAGTGTTAAGTGTTATTGATAAGTAAATTACTGAAACTGTTCTATGGCTGTAGTGCCAGACTTATATATTGACCCCACGGGGATGATAACACAGCAGGCTAGGCAGTACAGCTCAGCGCCTAGCATGCTACGTTTGATTTGTATGTGACAGTTAAGTTCAGATTAGTAAATTCAGACCATAAATTCGAACTAATGTTTTGCATGCATTTTCATCCATATAATATCTATTGTTCTAGCTATCTGACTGTCTGTCTGTCTATCTATCTATCGGTGACCATTTTCATTTTTTAACAGCAACCACTGTTAGATGTAAAGAATGTGTGAATGAAAAATAGCCCTTTTTACAAAGGCATCCTGGGTAACAGTCAATGAATGTGTCATATGTGCAAAAAAAGGGAGGGTTTCCCACACCAGAGGCGATCAGTTCATCATGACCAAAAACCTGCCATATGTTATTAAAAGGCTGTCTGTAGGACTATTAGTTACCCTGCCAGTTGCTCACCCAAACACATAGTTTGGAATTATCTGCAGCAACCCTGACATAATAGTGTTTCATCATAGACGGGCAACAGCGGTATGAACTGGTACCTCTATCTATCCATCTGACAGCTATATATCTATCTATCTATCTATCTATCTATCTAATAGTTTTCTTTTTATCTATCTATCTGTACTGCAAGTTGACAAGTCATTCTAAGTTGCCCATCATGCATTTATACAATGAAGAGGGAACGAATAAACAGAGAAGTGAAGAAAGGCATCCCATTTTGAGCAAGAGCAGCTCTGGAGTATCTCTTCTTTTACAGCTTTAGGGCCGCTGACAGACATTAATTAAGAGCTAATGATTTATATGCACGAGCAGCAGACAACTGGAAACTGCAGCTTTACAGCTAATGGACTTTTTTTAAGTGATTCCTCTTCGCTTTTCATCCTGAAATGCCTTTCAAATCTCTCAACTATTCTGGCAGGGGCCTGCTTCCTCTCGCATAGCGTTCTCATTGCGTCAGATGCTTTTCTTCAGCACCTTCTTTTTAAATTACATTTGTCTCTTTTTTTTTATTAGTTATTTAAGGCACTGTATCACACTTCTAAATCTTGGGTTTTTCATTTCTTTTTGGATTATTTATCATTTTAGCAAGTTGTATAATCAACCTTTTGATTAAGGGTTGTGCGTGAGGTGTTTGTCAGTGTCAGTGTGTCTTTGTATGCCGTGGCCTGACCTTGGCCCGATGTGAGCACATCCCAAGAGCACGAAGGATCTTAGAGTGTCCTGAGAGTGAACTCAAATGAGCTGTGAGCAAGAGATACTGACCTGAAGGCCTCTGAAGACGCCGTGGGTGTGGATGCGGTACTGCGTGCTGCAGCTGTAGACCATGGGTGTGCTGGGGTCACTCTCATAGCCCCCTGCATGGCTGTTTGTGATTAAACAGGGGAATATTTCGTTAATGTAACCAAATGGAATAAAGTAAACTTTTTTTTTAAATTAAGAAGAAGAAAGAAAAAGAAATGCAATAAATTTTTCTAGTTACAACTTATACAATGTTTATACTTATATGAGTTTTGTGCTTAAAACAAGAAAAACATTGCGTGTGGGTTATAAAAATCACTTCTGTTTAAAAGGACTTCCTAGCAAGGATGCATTAAATGTCATGTTTCCACAGAAATATTAAGTAACGCCACCGTTTTCTACATTGATAAGAATGAGAAATGTGTCAGAAATACTGATTAACAAAAAGATTTCAGTATATATATTCCATGTTTTCAAATTTATTGCACTGACAACTAGAATAAAACATGTCTGCTGATGAATGTAAAACATCAACAACCAATCACAAGGTGTAATTCTACTTCATGACTTTTTCCTTTATGCGCGACAGCAGATACAGTCCTTCCTAAATCTCTCTATGCTTTATTTCACAAAGTTTGGATGACACACAGAGGGCATTGCTGGCCATAAAATACACAGAGTCATGTCTTTGTAACTCATCTTGACACTGGGGCAAATTGCTCCCCGTTTCAAAGAGCAATATTTTTTGCCCTAAACATTTGTGGTAGGGCCAGTCAGAGAGATGAATAGGGAATGTATGGTCTTGCTCACTGTTGAACTTCTGCCTGAACCTCAGCGGTATGGCTTTTTACGTCATGCTGTAAATACACGTTTCTCAGGACAATTCTACACAATGTTTCTCCACTCTAGAGAAAAGACCACACATTACGGAAACTGTTTTTTGTTACTGTGCAGATCTTTCCCAAAATTTCACGAATTTAGCTTCATGAGGTATAAAGTACTCTTTGTCTGACCAGCCAGACAGAAAAGACAGTCCAAAACAGCATCCTGCAGTAAATCTTCTCACAGTTCATTCATTCACCCAAGCCGAACCACCTTGGACTTGCGACAGGCATGGGATTTGGAGGTATGTGAAGAGCTATAGATAGTTGGACGTGAATAGGAATGATTAAGTTTGGCTTGAGGAGCCACAGCAACGCTTCCATGGCAGCCCCCTTGAGATCGATCAGCGTGTCTGATTTTTTTCTCAACTGAAACCAGTCCTGTCCCTCTCATTTATCAGCTTATGAATCATTCCGTCACCCAGGGCTCCTTAGACTCTTTCAGGGAGGCTGGGGAGAGGTCACAGCCTCCTCCTCGCCTGGCCGAACGTGACTGCGGATTCTCGTTCGGGTCCCAGGGGGAGTAGGAGCTGTCCCATTGTGCACTGATGCACTTCCACCTCCCCCCTGTGCGGCTCCCTTCCTCCCGGGCCGGCGCTTGGTCTGGTCAAGGCTGAGGTGCCACTGGCAGAAATATATGGCAGGATATCGTTCTTAAGCCAGACAAAACAGAGTCTTATTCTGCATGTGCGCACTCAACTCTTTGGCACAAACAGAAAGATGAGGAAAGTTGTGGAGAACAGATTTTTAGATCACGTCAAACTGGTCCCACTGAGTTTTTCAATGTTAAATATGCAGACACGACTGTAAGTACATCTACAGGTTGATTTCACAGAAACTTGCAACCAGACCAGATGTTATAAAACTATTATATATATATATATATATATATATATTCAAATTGGGAATATATAATATGTATATATATATATATATATATATATATATTCAAATTGGGAATATATAATATGTGTGTATATATATATATATATATATATATTTATTTATTATGTTGTCGGGTTTGAACTCAGGACGCAAATAGATTGGCTACTATTTTATAGATTGGCTACTATTTTATAGATTGGCTCTCCAGTATTACTTAGTAGTGTGTGTCACCAAATGTACGATTTTTAGAAAAAAGTACACACAATAATAATATAATAATATATACCTGAATAAAATAATCCTTGATTCAAAAGTCATTTGTTCAACTGGACTGAACTAGCGCTTTGTTTCTGATTCGCTAGAAGGAAAGAGTAATTTGTTTGGGAATCAGACACTGTTAGTGCTATATCTTTTTGATTCACTACAAAACTCATTCACATGAGGCAATTTTTCATAATCGGACTATGCTGATCAAGTATTTGAGTGCTTGTAATGTATAATAAGTAAAAGTGATTATACAGTATTGATCAAGCTGTCTGTTTAGCGCTGGTTATTCAGTTAAAGTAGTAACGCAGAAACTCATTAATATTTTAGTACGGTATTCAGCAAGAATGGCGAACACCTCATTATCAATCCCTCACAATAATTACAATTCCCCATTTTATTTTCTCAGGGCATGCACAAGCTTTAATAAGGCATACTGTAAGTCCCTCTCTTCTCAAAAGCTGAATCAAATGTGTGCTTATTCAGATCACCGGATAATTTCCTACATGACAGGAGTGGGTCACGTCGACCTACCTCTTTATAGTGGATGCCAGAGGGTTGACGGGATTCCACCCCATGCATTCCAACTGTGACGCCATTTGATATAAATTATCACTGCTGGGATAGAAAACAGATTTACTAATTAAGGATATAGACATATACAGTATTTTCCTGTACCACAAGCATTCTAATAAAAAAAAAAAACAGCAACCACTGTTAGATGTAAAGAATGTGTGAATGAAAAATAGTCCTTTTGACAAAGGCATCCTGGGTAACAGCCAATGAATGTGTCATATGTGCAAAAAAAAAAGGAAGGTTTCCCACACCAGAGGTGATCGGTTCATTAGGTCATCCCTCTGACCAAAAACCTGCCATATGTTATTAAAAGCCTGTCTGTAGGACTATTAGTTACCCTGCCAGGTGCTCACCCAAACACATAGTTTGGATTTATCTACAGCAACATAGTGTTTCATCATAGACAGGCAACAGCGTACGAACTGGTACATGGTACTGCGCTTGCTTCACTAACAAAGAAACATAACTGTATTTCAGCATCAACAGAGTTTGTTTTGAGAAATCACTGGCTGAAGAAATTAATTTGACACGTTTGCGGTACAAATGTTTAAGGACTATTTCTATTGATAACTTATTTTAGTTGCGTTGCATAATATTAATTTAATTTTAATGATTTGTCATGCTATTACGTCAATTGATAGTATTTGTGGCGTAATGTTGGTTACCACAGATATCGTTTTTTCTTGTGGTAAAATCAACGCTATCTCACGACCAAATCGTATGTATTTTATGAGTTGGCTAATGATTTTGTACGATTTGTCTAGCAACAGGTGTAGGTTTACGGGTAGGTCATTTGTATAAATTCATACACATTTTGCAACTCGTAAAATAGGATTTAGCAAAAATCATATGCATTTGTACGAATTAGCCAGTTCGTCAAATATTTACACATTTTTAGGAGATCAGGCTTGTAAAATAGATGGATTGATTAATTGATTTTTTTAAGTGACAGTAAATACATTTATAATATTACACAATATTTCTGTTCTTCTGAACTTTCTGTTTATTAAGGAATCTTTGTGCAATAAGTATTATTAAAAATAAAACAATTTTCTTAAGCATGATCTTAAATATGCAGAAATCGGCAGAAATCTGCATATTAGAAAGATTTTTGAATGATCATGTGACACTGAAGACTGTTGTGGTGGTGGTGCTGAAAATTGAGTTTTGCATCACTGGAGTAAACTACATTTTATCAGATATTAAAATAGAAAACCGTTATTCTAAATCATAATAATATTTCACAATGTTACTGTATTATCACAATATTATATTACAATAATATATCTTAAATCAAATCAATGCAACCTGGGGAAGCATACGAGATCTCTTTAAAAAAAGCATTAAAATATTTTACGGACCCTAAACTATTTAGTATATTTTTAATGCATTACAAAACAGTGCAAAAAATTTTTTTAAACATAGATAAAATATAAACAGTATTTATCAACTAATTCTGGCATAATTTTGGTTACCACAAAATATTTTTAAAATAATTTTTCTTGCATTAAAATTATTTTATTGTGAAAAAATTGCTCACTTTACTGTGCATTATTTTCCACAAGTTATATCAAATTTGACCATTTATTGCCATAACTATATAAAATACTGAATATATGACTTTTTATAAAACCCTTGAAAAATGCTTTTATAAAAAGAACCTTAAATTACTATTACTATTACTTATTAAGGCAAACTTTAAAATACCCTTGTTTCAAAAGTAAAGCCACAAACACTGTGTTTATATGATTTTAGTATGCATTATGCAAAAATAGCTTACTAATCTTTTCTTTATAAAGTTCTATCCAAATGTTTGAATTATTGCCTTACAATTGAACCTTTCCAAGACAGTACAAATTGATTTACACAGCTTTGCAGCTCAAGAATCAACGTCAGAGCTTGTATAAGATCAGCCTTGAATTAATGGAAAAAAAATGTAATAATTTGTTCAAAGATATAATATGTGGTCTGGTAAGCTCCCCCATTCAGCTTTGCTCCGTGAACATGGTCTGGATCATTGTTTTTCATTTTTAACGCACCAGACGCAGATGCAGGAAGCCTGTAGATTGTGAACAGTTTACATTTTGGTACTCTGCATCTGCTTTTGAGATTAGCAACAACCTAATTCTACTTTGAAAATCTGGACATGTTTTTATTTCAGCCACCTCGTGCTACCTAAAAAGTGCTTCAACCGGAGGCTTGTGTAAATACAGGGCTGTAGGTACCAGGCATTTGATTTGAAAAGCAGCACGGCGTTCTGATTTGAGGATTCACAGCCGCCTCGCTGCGGCCCGATAGCAGACTGTTTATTACAGCGCTGAGAAGCTGCAGTTCGACCCGAGTCAAAGTCCTCTTATCATCCCAATTCTGTTATTTTGAATCTTTATGTTCCCTCTGCGCTGGAAAAACAACATGGCGAAAGCATGTGAGGAATGTGAGATCATTTCGGGGCTGTAGTACTCGCGCTGTTAGTTAAAGTTGCGAAGGGAATTCCACCAAGAACAGTTAACTACTTATCAGAAAGAAAGAATTCAGAGCTGGTCTGAAAGTGCAAACGGGTGGTGGATTAAACCGTTTATCTTGGCGTAGTACACAACGCTGTTCAACACTTGACCTTTATTAAGCACGTTTGACAGAACCCAGCTTTGATTTGGCAGTATCCCGTTAAATCTAATTATCAGATTATACCAATTTGCATTTTAACCTCTGACACACTTTATTTTATATTAATGAAATCTGGAATATGTTTTTTAATATATTAAAAAAATATTTTTTTGTGTATATAAATAGCGGTATTAGAAGTTTTGGGTCAATAGGATTTTATTATTTTATTTTATTAAACCGAGTCAAAGGACACATTAAATTTATCGTAAGTGACAATAGATGCATTTATAAAGTTACAAAACATTTCTATTTCACATAAATGCCGTTCTTTTGAACTTTTCAGCATTATTACTTTTTATCAAAGAACCTTGAAAACATATTTTCAATGTGCAAGTTTCTTAAGCAGCAAATCTGAAGGATCATGTGACACTGAAGACTGTCAGTGTAATGATGCTGGAAATTCAGCTTTGCATCACAGGAATAAATTGCATTTACAAATATATTAAATAGAAAAAAGGTACTTCTGAATTTTATAATACTATTTTACAGTATTACTGTGTTTTTAGTCAGATAAATGCAGCCTTGCTAAGCACCACTTTAAAAAAAAGGAAACATAAAAAATCCTACACTTATAAATGGTTGTGTATATTTTTAATGCTTTTTTTTATTTTTATTTAAGTACCAAACTTTATTCGAACATCCTGTGCCTCCTTTTCCTGCTGTTGTTACCTAACGTCCGCACTTCTTCTACGTGCTCAGTGGCAGCGTGACTTTTTGGAGCGGCCGTCATAACAGGTTTTGACGTGTTTCTGATTGTTGCACAGGCCTGGTTATTGAACAGAACTGGATTTGAACTTCCTGCACCCCGTGGGTCCTGACAACTATCAGTTGTACTGTCTGTAGCCTGTCTGGCCTTTTTTTTTCTTTTAAGAATTTGGTGGCCATGTGCATGAATTTCTCTTTTCATATCTCATATCCTTCATATCTTTTTGGAACATATTACATTTGTGAAGTCTGTTTTTCAGTTAAGGAAGCATTTAAGAAACTTCTGAAGCGGCAATGATCTACATGTCTTGTGGAGAGAGAGAGAGTGTAAGAAACTGGTTTCAGAAGGCCTTGAGATGTTGTTGGTGATAGATAGGACAGGAGCAGTACCTGTTGTATGGGTTCCTCAGCAGAAGAGCCTGACTTCCTGTACAGCTGTCAGAGGGAGTGTGGCAGCCGTATACCGGAGGAGGAACAGGATACTGCTGCTCACCTGAAACACAACACAAACATGAAAGAAAAACCTTTGATAGCGTTTATTTTTGGCATTGATTTGATTTCTAAGATCTTATACCCACACATCTACAATATCTCTATACTGGCCAAAAGTTAGATTTGTTTTATATGAATATATTTATATATATATTTATATTAATATTTAAAAATTTAAGTAAATAATACTATGTTTTATTACCGTTAATTACTAATTAGTTACTAATTAAAAAAATAAGTTAACTATTAATAATTATAATTAATAATAGTATTAGAAACACTTTTGTTTTTTTTACAGACATTTAGTATATCAGACATTTAACATAAAATATTTGTTTATTTTTCTTGTGTATTAAATTCATATTCCCCTTTATATTTTTGTATTATTTAATGGTCTTTTTGTTTTTTATTATTTGTCTTATTGTCATGGTTTTAAATGTATATTTTATTATATATTGTTTTTATCTTTTTTGTAATATATATACTGTATATGCATATAAATATGTATATAAACGTTATATAAATATTGTAAAAATACATTAAATAAAATTTTCTAAAAATTCTAAATATTGTACAAATATATAAATAAAAGGATAAATATTTACTTTTAATAATTTAAATTTTTTTTATATTTGATATATATGTTCTTGTCAAGGTTTTCTTTTGTTTCTTTTGTCAACAACTTTGTTTTAAATCAATTATTTATAAATGAATTAAAAAATAGATATTTTAAATAAACATGACTTGATTCGGTGCCTACACCGGAGATAATGTTTTAAAGATTTCCTTTTTCCTACACAACACAAAATGTTCTAATATTTCCCCCAATCACTCTTTAGTTAAACACATTGTGTGATTGTGTTTTAATAAATTTCGTTTTTAATAATTCTCCACAGAGTTTAATTAACTGAATGAGCATTTGTGCACTCTGTTTGTCTTGAGTCCCTGATGGAAAATATCCATGCCTGGATGCTCACAGTATCATAACTTTGCTGTTCCAGTGAAACGCATGATCGAGCATGTGTGGCGTGGTGCGTCTTACAAAGGAAATATGAGCGTGAGGGAGGGTTATGGAGACGCAGCCGAGTACACTTAGCAGTTATGAAAACAACAGGCTGACTTTCTTTGAAGCCATAAAGCACGTAGACCTCTCGCTCTCTGTTTCAAAGTGCAAATGAGGAATCGCTGTTTTGGCTCATCCGGCCCCCGTATTGTGAATGCGTCCCATGGTAGTTCTAAACATTCCGAAAGGCATCTCGCATTGCCACAAGTGCAGAGACCTCGGGCAGAATTTACTGCAGCACAGTGAACACCAAATCGTCCGTTTAGCTGTTTGCTGATGTTTAACATTATGACGTGCGTAAGAGCAGAGAGGACTACAGGGAGAAAAAAAAAAAAAGTTTAGGCTGATTTACTGTTCGGCAACGGGACGTTTTGTGCAACTTGCCCCCTGAATGACATTACAGAGATCACTCTGTAAGTGCAAAGAGCAAGGGCCAGATCTCAAACACGCAGAAAGTGTTTGCAGATTAGAATCTCTTTCAATATGTGCGTTTGTACAAATACTATAAATTGTAATTTAGTGCATGGTGTGTGTGTTTACCCAAGTTGCTCTGCTGCGTGATGGGGTCCTCGTGTTTGAAGGAGTGATTGGGAAACTGAGAGGTGTGGTGGGAAGGTGTGTGTCCGTAGTTTGTGGCTCCATCGAAAGAAACGGCGCCGTAACCTGTGACACATAATATGAATGAAGTCAGAAATATTGTTTGTGTGCACACACACACACACACACACACACACAGTCTGAACAATTCTCAAAAATCATTGTGCGTTCTAACTAATCTCAATCAAACTGTTGGATTATAGGTAAATAAAAGCTAAGGTTAAAAAAACAGCTAACACAATAAAACACAGTAAAAACCTAACATAATAAAAAACATTCTTTTTTGAAAATGTAAAAAAATGGCATCTGTTTTTGCTAATAAACTCTTCATAAACTAGTTATTAATTATATAAAACAGTTTTAAAATACATTTTAAATATATATTTTTACTACTATATAAGAAACAGACATAGAAATAGAAATATAAGTTTGAAATATATATTTATATATATATATATATTTCAAACTTATATTTCTATTTCTATGTC
>JAUMHI010000074.1:6547134-6562320 GCA_032359435.1 Enteromius unitaeniatus
ATCTCTGTGGATGTTGAAAAGACTTTTTAGTTTACTTTTTGGAATACCCAGCTCTGGAAGAATTTCTGTTTGTATACAGAAATTCTCAAAATTGCGACTTTAAAACTCAGATTGACAAATCCTTAGCCTATGACTTCTTCATCGGAATCACAACTAGCAAATAGACATTTGGCACATAGACACATCTTATAATTATACATTTCTCACAGTTGCGCCTTCTCACAATTGTGACATAATTTCCCAATTTTCCCTTCATTTGCTATCTCAGGACTTTAACCCCCAGTTTCACAGACAAGGCTTAAGCTAGTCCCAGACTAAATTGCTTGTTTGAGCTGTATCTTGCTCTGACATATCTTAAGACATGTCAGCGTCATTGTTCTGTGTTAAGATGCACACCTGTAATGTTTTCTCAGAAGGCATTTTTGGAAAAGTTGCTTAAATATCTTAATTTAATCTTGGTTTAAGCTAAGCCCTGTTTGTGAAACCGGCCCTAAAACTAATAATTTGACAAATCTTGCCATTATGACTTTCAGCTTCTCAGAATTGCAGATTTATAACACAATTTCAGACATCTTGCAGGTATGACTTCAAATTACAGTTGCAGCTTTCTATCATGCAATTGTAAATTTATATTGCGCACTGTGGCTTTATTTCTGAGCTTAAACCTTTTTATTTTGTATTCTAAGGCAGAAACGGGCTTCCATAACAAACCCCTCAAATCTAACCAACTTATTCGTTTTCTCTTAGCCGGTCAGCAGGGTGAGCGGTTCAGTGAAAGCACACTATATAAACACTCCTCAGGGACCAGAAAGTGATCCATCATTGTGCACTGCCATTGTAATGCTTCTAAGACTGATTAAGTCAAAGCCAGCTAAATCATCTGAATTCCTGCTGTGCTGTGGCCCTTGCTTTCTAGATTAAGATGAAAAGGCCTGCACATTCCTCATTTGATAATTAATGATGCAACCGTAACCCGTTTCTGACGGTTGCGTAAGAGCTCATTAGCCATTTACCTTCAATAAAACACTTTTGAGATGAACACATTCTTTAATAAATGTCTACACCCTGAATGAAGCATCAACTGTTTACTTTTAGTTAAAGAGCATGCGAAAGGGGAACGTCCTCACTGAGGCCTAGAGACTGAGACCTTGAGTCTGGGTTCGAGGAAGTCGTAAAGTATATTTGTAAATGCAATATTGGTGATAACCAAAAAAAAGCCTTTCAGCTTACTTGTGGCTTCCGATTTTGTTTAGGAATGGTCTAAATTTGGAGTCGGGGGCACCAATAAGGCAGAATGGAACAGATCTGAATCTAATGACCTCTGAGCTCATTTTTCCTGTAATCGGACAGGTCATAAGGTTACACCAGTGGTCATTAATCTAGCAGTAGGGGATAAATACACATCTCTATTTCCCGCTGAAAATCTGACAGACTGATTTACAGATTATACTGTGCTAAAATCAGCAAGTTAAAAAACATAGATACAAAAATCACTCATGCCTTTTTTTGTCTATAAGGGGGAGTTTGGTTATTAGAAAAGTAAACAAGATATCCAACATGTGGAATGCCAAATGCCAAAAAAGCTTTCTTTGGGAACAAATCAGTTCTTATTATCTGACAAAGGAGCTGCCACACAAACATAAACACTCTGAAGAGTTTTGTACACCCAGTGGGTTCAGCCAAATCTATGAGATGTGCAAAAATGTGAACACTATGTTAGTATGATGTGTAATAAATTAAAAGGCAAGTGCAATCTGTCTCTTATGCATCTACTAAAGAACAAACAAAAAATGAATTTGGAACTTAAAATAAAAACGTTCTATTGTACTATCAGGATGGTTTAATTAAACATTTAAAAACTGGATAATGGATATGCCATTCATGCCATATACAGTATGTGATAGAAAAGAGCAATTGAGAAGCTTAGCTCATCACTGAGGAGCAGTTAAGGGTCGCCGACTGAACGTAATGGTGCACATCATTGAAGCTTTACTGAGGGGGAGGCTCTGCCTATCTATTTTCTCTCTGGGTTACAGAAACTTGCCACTTAAATATCAAAATGAGTGAAACAAAAAAGGCCCGAAGCATTAGGCCATGAAGAAATGTTGACAAAGGTAAAATCCAAAATACTCACGGAAAATATTGATATTAAGATTTTTCCACTGTAGATTAACTACCATTCAAAAGTTTGGGGTCAATAGAATTTTATTTTTAATAGTTTTATTCAACAAGGACACATTAAATTCTAAAACGTTTTATTCAGCAATATATCCAGTTTCTTGGTTTTAATCATGTTTCACACAAAATATTATATATATATATATATATATATATGTATGTCTGTGTATATATGTATGTGTGCTTATATGTATTCTAAATATATAATATTTTGTGTGTGTACATTTTATATATATATATATAATACATACATAAATGCATACATACATACTTAAATATTACCAGCCCCAAACTTTAAAATTTTTCAATTTAATTTGAGGATAGTAACCTCAATTTAAATATTTTTTACAAGTGTGTGTGCAGGTGTGTTTGTACGTAATATTATGAATAATATTTTATAAGCATGCTGAGATTTTACTTTTTGAATTGCAAATGCTTAGAACAACTGATCATATTTTGTGATTATAAATACTGAAATCTTACCCAAAGACTGGAATCACTACACCCAAACTGACTGTGAAGTTTAAACTGACAAACTTTACAAGCACATAACTTTTATGAGTTTTTTGAGTGTAGTTCAACCAGGAAGACCCTTAGTAAGTAAGTAACCAAATACGTTTGTTGCTTAATGGATCTCAGCGTGTCATTCACTAGTTCTGATTTAGCACGAGGGGAGACCGTGTCGAGGAGGAGGCCTGACTGGGAGTAGAGACCGGGGGCATGCAAGTTTTACAAGATCCCCTGGAGTGAAGAAGCGCTCTCCATCATCTGGCTGTGACATCCCACTGAGTAAGACTTATGGGCTGACACCTCAATAGGGACACGGCTAATGCTGGACGGCATGTGGGTTAAGATAGGGCTCCTGATCACCCCCCCCCCATCACAGCCGAAATAGCTCATCCTTTAAAAGGTGCACAATGGCGGCTGAACAGATATATAGGCAGGGATGACATACTCCACGTATGGGGAGTACCGTGTACCCGTGTGATCGCTTCTTACCTCCTCAGAATTAAAAGCGTATGGGCCTGCCGTGGTGGTCCTTGAGGGGTATAACTCAATCAAAACAGCCGTCCGCTGAGCATTCCTATTTCTCATTGAGTTCGAAGTACAACGAGAAGATTAACAACTGGTTGAAAGAGAAAGGAACAGTCAGAACTTTGCGTTTGGGCTAATTTAGGGCCATATAAATGATGTGGATGGTGAACTTTAAACTGTGCTGACCTTTGACAGTAGTGGGCAGGCTGGGATTATCTTCTCGTCTCTCAATGTGAGGTAAGATGAGAAGGCCAGAGTGGAGATGATTCACAGCTATAGAGGGAAAACAACAGTGTACTGCCTTAAATAAAAAAAGGAGGGTTGGGGGGATTGAAAAAAGACTTTAATGTAATTATTCATCCACGTGCCTGGTTTGGTGCACACTTTTGTCAAACCAGTCAGGAAACTGTGGCAGGACTGTTCGAACTGCGAATACATCAGTGTAGTCCAAATCCCAAACAAATGATTCAAATAAGTTGGCTTTTTTAGTGAATTATACAAATAGTGTTTGATTCCCAAAATATTAAATCTAATGAGTTGGTTCTTTTTATTGAATTAAACAACTACAGCACAGCTACTTTAGTCTGATTCCTAAACAAATGTTGGTTTGAAAAAAAGTGAATCAGAAATAAACTTCAGTACCAATGGCCTTGTCTGCAACACGATGACATATAGCGTCATTGCACTTGACGTTTTTTTAAATGAATCGGTACGTTTTACCAGTGCTCTCTGATTCCCAAATGAACGACTCATATGAGCTGGTTCTTTTTAATGAATCAAACGCAAAATGCATCCAGTGCAGGCCGATTCCTGAATTAATGATTCTAACAAGTCAGTTCTTTTTTTGGTCAATTGTTGAACTATACTATGCTATAATTAAGAGTTGGTTTTGTTATTTAAACAAATACAACCAGAAGAATCCTGAACAAACTCCTATACAAGAGTTTGTTTTCTTTAGTGAACTAAACAACTACATTGCAATTAGTTTAGTTTGATTCCTAATGAAAAAATTCTAATGAGTTGGTTCTTTAAAAGAATCAAAAACATGCAGTGCAGCCAGTGCACTGATTCCAAAAGACTCAAATAAGCTGGTTCTTTTTTAAATAATCGAATCCAAAATGATTTGAAAAGTAAATTATTTTTAGAGAAATGAATAAAACTAGTTTAGTCCAATGGCTGAACAAATTACTCTTAAAAGTAATTTCTTTTTTTGTGAATTCCTAGACATTATTATAAAAGCATTGGTTCTTTTTAGTGAATTAAACAGCTAGAGCACAATCAGATTAGTCTGAATCCCAAACAAATGATTCAAATAAGTCGGTTCTTTAAGTGAATCAGATTGTGCAGCCAGTGCACTCTGATTTCCAAATGTATTATATTTATACTCTTATAAGTTGGTTCTTTTAAGTGAATCAAAGCTGATTCCTTAATGATTCTAATGTATTGGTTTCTGTTTAGTGAATTCATCAAAAACTGTGAAATCAAAGTAGTTTGATTCCCAATCGAACGATTCTATTTAGTCTCATAATCTGGCATGTAATGCTTGTTTCCCCTCAAATATTTATTTCCTAAAAGTACAAAAAATAATTCTAATTCTAAAAAAAGAAAATAACCAAAATTAACCAATAACCACTGAATATTTTATAATTTCACAATGCATTTTAAGCAAAGCGCTGTGACCTTAACTCATAGCTTCAAAACCCTAATAAACAGAAGTGGTCTTGTTTGTGCTGAATGTTATTCTAAAGTTAAAGGAACACGCAGCGGCCTAGCGGTGCGCACACAGATGGGTCAGGCTAATTTGCTGTGGCAGTCAGGACACGGTGATGGAATGTGAATGTCAGCAGGCTCTGTATTTACACACGATATAAAACCGACTAGTAATTAACACTAGGGCCCTCCCGCGCTCAAGTGTAATTGACTGTTTCAAAGGACTGCCACTTCATAATCCAGTGTGTGTATTAAAATTACGCTCTCCATATTGCCCACTCCCTCTAAGGATAAGGGTCAGTACTGCTGGCACAGTGGCTGGAACGCATAAGATTTCTTTACGAGGACATTAACATTTTGACATATTAATAATGAGTAAGTGTATTAAGGTGAACCTCTGAGGGACCTTGTGCTTTCATCAGGAGGTGCGCATTTGCTTTCTGCTGGGTGATTTTAGCACTGTTTTTGTGAGGCACTTAAAAGTGCTTAATTTGAGATAGAAACTCATTTGGTTTATTTTCCTAAAATATAGCTAATTCAATATTCCCGCATGGGCTAACACAAGTAGCATTAGAACATAAACCAGATTAGTGCCGTAAGGAAAAATGCAAGAAAAATAAAAATCTACAGATGCCATTTTCACTTATATGTTTTATAATAATAATAATAAAAATAATAAATGCTAATTTGGCTCACTCCTAGTATCCACTTTCATTGTGACCAGTGTGCAACACATTTTGTCATCTGTATCGCCCTAACATGTGTCCGCACGGTCCCCACAGCCTATTTACCAAGGACATAAACTTAATGGGAGACTAATTTGCAATTGTTAATTTGGCTTGATATGTGCTAATTGATTTTTCTTACTTGTGTATTTTAATTATCCCAAGTTATAGTTGGCCACAGTTTGTGTATCAGATGTAAATTAGCAATGTTTGGCCATCAAATGCCATCTGAGGAACGAACATGCTGGTCTGGGAGTAATGAGTGTTAATTAGCTTGTGCTGTGTAATTAACAGGTTTTATGTTTAGCGCTTACCTTGTTTAGCAATAGGTTAACATGAGGCAGTGAATGCAAACATTTGACCCTTTGAAAAGTCTACAGAAATAAAGCTGCTTGAAATATTGAACATTTATTTAGTTAAATTATTTGGAAATATAGTAAGCAGTTAACTGAAATATCATATCCACTGTATTTATGCAAAAGGGGGGTTAGAAACATATGTAAGCAAACGTATTTTAAACTCAGTAACGACTTGGGAACGCATGCATTTCTAGCGCATATCAATCAGTTTTGAGTCTTTTTTGAGGCATTAAACCTTCAGTTGACATGAATTCCTCAATTTTTGCAATTTGTGCCATTATGTCAGATTGTTTTCGTTCTTCTTTTTCTTCCGAACTACATGACATAGGCTGGGTCGGTTTCTCAAAATTGTGGAGTTTGGGAGGAGGAGCGGTAGGAGTGGAGTTTCGTCGCAGCCCATTACCCACAGAAGAAGAGGTTGGACTGTCACTCAGAGCCGAGCTGTAGGAGATAAGAACTTGATTCTCCTGCGGGAAAATAAAATGGGTTATAAAAGAATCATGGCACTATAATTTGATTTCATTCTGATGGAAGTTTTGATGGAAATGAAAAGTAAAAACCACCTGATTTGGACTACTTTCAGTAAAAAAAGGCAAACATGCACACTGAGTGTGAATTTAGAATTAAATGAATAGATTAGTTCAAATTTGGGACACTCCTACAGTGAACAGGTGTCATTAGAATAGGAATTTGTACGTCTGATAAAAGCATTACAATAATCCACATGACTCCAGTCTATTAATTAACAATTTGTGAAAAGAAAAGCATTGATTCTGTTTCTAAATATCAAATCCATTTTGACCCATCCATTGCAGAAGATCCATTGGTGATTAAGTAATGTGACGCCAAATTTCTCCCAATTGGTTTTGATCTACATCTTTAATGGCCTGAGGGTGAGTAAATTTTGATTGATTCCATTTGAGTAATCCAGCAAAAAAAATATGTTGAAACCGGATACTACCATGTTATTGAAAACAACAGCTCTGGTTTATTCCATATTAGCCTCTTTGCTCCCTTTGGAGTTGGTCTGTGATTTATGCGCAGAGACTTTTGTCCTGCTGTTTTCTATCAACATTTAATTGAGAAAAATGCTGCCATTTCACCCTGCTGAAATACTTCTGGGAATGGAAGCTGTCTTTAGGCACTCAGTGTGTGCTGCAGCCCATGCCTCTTACGTTAACTCACTAGATCGTTTGCTGGCCTGTGTTGGAAACTTACTTTCTCTGTTAACATTTCAGAAAAAGACTGCTTGATAGCATTCCACTCTCCTTGACAGTCATTGTTTTGGTGGAGACGCTTGCTTGGGGTTTCCAGTCTGTTAGGAGTCTTCATTATGGCTGTAAAAATAGGATTATTGTGTTCAGAGTCTCATTATAATAAAATACTTTATCTGTTATATTTACAAGACACACCTGTTTTTGCCAGTTTATTCTTCATAAAAATGGGAGCACAAAATGGAGAAACAAGATCATGAAATCCAGAGGACCACAGCTCTGTTCTTAACGGTACTGGAGGTGGCATCTTTTTCCCTTTCATAAATGTGTCCCACGCAAATGACGACTGATAGCTTCTATTTCCAGGATGGTTTGAAGTATCTATCACTGGAATGCTCTTCTGCTCAACATCTGATTGGTCATGTGCCGTTGTAGACCCTGGAGAAGAAGGATCTTGTTCTTGGTTCGTGATTTTGGCTTCTTTGGTAGAAACACCCATTTCAATATGTTGAGATTTTAGTGGTTCTGAATTTTCTTTCTTTTCTGATATGACCTCCACTGTGTCGGCTGCAGTTACTGAAGTGGTCTGATCAACAAGAGGCGACTTTTTAAATTCCAGCTTGTTGACTACATTGTAGAAACTTGTTTCAGTTAAGCCGCCCACTTGGGATATCTCGCTTTGTGAATGATCACAAATCAATTCAAGTGGAGAGAACTGATCTTTGGACTCGTGAAGGAGTGTGTCTGATTTTATTGTAGCACTCGCAGTATCGAAGTTGGTTTCAGGCTCCTCATGAACTCTTTGGTGGCATGGGCTTGGTGAGATGTCAATCATTTCTTTTGTAATAATCGTTTTGTTGTGTAACACAACTGTGTCTTGCAGATTTGAGTTTTCAGTTTTGTCTTCTGAAAGTCTATCTGCAGCTGTTTGGCTTTCTATTTGTGAAACTTTGTGGAGAAATTCAGGTGCGCCGTTCTGGTGGTCTTTGACTTCTTTAAACTGAGATGTAGCATATCCCTGGCTGAGCTTGTGTTTGTCTGATGTCTGGGATTCAGTCACTTCAGAAATACACAGATTCTGCTCCAGCGGTCTATCTTTTGGTTTCAAAGCCAAAGGGTCGTTGTCTATGCCATAAACAGACCTGGTTTCAGGCCCTGATAGCTCAGCAAGACAACTGTCTGTGTCACTTTCGATTGGGTTTGAGGGGCATCCTTTATCATTTGCGTTGCAGACTGGCTCACTTTCACTGACACCGTTTTTTGTTTCATCACACAGCTTTGACAGATCCTTCATCATGGGATTGACATCCTTAGGCCTTGTGATGTTATCAGTTGAAACCGATGGTGAAACTACAGGTACGGCTCTATCTGCCTCCACTGGAATGTCAAGGTCCTTGTTGTTGTTCTGAGACCATCCAACTTTTCTAGCCTTTTGAAACTTGATGCTTTCGTCTGTGTGAAGAAATTGCATGCAAGAAAGATGCATGCATCATTATGAGAGAAAAAGGAGAAGTACAGGTAAGCTTTCTTGATAAAGAGACTCCAGTAACCACCTCCCTGCACTTCACATCACTCTATATAAAAATATTAGTTATTGCGGCGCCAAGCTTGGCTGGAAAAGACAACTGTGCATTCTTTCTTTCTTACCTGGAACATCTTTATCAAGGTGACACTTTGGTTCATGGTTATCATGAGGACTAATACGACTCTCCTCAAGATCTGCCTGGAGACTGCTCACCTGTAAAAGGTTAATCTCATTAGATATTGTACAAAGAGGATTTTCTTGATCTTTTATGGCAATCTGTAATGAAAAGACCACAGTTAGATTAGAATTCAAATCACTTAATAAATCAAATACCATTTTAAATCATGAAGCTTAGATTTATTATCCATGTCCAATCTACAAGCTTATTAAACAGTCCCTGGTTATGAATATATACGTAATCATCCCACCTCAAAGCTATAAATTTCTTTGGCTTTATGAACTGCAGAAACAGACAGCTGTTTGTGCTCTTCTTGAAGTTGACTATAAGCCTTTTTTTCCACATGCAGCTCTTCTTGACCAGACTCCGTTGATATTTGCAACCGCAGAATCTGTGTAAAGAATAAAAAAAATGTAATACAATTTTAATAAAACAATTTAGTCTAAATTCCAGATCCTCTGTTTTTGTGTAATGCTTTTCCAGAACTCATCGCCACCTCTTTTTCCCAAGCAAGTTTAGAATTTTGGTATTCATCTCTCAAGCGAGAAAAGCTGTCGTCTTTTTCTTTAGTCGTCTCTTGGTTCAATTCATGTTCTGTTTTAAGGACCTGCAATGAAATTAATCACCCAGAAAATTTTTAATGCAATAGTAAATTTTTATGTGTTTATTTAACCTGGACAGAGGACTCTAAACAGATGGAGAGGCCAATACAAATCAGTTGGTTTTTGTCATGTTAATAATGGTTTTAATCAGTGAATGACTAAGTGAATTAACTAGAGGAATGGGGGGAATAAAAGAGAAGGAGGCTGTAAACGGACATTAAACACACTTACTATTATTGAGTTGCACTTTGTGTGTTGTAAATGTGCAAAAGTGATTTTCAGTTCAATCAATCAATTTTACGAGTCCCATTGTTTACTCCTGAATATGCATACCTTACTAGGTTTATCATTTTATGAAAATTAAATAACACTAAATATATGGAAAAAGTTAACAGATTTAGCTTTTTTCCCCAAAAGATTTTATTTTGCGTATAAATGTGTTTATCTAGTATATAATTGGCTCATTTTATGTGTTATTTTATCACATAATTAATATGTGAATTGTAACTGAAGTCTGTTTGTAGTTGTAGCCTGTTCCTTAGTTGTACAGACAGTAAAAAACATAATAATATATATATATATATATATATATATTAAAACAAAACAAATAAAATTAAAAGCGATACTGTTGATGGAGTTGGGTTTTGGGAAGCCTGACCTGATATTCCTCATGGAGTTTGCGAAGCTCGTGCTCTGCTCGGCTCAGAGCTTTGGTCTGCCTCTGCAGCAAACTCTGACTGTGGTGAAGGGATCTCAATATCTCCTGACACACACACGCATGTTGGTTTTTGTGATTTATGTAGACTCTCCATAGGCGTAATGGTGTTTTTACTGTACAAACTGTATGTGGTATTGCCCTACACTGACCCTACACCTAAACCTACCCCTTACAGGAAACTACACACTTTTAGATTTTCAAAAAAACACCATTTAGTATGTTTTTTAAGCCTCTTGAATTACGGGGACACTGAAAATGTCCTCATAAAACACCTACATAATGTAATACCTATGTCATACCCGTGTCATTATACAAATTTGTGTACTCATAAACTCGCGCACACACACACTTCTTTTCATTCAATTGTTAAGTCTGATGTTTCCTTTGTTAAGTGATACTAACGCATAAAAAATCCAGCTTCTTCTAAAGGGCTTACCTGTTTCTCCACACTCTCTGTGGCCATTTCATTTCTCAGTTTTTTGTTAAGTTCTGTTTCCTACAGTAAAGACATAAAGTATCAAATTTACAGACATCCTGTCATCACCTTTTATGCTTAAATGTAAAGAGATCGTACCACAAGGAGTTTCTGCTGAAGCAGTTGAAACTCTTGCTCTTTCACGAGATTCTGTAAACGTTCCTCTCCAGGTTTGCACACCGATAACACTTTGAATGTGACCAGCTCTTTGTTGATTCTCTCCAAGTTCTAAATATGAAAAAAAAGGTGCAACAATTTGTGACACAGTGATGTAGAGCATCTACTAACATCAAAGCAAATCAGTTGACAAAGCAATAGGAGTAACGTCAATGGTACAACAATGATTCAGTGCATTTTTATACCTCTTTCAAGGCTTTAATCGAAGATTCTTGTTTTCCGTTGATGGATGTGAGCTTTTTATTAATTCGCATGGCCTCTTCAACTTAAAAAAAAAAAAAAAAGATTTAAAAAAAGTTTGGCATTGCTACACAGGCTTTCTTTTAGCATCCACCGACAAAGGCTGAATAATTCATGTTCAAAGAATGACAGATCAATTCATTGATGCAAAGCGAAGAAGAGTTTTTAACATCAAATCTGTCTAGAGTTAATGAAGAAAAATTATGAATACCAGACTTAATGTTTTTCATCTCTTTTAAATTAGTTTAAAAGCAAGTTTGCACACCATAAACTAAACTGTGAATGTATTTTTCGCTACCATTTTGTTCAAATTTGTCATGGGCCTGTTTGACCATGGCACACTGTCTGGAGACGGCGGAGAAACGCCTCTCCACTTCTCCCAGCTGGCTCAGGTGGCTGTCTTTCGTTTGTGTCTGCAGCTGCAACTTTTGCTCCTGAAAAGTTTAAAAACACATTGTCCTCCCTTCTAAGAGGAATATCCCCATTCGGCTGTACAAGTAATAACAGTTCCTCTTCTCGGCAAGGGCAGACCGTGAATATAAACCGCATCGGAGAGTTTGAAGACCTTTGTTTAACATCTCGGCTGAGTGCTCCTTTCTGCTAGATAAGGAGTCAACTTCCAAACATGCCTGAGGGGCTTTTATGTGAACCGCAGCCCGTTACTGTTTGATTGTCTGTATCAAACTGATTCCCCTCTCTGCCATCGAAAGGTTAAACAGAGCGAGGCTCCGATATGAAATATTTTAATAGTGGTATTTTCACAGCAGCGCTGGTGGTTCACGTGTCACACCCTCCCTATCCGTTACTCCTGATGATCCGCTCTCCCTCTCAGTTCCTCCTCTTTAATTCTTCCCACTCCCACTTGCCTCTGTCAACAATTTATATAATTGGAAATCCTTACCAGCTCGCCTAATTTCTTCTCCGAACTGTACCTGAGCAACTGTAAAACAGTAGTAAAAGAAGCAGAAAGTAGTTTTAGTGAGTTTGATTCACAGTTGCAAAGCAGATTGGATGTTTTTTAGTGCTATGGATTCATGATAGTTGCTAAAAATGTTTAAGCTAAGCCATTTTATTATCATTTAAATATGATATTGTATTAGTAAACATGGAAAAAGGCACATAAAAAGAGCTGGGAGTGTTTAGATATGAATCAAATTATTATCAAATAAAAGGGTAACAAGGGCCTTTATAGGCCAAGCTTTGGGTTTGATGAACCGTAGGAAAAAGCATTCATCACCCGTGTGACATCATTTATCTGACAACACCAAATAGACCTACACAGACCCCCAGTCAAAGGTCAGCTATGAGATGGATTTTCCCACTGTTTTATGTACATGTCCCTAAAGGTATGGAAGATCTGGGCATGTAAAGGTGTGTTATTGTATTGATTTTGTGTACCTGCAGCTGTTTTAGTTCTTCTTTGAGGCTGATGATCTCTTTGTCTTTCAGTTCAGCAGCCAGCTGGTTCTTACCCTTTAAGAGGTTATTAGTCAAGAAATGTATTAAGGATTTTCTTTTTATAAAGTATATAAATATAATGTGCCCAACCTTTTCTCCCTCAATTTTTCTGATTTGGGCCTGAAACTGTAAATTAGACATAATAAATCATATATATATATATATATATACACACACACACAAGTTTTCATATCATTTTTTGAAAATATACCTCTTCTTCTTATTAATTATTATTATTTAAATAAAGTCTTACACACATAGGTTGAGTATGATGTCATACCTGCTTTTTTACAGCGGCAAGTGACTCTGAATTTTCATTCGACATTCTAGAAATCTGACTTTGCAAAGACTCCTGAAAAATAATAAGCTGTTAATATTGACATTACTGCTCTAACAAGGTCATTAAAAAAAATTGAATATTAATAAGTTTTTAATTTCATTCCTAACAAACCTTCTGCCATTCCAGCTCCTGCTTCTCCAGCACAAGTTTGCAAATCTGCTCCTCATATCTTGTTTCAGCATCCTGTATCCAAAATGTATTTATAACACATCAATAATTAATATAATAGTAAATGTCCGTGCAGAATTAAATGATTTACATTTAATGCAGGTATCAGATTTTCACATAACCCACCATTGTCCTGCTTTATTCTAGGACTGCTGGTTTTGCATGTAGGAGTTTATTAATATTTCATAATAAATGTGCTACTTGCAAAGCTGTTAACGCTTCAAAGAAAGACAATAAATGTAAAAAACGCAGGTAAAAAAAAAAAAGTACTAAAATTAGTGGGTCATGTGAATCTTTCAGGACAGATGTATGGAGTCTAATAAAACAAAGGACACATAAAATGTGTTAAAAATAAATAAATGTAAAAAACAGCATGCAAAATATCACTCTAGACAAGTGTCATGCATCAGGACAATGCACTTTCAGCAGCTGGATGTTCAAATTTCCTGTATCTGGCAAAACGACTGACAACATCGAGAGCTAATAGAGTCATTTTAATGGAACGCACTTTGCACTCTCTTAAAAGAACATAAGAAGTGACGGCATTCAGCTGAGCGTGTTTGTCTGGCAGGAAATCCTCCATCTTAACCCCAGCCCTATAAACCAGAGAACTACAAAGTGTTAGTTTAATGGCATGCCTGAGGATCACATTGATTTAATGTCTTTGTTCCTCACCAACATCATAATAACAATAAAACATGAGAGATACAATTGTTTATTTTTGCTCGTACAACCTTTAAACATGTCCAGCGCGGGCTTTTAAGTGCTTTGCTCGAGGGTACCAGTCGTGCAAGCAAATATGTGAATTTGTCAGGTCCTGCTGCATGACCCCTTTCTAATGTAAGTGTAACTTCTGCTGGCTTATATCTAGATGGACAGAAAGAGCTGCTCGCTTTTTCGTCTTCTGAACGCTCATGACAGTCCTCCCACAAAATGACATTCCTCAGTTTCTCATGAACGAGCCAAATAGAGCCGTGATGCCATTCAGATTCTAATAGACTGACATTCCTAGTATATTGAGATGCCATTTAGCAGCCTTTTAGGGTGCTGATATTTGTCTGAGATTGCTCAAGCCCAATAAATATGTGCACACAACTTAAAACTAAGCCAAGAGAAACATTAGTAAGTAAACTAAGTGCCTAATCTGGCACTAACAAAATGACTCAATGTTGACAGACTGATTTTGGCATTTTAGAAGTTTAGTTAAATAAACCAGCTAATTTAAATATTGCCACATCTCAAAAAGCTTTTTCAAATGTAGGTTACACCTATAAATAAAAAATACAGATAAAAACAAACATAATGGAGTTATTTGTACCGGATCTGATGATTCAAATACTTTCTTTACTGTAACCTAATGTAGATATATTTAAAATATATATTTAAAATATTTTTCATTGATTTATGTCACAGTTATCATACTATTTAAATAGTTTTGCTAACATTAAAAACTAAATAATAAAATAAAACTAAATAAATAATAACATAATATTTTTAGCATTATTTGACAAAGAAATTGAGCAAATATTAACTAAATAAATATACTGACACTTAAAATATTTTCCTTTCTGTAACCTAATATAGTTAGTTAAATTCAGTCTTTTTTTACATATTATTTAAAATATATAATGTCAATGCTTTCTGTCCTAATTATAGCACTATTTAATTAAATATAAAAATTAGTGCAGTCAAGTGTTTTTTTGTGATGTTTTTGTTTACATATGTTTGTACTGTATATTTATTACGTCTATATGAATATACACACATGCATGCATGCATATATTTAAGAAGATCTCTTTATATATATATACACACACTATAATTTATATGAATATAAATATATACATGTGTAGATGCATGTAAATATTTTCAAAATATATGCTGTGTGCATGTGTCTTTATATATACATAATAAAAATACACAGTACATACACATATATGTGACCACAAAAGCAGTCTTAAGTCGCTGAGGTATATTTGTAGCAATAGAAAAAAATACATTGTATGTGTCAAAATTATAGATTTTTCTTTTTTGCCAAAAATCCTTAGGATAGTAAGTAAAGATCATGTTCCATGAAGGTATTT
>JAUMHI010000074.1:6572138-6600779 GCA_032359435.1 Enteromius unitaeniatus
AAATTTTTATATAAAAAAAAAAATATATATATATATATATATATATATATATATATAATTTTTTTTTTTTTTTTTTTTTAAGACCTGTGCTTTGTCCAAAACTCCTCCTCACTCACGCACTGCATTTACCCTCCAGAAGGGGCCACTAAACAGCAGAACTGTGTCCTAGTTCCGTGGGCGTTTCCTCTCCAGGCCTGTACCCGGCAGTATAGCTCCGCATCAGCTCTGGCTCCTCGCTCAAACCCACAGGAAGAAGCGGCGCTAGAGCGTTCTCAGCTGAGAGAGCTCCAGCGAGTTCAGCTGACAGAGTTTGTTTGTCGCCGTCAAGAGGAAACAAACCGAGGGGGGGGCTTAAACGTCCTCGACATGACGACAAAAACATCCCCTGACCGAAACGGATATCCTTAACTACCCGCTGGACCCAGCTCGGTTCCCGTGGATGGCTTAGCAGGCGAGTTATGCGCAGTTGAAAATGAGGGAGCTTGTGTTTTTTCTCCCTCGTCGTCCAGCGAGAGGACAAGATGGCAGCGCGAGCGCGTCGAGCATGTAGTGGGTGCGAATTAAACCCGAACATGTTCACAAAAAACTCGCAGTCCGACCACAGCTGCTGTCTGTGAAGGTAAGGAAGATTATAAGGAGTTATAAACGCATAAATACGCGTCTGAGAGTTAACGGTGAAGTTATCCAATCGGACTCCACTTCGGAGTTTGTTGCGAAAAAAGTTGCCACGCCACACCAAAAACTTAAAAAGCAATGTTTCGCTGGAGTTGGTCATGCGTTTTAGCCATTTTTGAGGTTCTGGGTTTAAGTAAAAAAAAAAAACGGGTTTTTTTTTGGCCTCGCAACTTTTTATCGTTGAATGTTCGCGAAGTCTCGCTGGTATCCAGCCAAACCCATAATGTTTACCTAAATCCTGCTGCTTAAAAGAAGGACTTGGAGAAGTTCACATGACGTTTTTAACCATTAATCATTAGCGTTGGTGGTGTTTGCCTATGATTTGCCTATGATTGATTTTTTTTAATGAGATGTTGCTCAGTCCTCCTAAAATGCACAGGCCTGGTAACGTTAATCGACTTCTGCTTTCGGCTGTAACTTAACAGTATGCTGGTAAGACTCAGCAAAAGTTGTACCTAAAAAAAATCTCTTGTAATATGTACAAGTTACGTTTTCTGTCTGCACATTGAAATAGAATCTCTCGTGTATTTCCTAAAGAAACATGTTCAGAAATATGTTTTAAACTGTTATTTAATGTAAGAGCAATGCTTATGTCATGTATATTTTCGTCAGGGAAAGTTCTGTTTTTCATTTAGTTCCTACTGTAATGGATTCTACTGGATTTTCCAGACCTGGTGAATTTACATTGGTTTCCCCAAGTTTAGGTCATCTGTAAAAAAAAAATAAAAAATAAAAATAATAATTTAATATTCTAAAGAGTAAGCCAAAAAAAGTGTAGAGGAACACAAGTTCATCATCGTTATTACAACATTAACTATATTATAGCAAAATGTTTAATTGCTGTATCCAACCTGTTAATTTCAGAATGTATAAAATGTAGTTTTATCTAAGTGTACTTGTTTAATTTACGTGGTTTGATATTACTTTTGTGAAATGAATTAAAGAGTTTTAAATCAAAGTCAGCTTAAATACTAGTTAAGTTAATATATGAAAATATTTTATAATATCTATAAAATTACATGTTATTCTAGTATATTTCATACTGAAATAGCTTATTCAGATAATTAGGTTATAATTTTTTTTATTTTTATTTTCATATCTCTTTTTATTGGTAAATTTTTAATATGTAAAATGTAGGCTATGTGTGACTTAAAGGTCACGGAGGAATTATGGAGTTTAGTTCAACCCCATTTCAATATGCAAAAGAAAACACTAAATAAATGTCAGGTTTTTTTTCTTAGTGCTTGTCAATTCAGTTAAGCTTACTTCCCAATCATTTCCTGTCGTTAAACGTTTATAGCCTGAGCTGTTGCAGTATCAACAGGTGTTTTCCCAGTGCCATCTCTCGCCTAACCCCATTAGGTCTTGACAGGGGAAAAGGTCAGTCACCACCTGCCTATAGCAGAAGGCAGTGGCAGTTTGAAAACAGTAGAGATACCTGAAACCCAAAACCTTTGCTGGAGCCTCCTTGCTGCTGGGGGATTATGATACTATGGGACAGACCTCGTAAAAACACTCCTCCAGATGGGACTGTCCTTTTAAATCTGTCGAGTCAGTCTCTGGTTGCAGACCTAGATGTTGTTTACACAGTCAGGAATATAGACGTAATTGAAATGCATGATTTAAACCTGGAGTTTGGTATGGTACTGTGAATGAACGAGGCCTTTTATAACGGCTCTGGAAGTGAAATCCATCAGATGAGCATTCCCCATAAAACTATGTGACATGTTTTGCACCCCTTTTATGTTTTATAACCTCAATATTTGCCGTTAAGAAATCCAATCTAGTGTGCCAGAGTGTTAGCAGGCTTAGAAGTGTGTGAGAGAGTTAGTATGTGGGTGTGTTAGAGCCACACCTGTCCTCGTGTCTGAACTTGTGCCATATGTTGTGCCAGCATAAGTAGTCTGTCTCCCACGAAACTAAGACAGCTAATCCCCATTGGTCACTTGTCTGTATGAATCTGCTGATATGGTATCACTGGTTTTATTGCACACTAGAGCTGAACAATCAGTCAAAACTAAAATCAGAATTGCTATTTGGCTTATTAATCGATGTGCAAAGGCTGATATTTATTCATACAATCACATATGCGTGTATTAGAGTGGAATGTGATACTGTGTTAATTTATAAGCCCAGCAGTGTTTAGTGTCTTGGTTTAGGATTACTGCTTTACACAATTTGGGTGGTTTTCTGCAATAGCTACAGTTGCGTTGCTTATAACATGCATTTGAAATGCAATATTTGCCAGACATTTCACAATTTTCATGAGAAGTTTAGAGAACCCTTTTGCTTAAATAAAAATGTAATTGTTCAGTGTTTAAAAAGGAAGAAATTAAGGCACGAATATTGCATAGTATTGCGATTTGCTATTTTTATCGTAAAATAAATGATAATTTTACTTAATTTTATTTTCCATTAATTTGTTAAAATGTTTTAATCAGTGTTTTAATTTTAATGAGTAAAAAATTTTTTTTGTATTTTAATCATTAAATTAAAATAATATTTATGACTTAACTTCATTTAAAAATGTAAAAAAATAAATAAAAATAAGGAATGGATGTTATTGCAATTTGACAGTTTTGAAGTAAATTAAAGTATAATGTTACTACTTTTTTAATTTTAAGGTAATATAGTAAAATGTCTCATTTCTTCATATTTGAATTTGATTGTTTTCATTATGCAATTATAATTTTATTATTACTATTAATATTGTCATCATCATTTTATTTATGTATATTACTAGATGCATTGACTTAACCCCCAATTTTTAGGGGTTAAAACTGTGATTATGCAGCTCTTCAAAAATGTTTTATAAGTAAATTTTATAAGTATTTTTGGTTCCAAATGGCACGCTTACAATGCTTTTGGAGCTTTAGAAATTTTTCCTTCAGGCGTTCGTGAGATCTTTGTTTTTTGGCCTCTGTTATTTCATCCATTCAACAAACAGCCTTGCTTATTTTGAGTCTCTTATTATATAGCACAAGGTTTTGTTTTGAAGATTGGGACTGTATAAAAATGTAAACAGCATCTGTGAAATGACTAACACAGGCTAACGCTTTTCTTCCCCTCTGTCTTTCAAAGGTATGGCCTCACAGGTTACGGTCTGCCCACCACATGTTTATCAACCCCAGACAAGTGCCTTTTGCAGAGTGAAGAAAATCGATCCCAGCAGCTGTGTTTACCATGAGAAGATCCCTCGCACTTACATGGTCGGTGTGAATCTAGGCATTGCGCACCCTACAGATATTATACCTTTATCGAGAATCGAAGCTTTGACTAGCGTCGCATGGGACATCTTGAAACAGACTGATACAGCTCCACAAGAGCTCATTGGAAGGGCTTTCTCGCCATACAAACGTGTGGCGTCCAAGGGCGACCTTCAGTATTTCTCCAGAGCGGCTGTGGCAGTGGAAGAAGAAAGTGGAGACAGTGGCCAAAACAGCCAAAGTAGTAGTAGTAGAAGCAGTGGTGGTGCTCCAGAAGGGGCGGAGCCAAGCAAGAGGAACGGTGGTTTGAATTTGTTTGACGGAACCCAAAGATGTGGGTTTAAATGCGAAGAGGAGGAGCTTGAGAACGGCAAGAGCATCATGCAGATAGTAGAGCAGCATTCGACTCTACCTGCCATGTTGCAAACAAACGTTGGGAGTGCGACGACCGCAGTAGGCGTGGCCCCGCCCGAGCCGAACGCAACTGGGACGGGGGCCGTGAGCGGGACAGGCGATGGCGACTATCAGTTGGTCCAACACGAAGTGCTGTGCTCCATGAAACACACCTACGAAGTGTTGGAGTTCTTGGGACGTGGTACGTTCGGTCAGGTGGTCAAATGTTGGAAGCGCGGCACAAATGAGATTGTGGCGGTGAAGATACTGAAGAACCACCCGTCGTACGCCCGCCAGGGCCAGATCGAGGTGAGCATCCTGGCCCGACTGAGCGGGGAGAACGGTGAGGAGCACAACCTGGTGAGGGCTTTCGAGTGCTTCCAGCACAGAAGCCACACCTGTCTGGTGTTTGAGATGCTGGAGCAGAACCTGTACGACTTCCTCAAGCAGAACAAGTTCAGTCCGTTACCGCTAAAGGTGATTCGGCCCATTCTACAACAGGTGGCCATGGCGCTAAAGAAGCTCAAGAGCTTGGGCCTGATCCATGCCGATCTTAAACCGGAGAACATTATGCTGGTAGATCCCGTGAGACAGCCCTTCCGTGTGAAAGTGATTGACTTTGGCTCTGCCAGCCACGTCTCCAAAGCTGTGTGTTCGACGTACCTGCAGTCTCGCTATTACAGGTAAGCTGTGCTTTGAGGTTCCTCTAGTAGGCTGACTACCGGTTGTCATGTCTGTGTTTAATCATAAATAGACTTTTGGAATTTGTGGCCAGTATAAAGATATAATTTGTGGCATTCGTTTGGAGGAAGTCGAACTGAGGAAGGTTTACTTAAGCCGCACTTCCTGTCAGTAATGTTATGTAATTCTGTCTATTGCTTTTGTCGAAGTTTGATGGGAAGCTTTCTTCATAACCACCATGGAGCTACACCCATAGTAACTTTATGTAACTGTGAGGAAAAAAACATGACGCACTAAGTTTGAGACTAGTTTGGTTCTCTCGTTTGCTTTTTTCCCCCTGGTGGGGTCAGGTCAGTCCATTATGGCTGTACTTTGTGTGTGTTTGTGGTTGGCAGTTCTTCAGGAAGAATGTGGTTTGCTGAAGTGATTCATGGGACGTGGAAGAACATGGAAACGGTCTTAAATTAGAACATTCCAGATGTTTGTGTTTTACGTTCTCTGTCAGACTTTATTAGTATTTTTTAACCCCAAAATTTCCTTTCATGCATTCGCTTTGTATTGTAGTAAATGGACAGTTCAGCCAAAAATGAAAACTCAACCTCATGTTGTTCTGAAGATGTATGACTATCTTGCTTTTTCAGAACACAGTGCATAATATGTTATGCATTATGCTTTCAAAAGGTTTGGAGTGAGTAAGATCATTTATTTTACTCGCATTCTTATTCAGCAAGGGTGCATTAAATGATCAAAAGTGGCACTAAAGACATTTATAATGTTGCACAGAATTGATATTTGGAAAAAATGCTGTTCTTTTGAACTTTCTTTTCATCCAAAAATATGAAGAAAATGTATCAGTTTACACAAATATTAGAAAAATATTTATTTTTGCAGAAAATTTGTGTAATTACATTTTTGAAGGATATTACACTGAAGACATCTATTATGATGCTGAAGATTTAGCTTTACATCACAGAAATAAATTGCAGTTAACATTATACTCCGATTGAAAGTGATTATTTAAAATTGTTACATAATATTTCACAAATAGCAGTTTGAACTGTATTTTTGATTAAATGACCTTTTTTATATAAACGCATACTTTCAAAAACATCTAAAAATCATACAGTCCACAAAACTTAGTATATGTATTTTTAACCCTTTTTTTTCTTTTCTCAACCATGTTAGTGCGGTCCAAGACAGTATTAAACTCACTCACTTTCACTCTGTGGACAAAAACACATCTTAAATAAGGAAATGGTTTAGGTTTGGAACAGCGTGTAATTAAGTAGGCTAAGTAATTATTTTATTTTTGGGTGAACTGTCCCTTTAAGACATTTTTGCCACTGAAAGGCGTACGAATAGGTTACAAGGAGAATGTGAAATTGCGGTGCGTAGTACAGTCTGTCTCTGTAAACGTGCTGTGTTTGTGTGGAAGCTATCAGCAAAAAAGATAAAGAGGAACTAGGCGCTAGTTTAAATAGGCCATTTGAACTCTTTGTACTTTGGCACAGCCGCAGTTTGATGCATGCAACTGTATGAACTCGTGGCCCATGCAGGTGGCACATGTGAATGTGTCGCTTTGCATGGGAATGAGATGCACTGAGGAACTGTTGCTAGTGCTGTCTTTGCACTCAAACGAAATGTGATAACACAGATGTTTTTATAGAAGGTTATGAATAATCATTCACTATCTCCTGTTTTCTGGGAATTTGTTCATGACTCTTTTCATAGTGTTCGGGTAAATTCGTTACATAAATACTGAGTCATTTTAATGAACAACATGTACTTAAAGTGCAATTACTTTGAGTGGTTTATAATTGTGTATTGTTTGCTATTGTAAGTAACTACAATAGCAAACAAGACCATGCTTTTATCATTATCATTGTAATATAAAGTGTTACCTTCATTGTTAACATTTATTTGTTTATAAACTGCACATTTTCAAATTTGATAGATTCTTAAATATTGTTACATCTCTGCATGTCAGATCGTGTGGTTCTGTTTTCCATTTGTCCCCTGTTTCTGTCGGCATGATCGATGTCGTAAGAATCCATAGCTTGTTCCCAGCACAGATCTGGCTCACCTAAATTTAGGGCGGATCTTGTTGTGTTCATAGTCGCTGTGGTATGTGAGGTCGTCATGACAAGCATTTATTTTTTGTACTTGGAGCAGGCTGTTTTGAGCACACACCCATGTGTCAGGAAGTGAAATTTTGCAGGTGTTGTCAAATGGCAGAGCTGTTTTTATATTTCAAACATTTTATGTCAAACGTTTTCTCCTTTTTATGAGTAGAAGAGTGATGTTTTGAGTGAAACCTTATTAAAATGTAGTCTAATCTTTGGTACAGTGATGTGGTATGTGTTTTCAGTTCAGTAGCGCAAAGGATAATTTTGCATCCTCAACTGTTTAAACTGGTTTTGTTTATACTTTAAGCTTAATTTTCACACCAGTGATGGTGTAGAAATTATAAAAACAATTATGTATGCTTCAAAACAATATTAAAATGATTTTTATTGTTAACAGCAAAGCCAAAATTAAAGTTTCCATTTAGCCGAAAACTCAAACCAATAATGTTGCAAATTAGTTTTGCGTATTCTTCTGTATGCTGTGGTATTTCAACTAAACAGAAAACTCCCATATATCTCAATTTTGCTCGCATGAGTTGTTTTTTTTGGGCTATTCAAAATGGAATATATCACACATCTACAATGTAGCAGGGTTTTTGGTGGTTTTTTTTACACGTACAAGTGTACACATCACCCAGCATACACAAGCAAGTCACATGATCAGTCTTTAAAATGCCCCTAAAATGCCATTTCCACTATTCCCGGTCATGTAGTGTGTAATGCTGTTTGTGAAGTGGTTGTTCACATAATCCAGTGTGATTCTCGTGTGCATCTCATCAGTACTGCCGATATTGTGCAGCTTGTTCATTTTTAAAAGCAAGTGATGGCTATTTACTACTAATCTCAGAACCGGCTTTATTGACGAGATGCTTGTGATCATCGCATCCAACACAGCCCTAATGTGGTCTGCAAAGTTGAAAATGCATGAGACACATTGGAAACCGGTTTCCAAAATGTTGCACAAAAGCACATCTAGTGGTATCCCTAGTTGTAAGTCTTGTAATTTGCTAGTGGCCCTTTGTTAAAGTAACCACTGTGACCCATTAATAATTCACTGTGTTGCTTAGCTCACCGTGTGTTGAGTTCCACGTAAAGTGAGGTGCCTGCTTCGGTTTCAAGTTGCTATAGGAAAGGGTCATTAGGTGCCATGGGTTTTTTTTTTTTTTTTTTTATGGCCTCCTGACTCATCCTGTTGTTTCCTTGACACCCATGCTGCCTTTGTTTGGCTGAATCATAGGATTCTTTCTTCTCAACTCAAAAGTAGTTTGAAGTACCCAATAGCGGCCGTGTAATGCTTTTTCCATCCTTCCCATGTCAAAATGTTCAAATTTCTGGTTTAATTTTTCCTCCATTTCACACTTTTTGGGACATCAAAAATCATAACCTGAAAAAGGCAAAGCACTTTTGTGATGCTCCTTAACTTGATTTTAGTCGGTTTTAAGTGATATAATAAAGTTGATGAAGCCACTTTAATTGACACTTTTGTAGTGTTGCAAAATTGATTGTGCTCAAATCAGCTCCAGGTTTCCCCATTTAGCTTTGGGTTTTGAAACAGGCTATTTCACCACCAGAAGGATAATGGTATCAGAACACTGGAAACAGTGTTAAAACCTAGGAAAACTGATATACACAGGGCAGTTGCATAACAAGCCACTTTCATTTAACAGAAGGCAGAGTGACGGGACTCGACTCTGGCCTCAATGGATTGTTGGTGCTGTTCAAATAACCAGCAGTCTGTACTCAGAGTCCTGCATTATAAACCTTAAAACATTTTTGCTACTGCTTGTAAATGTCAACTTGATTTTTCTAGATTTGCTGCCTTCAGATTTTTCTTTTGGGTTCAACATAAACAAAACAGCAGCTTTGCCTAGTTTTAGCCATTTTCGTGGGATTTTATATACTGTAATGTGCATCTTAACAGTTTGCTTCATACTTGGAGAAGTGTGAAAGACATTGGCCTTGTTCTAAAATGCAGACAAAAAGCATTATGCAACACTTTTGTTTTTCTTTTCTTCATCTTCCTTATTGGTCATACAGTCCTCACACTGGCCTCTCCTCTGCTTTATAAATCTTTTTTGGCTTCTGGAAGATGTGAAGTGAATCATTCAGCTAATGTGTATTCAGATTTAAGACATTGATTTTGCCCAATATCAGCCATTTACTCTTATGCCCACACTTTTTTTGTTGTTGTTTTTTTTTTGCGCACTTTCACACTTAGCCTCCTTAAAGCCTCACAGTAAGCAAGGCTAATGGGTCGCAAATAATGCACAACTAAGTGCAACCTCCTGTGCAGCATCTAAGGCCTCATTTACACTGTCATAAAACAGATCCGATCTGTGCCACATTTAAGCAAAAAAAAATGGAATTGGGTCACGTTTAACTGACAGTGTAAACTGGAGAAAAAAAATGCATGCATTCGGATATTTCAGGCCTTGTTCATATGTGGAAATAAATCTGATATAAATCATAAGAAATAACTTTTAATCAATTTATTTGTAATGAACACATTTATGTGATTTGGTTTCTTTTGTACATGAAAGCTTTTGTTTAGTTGTAAGAAGATAAAGGTAATGCATTATTTGTTTCTTTCTAAGCTATTTGTTCTAGGTTTTGTTTTTTTCTCATTTGTTATTTATAATAGTGCAGATACATTTTTTTAAAAAATGGTCATATTGTGATTATTACTATAGTAATTCTAAATAAAATGTAATCTTTATCATAAATCTTTGCTTACTCCATCAACCTCAAACGGCTGTAGCTCAGTCATTTTTTTTCCTCGGATTACAACAAATCATCAATGGTGGGTATGAAAATTTTCTATAAAATTTCTATAGTTTGCTTATTGTGACTCATTCGCTCAGCACTGGTCACCTACACTGTTATTCTCAAGAAGAAGCACGTGTGGAGGCGGTAAATGACAAC
Organism: Enteromius unitaeniatus; assembly: GCA_032359435.1. Taxonomy (NCBI): domain Eukaryota; kingdom Metazoa; phylum Chordata; class Actinopteri; order Cypriniformes; family Cyprinidae; genus Enteromius; species Enteromius unitaeniatus. The sequence continues at coordinate 6,582,142 of JAUMHI010000074.1, forward strand.
AACGCATGCGTATGGCAAGTGTAAACGCATGAATTCATCTTCGGCCTGAGGAATGACCGTAAGTTTGAACGTCTGCTTTCTGTCGCTGTGTTTTAGATCACGTGAACGCCTGGCCTCCATTTGGAGCGCACTCGCTTCAGATGAAGAAGACCTAATTGGCCTGATTCCTGGACTAATGAGCAGCCTGAAGGGTTCGGTGGTATGATGCACTTGGAAAGAGAGCACACATCCAGTTTTTTTTGTGTGTTTCAGGCCCTTTGATGCAGCATTCGTGTAACTTCTCGTAAAGATAGTGGGTTGGTCCGGCTTTGTTGACTAGGTTTCGAATGCTGTTCGCCCAGATGGTAGTTACTGAACCCTAACGTGTCTGTCATGAGTAGAGTCACTGTGTTTTCATCCTTAATGTTCATTCAAGATGTGCAGTGGGTCTGATCTCGACCGTTTCACATGATTGACATTAATCTAGCCCTGTGACAAGCACTACCAGTAGCATTACTTTCGTATATAGGATCAGTGTTGCTGTGTACACAGTAATGCATCATGTAAATTGTCCGTTGCTGTTTGCGATTAGGTCAGCGGTAAAACGAAATTGAAATCAGACCGAGACGGTTCATAAGCAGTGGTTGCCAGCTGTGTTTTAAGAGCCTGGAATCAGTTTCTGCACTTTGATCCATTTGTCAGATCATCTTGATACGTCGTGGTCTGTATATCAACCACTTGAGGATGAAACCTTATCTCGCACCGCTTCCTGTAACAGCTTAACGTTGCTGTTCGACATTTTGAATTGGGACAGGGTAGGTTACAGGTGTGAAGCCTTATACCTTCCTTGGAACCTGGAGTTTGTTTTACATGCCATCTGGTATAAGGTTCCCATTTCATCTGTAGAAGCTTCTGGCTTCAGTGCTTACGAAGTTTATGCATGCGATTGCAGTCTCATATCACCTTAGTCACTTCTAGATCCAGTCCTACTCAAAATCTTAACATGAAAGGCTGTTTTTTAAGAAGTATGCTTGGAGAACGTACTGCAGAGTAAGTTTGTAAAACTCTACAAATGCTTTGTTCGTTACACTGACGAGCTACGCAATATCAGAAGCGATTCCTTTCCAATTTTAAACGCAAAATTGCGTAGCTCGTCAGTGATCTACGGTTCTGTGTATCAACTACCTAACCCTAGTTAAAATTGCCTTGAATTCAAGATGGAATCAGGAAAAAAACTGCAGATGTTAAGCAGTTAGAAGCATTTAATGGAGCTTTATTCCTTAACTCAGTCTTCTCAAGAACATCCAAACCAAATCAATACCTAATAATATAGCTGTTCATGCTGTTGCTTCCTGAGATCATCAGGCCTTTATAGAGGATTATTTTCAGCTCTGTCTAATGTACATTGATTCCATTGAAGCCGGCCAGACTGTCTGCATTTCTCAGCATTTCCGACGGGAACTGAAATGATGCAGCGTTGAAAAGGCTTTGTTTATTTCTCTGGTGCCTCTGCCTCACAACGCTCCATGCAAACAACCCTTCCGTCTCTAAAGAGCTTGAAGAAAAGGAACTTAATTTTCCTTGTTTTGTTGCTTTGTTTACCTGGGAAATCAGTTATATTTTTTGAGATGTTGTTATAGCTTTATTAACATAACATTTTGATCTAGTTTTATATTTTCATGTCTACATAGTTAATTTATTGTAGGTGCAGTTATTTTGAGTACAAATTAAATGGAAACTATAAAGGCAAAAACATGTATACATTCTACTGTTCTTATATTTTTAGAAATTAAGAACAATTAATTTAAAAACGACAAGAAACCTTAAATTGCTCCTGCTCAAAACGATTCAATGTCATATTTTGAGCCCGATTGGTTTTCAATCGTTTCCAAAAATTGAAACAATTTGCTAGCTTCAATATATTTTGATGTTGCTTTTTATTACTACACTTTGTTACAAACTGCCGTTTCCTCTTGATTTAGCTTCATATTTCACCCGTTCTCAAAACCTAAGCCCTCTGATGGGAAGCTGTTTTGCCGTGACCTCAGAAATGCCTAGCTTCCATTTTAAAAAAAGGATTGGTTGGTGCTATAAACCCTAAACTTTCTTCTGGAATAGCTCTGTTTGCGAGGTCCCACAGAATGTGATTTTTTTTTTTTTTTTTTTTTTAGCCAATGTGTTCCCATTGTACATTTTGCTTCTAGAATTACAGGGCGGCACAGGAGCCAGGCTTGAGTTATGAGTGGTATGTTGTATTCTTTGGACGTTAGCCGGGGAAAAACATTAGCTTGTCTGTATGTTTTGCAACACATGACTGTGTTATGGTTGGAAATGGGACTCAAGGGACCTGCTTTAGTGTTAGCAAAAAAAAAACTAGTAATGATGCACTAAATAACAGAAATAAATGTTACAAAAGTTTACTGATCTAAAGAATTTTTTTTCTCCACTATGAACTATATGTTTGTTCAATCAGAAGGTTCTCGCTGAAAAGTTTTGGATGACTTGTAGGGGAAGTCCGAATAACTGCTCTCTGCAGTAGGAGATTAGATAAGCAGTGTTTGGGTGGGATTTGTTTACAGAGAGCTTTCTGACTGGACGCTGAGCAGGAGGGGCGGAAAAAACCCAGTGAACCCATGTCTTCTTGTTCTCGTTCACAGAAGCCGTTGTTAATGAAAGGCTTTAACATTGCTTCGCTCCTTACAGGCACGTGTGGATCATCATCTGTGGCTACGTGTTCATATTCGCTCTCCCCGGGCGTTTGAATACGTGCAAGAGAGAGTGTAATGTCCTCGCCCCTTTTGTGAGCAAACCCTGGGGTTAGGCTGGGATGATCAGCTGGGGGCGGATTTCTGAAACTTCCACACCCTCGCACGCTGCCTCTTTGCAGTGAGGGACTGCTGACAGCGGTTTTGACACAGCTGATCTCCCTAATCTCACATCCCCTGACACGTTCCGCTTTCTGTTTTTTAAACATCCCCCAGCTGAAATCCCATCCTGATCATCGCACTTTCTAGACGACGTGCCTTACGCTTGTTTTCTGAACAGCTGCAGAGCTCCGTTGGCCTTCAGAGAGGTTATTGTGTGGTTAGGATTCGCCGTCCCAGTAGCCGCTTTAGACTGCGGCTGCTCTAGGCTTTTCAGCTGTAGCTTAAACCAGATCACTCAAACCCCCCCCTCCTTCCCATCCTGCCGACCTCACAGGAAATAACCAATGCTGGACAGGGGTTCAAATTTAGCATGGCTTTTTTTGACAAACACTGACTTGTTGGTTCGTACTGACTCTGAAAATGGCCTTTTAGCATTTGGCCACTGTTAGCACTGCTGGAAAATTCCACCTTTTAGTATATCTTTTGGTCTTTAAAACATGATCTCGGTGGAATCGGGTTGCACGACAAAGAACAGTGGATACACAACACCTCCCTTTGAAAACACTGGGTAAAGTTAATGCAGTAATGGTGAATATTCTCATGTTGCTGTTGTTTTCTTCTTAGGGGTGAGAAACATGACTAAAATCTTAACATCTTTTGTTTTATGGTAACGATACACAACATAAATAATTTATTAGATGCATTGTTGATGCCATAGAAATTACCACAAAAAATACTAGCCTAAGTTAATAATAAAGCTCACTGAAGACAAGTAAAAAGTCAGCGATTTAAATAAGAATAAGAAACGACAAGAGTATGGGGGGGGGGAACTAAGAAATGCTACATACTAGGATATTAGTAGAGTATAGAATATTAGAGATAGAATATTGGGCTACTGTCACTTTAAGAGCTGTCCGGATCCAATATACATTTGCACATTTTCTTTCTCAGCTGTTTGCTTTCAATTAAGATTTAAATGTGTTTTATGAGGATGCTTCTAAAGATGGATGTTTTAACACATAATAGTGTGTGTATTTAATAGGGCTCGAATGATGCATCGTGAATCGAGAAATGAATCAATCAATCAATCAATCAATTCTGAGCTTAGTTTTGAACATCAGATGGCACTGCATGCTGTATAAACAGCCGTACTCTGCTTGTTTCCAAATCCTTACACACACTTGAACTTAAAATAATCATCTATAAAATTTACAAAGGTTGACGCAAATTACAATTAAAAAGCATTCTGAGCTGAGGTGACATGACTCGGCCGAATGCACAAGCACACTTCAGTGGTTATTTTTTTTTTTTTTTCCATGAGCATTTGAGTATGCGGATAAATACTAGATTAGAGCCCCTATCTGCTTTGAAAATCTAGGATCAGAATTGATTCCAAAAAAATTTATTATGCATCGATGTCCCAGCCTTAGTATTTAATAGGGTTGTGCCGATAGATGTGTGTTGATGATTGTGAGAGATATCACCTGTGGCTAATGCCAGTTTCTGTAGCTGCTTTTTGAATAACTGATGATTTCTAACTTTACAGTGTTTCTATTGAATGATCCCGTTAATGCACGTTGTTGTGTAGAATTAAAAATAATGAGAACAATGTGTTTGTTAGTTTGTTTTTAGTCCATGCTGCTGTTAGCTGCTGTTCCCAAATTGAGCTGTGGACTAAAATAAGCACTATGAAATCTAATCTTACTCCAGGGGAAAAGGCTTGAAGATTTGAAGTCTGGCCTGGACTCAAGCAAACATGACACAGGTGCAAATTCTGCCACTAAATAGTTTTAACAGTTACTCTCTGCGTTTGAGTTGGGAAGTCCAGACCTGCTGTGTTATGTCATCATTCTTTTTGACCTGATTACTGTAAATTCCCCTGATTTTTTTTTTTTTGCACCTCAAATGTGACTTCCTGCTGACTGTGGGCTCATGGGAATTTTTTCTTCTAAGATTTGCAAAACCACAATGATGTAAATAGCATTCTTAAACCTGAGTACATTTTTCAAGCGGAAATCAATCGCTGTTACAAAATTATGCAAAATTAACATGCTAGCATTTGGTGACTGGCCTGTTAGCCTCTTGTCCTTTCATGCCCCTTGCTATTGGATTTCTCTGTGCAGCCAGAGCGTGTGGTATTATGTGTAACTTATGTTAGGCTTTGGATTTAGTCTGCTTGCCCATCGCTATGCTGGAGGTTTATTGGGGTTTAGTCTGTAAGATCTTGTGCAGAATATAGAGCACTCCATTTGTTCTGTCAATGTGCCAAACATACTTCTGTTTGTACTGTCAGTTAAGCCATGCTGTTACCAGGGCAGAAAATAGTTTCTCGTGCCACAGTTTTAACAACCACAGAACTTGAAACGGTAGTAGTTCAGTGAAAACAACAACTGAGTTCTTAACTGTGTTCTTGTGTTATGTTTTTTGGTGTATTGACTGTATATCATCAATTTTTCTGCAGGGCATTTAATGAAAAAAAATGGGTCTGTACATGAGTCATGCTGATTTGTTTAAATAGTTTGCCTAATGTAGTAACTGAAACTATATTCAATATGAATTTGTGTTTTCAGTTCTATTTTCCAAATTTTGTTATGTTTAAAACCAATTTTCTTTATCTCTGCAGAAAATGTAAAGGAAAAACTGCAAATTCTGCATGGGAAGCTCTTTTTACATTTATAATAGTAATAATAATGATAATGATAATAATAATAACGATGATGATGATAATATTATTGCTTTTCTTTTTACATTATAATAAAAATAACCTTGCTGGTTCTGTGTTCATATTAACAGTATAATTTATTAATATTAATAATGTATTTGAAAAAAAAAGTTTTATATATATATATATATATATATAATATATATAAATAATTATTTATAATATATATAAATAATTATTATTAGTATCATTATTATTTATATATATATATATATATATATTATTGTGTCTAGCTGTATTAAATAAAATTGATGCATTTATTATTTAAATATATTATGAAAACAAATATTATTATTACAAAAACAATTATTTTTCTTCACAAAATATATTTAATTGTATTTATTTATTTTCAAGAAAAATATTATTATTATTATTGTTTTGATATCCCAGTTATATATATATATATATATATATATATATATGTGTTTTTTTTTTCTCACTTTTTTCAGTTTTGCATGTAAATACTGTAAAGCATTCCCATCCACTGGTAGCTGCTCAAACACACCTAGCGTTGCGCTGTGTAGACCTGCACTGTTGTGTTTTATTGCCGCTGTGATGACTTCTGTTTTAATGCGTCATTCTGTGTGTGCAAATAATGAGATGAGCAGCTTAAAATGAACCACTTAGCTGTTGCAACACCTTCAACTAGTAAGACACAAAAATACAATAAAGAAAAACTTGTAACTCAATTTCAAAGCCCTGAATTTAAAAGCCAGTGTCATATAGCCAAGCCATTGGTAAATTATTCACAGCAGCTTTTGTTACCGCATAAGTAAGGTACTGTTGGTAGTTACAGCCGCTTACTAGTGACCTGACATATTCTGGTATCAATAGCTGACTGTTTTAACTCTGTATCCTTTAGGTGCTGCATATGTGACATGATCGGACATACAGCAGAGCTTTAGTGCCTGAGGAGTTTGCTCTGTAGTTGATTATTAATGCTGACCAGGGTTAATTGTGTGTCATCAGACTCCTCCTCTGTCATCACCCACTTTTGGTGTTTAGAGCTGTCCTCATCTGTCGCTAGGCAGCCAGCATTTTCCCTCCGGTTGTCACGGTAGCAGATGTGTATGGGCCCGTTGACGTCAAAGCCCAGATCCAACGGCAGACTCGGGCTGCATCAGACCAGAAATGTCATGTCATTAGGCTCAGGTTCATTTCAATATGGATGCAAAGCATGACTCTTGAGCTCAAGTGAGCATGAGATGAGTCTTACTCATCTCTTCTACTGTGTGTCATAATCTTAAGTTTCAAAACGACGTATAATTAAAAATGGACTTTTTTCATGTTTAAGTGCTATAATCAGGTCTCTGGTGCATCTACCATCCCAGAAAACGTGGAAAAAAACAACCCAGTCATTTTTTTTGTAGGCCGTTCTCCGCAAGCTTGTGAAAAAATGAATTTTGCTCCTCCTGTGACATAGAAAGGGGGCCTTATTATATTATATTATATTACCACCCCTTAATCTTCAAGTTTCCACCTACGACGTCGCCATTGTGCACAAGTGACAATGGTGTACCAGTTCTAACGCAATGGATAAAGTTCAAGCAAGGCTATTTTACTATTCTAATACTATTTAGAGTCCCAGAGGAAACAAGAGAGCAGAGGATATTTTGATTTAGTTACTGTATATGACACAGCTCCCACACATATCTATAATTATAAACAGTTTTTTTTTTTCCAACTTCTTCTCTTCACAAACATCACCAATTGTTTTTGTAAGTTTGTGTGTTTTTAACAAACATGTATTTGACAGTTTAAGCGTAATAAGACATGAAAGAGAAGTATTTTTCATATTGTGAGGAAAAGTGCCTAGTTTAGTTTAGGAAGAAGTACCTAAAGTAGTATGTGAAGCTTAATAGTCACATACCGTGTGATGGATGCTTTCTCTACACTCAGAAAAACATATAGCCAACGTTTAAAGTAATATGGTTGAAAACACATGATTTCATTTTGATAGATATGATAATTAAAATTCTAACAGATTTTGTTTTTTTTTTGCGTAGTACCAGAGGTACGAGCTGTAAAAGCACAGCCCTATTCTGGAAAAGGGGGTGGGGAGCAGCTGCTAATTTGCATTTAAAGAGACTAGAAAACGGTGTGTTTCCGCTTGCACTAAAAATAGGCATTTTGAGAATTATATAATGGTCAGTGAGGTATTTTGAGCTGTAACCTATTAGGGAATGTGCACCTGAGACTTGTATTGCATTTTGTAAAACGGAATATAATATGTGCTCTTTATTATTACATGATGTGTATAAATCATCTTGATATTACCATAATGATTTCTTCCTTTGTTTTCTTTTTTAATTATTTGTATTGTAGCATTCGCTTTTCCAAATAAACACTTGTTCGTCCTTCTCCAGGGCTTTCGTAATGAAGTGTCCAACTGCTTTTCAATCAACAGCTTGTTGTCAAGGTAACCACTCCATTAACTCTCATCCTTTCCTGATAATGTGTTCCAGGGCTCCAGAGATCATCCTGGGCTTACCCTTCTGTGAGGCCATAGACATGTGGTCATTGGGCTGCGTCATCGCTGAGCTCTTCTTGGGCTGGCCGCTTTATCCAGGAGCGCTGGAGTATGACCAGGTAAGATCAGCCCGTGATCTCGGATAATGACCTACTTTGTTGTGCCCGGGCGCCACTAATGGGTGGCATTTTTGAGGATAACATCATTTGCTCTTTTTCAGTGCAAGTCTTTGTGATAAGTTCCTTCTCAAAGAAAAGAAAATTGACGTCGTTAGTAAAAGCAGGGTTGTGCACAACTACACAATTTCTTTTCCTTTTCCTATTTGCCTGTCTCATAAAAGGCGTCTTGTGATTGTTTTTAAAAGAGGCTTGAATCTTTTTAACCTGAATTCAGTTAAGTTGTGTCACAAAATTCAGTTAATGCACAGCATGCTCGTTAAAGATTGAACAGTAGTGGATTTTGGATGACTAGGTTTATCTAGCACCAACAAGAGCTTTATAAAAGTATAAGAAAATACTATTCAACTGTATACTATTAAAAAAATAAAATGAAATTAAATGAATACTATTAAAATATAATACTATTTTACTCATATTTTTTAAGGTCATCCTTGACTCACCCAAATAAAAAAAATAAAATTAAAATTTAATAGGTTAAGGCCAAATTCATTTTGTATTTGTAACTGTATTATAATTGTTGTTGCTGTTGTATTTATTTCCTTTTTTTGTTTGTTTTACAAATCAGCCTAGGCTTATCCCATTTAAATATGAAATAAAATAAAATGGTAGCTATATTTTATATTAATAATAATAATAATCCTTGACCTACCCTAACAATTACTTTTTGTTCATTACCATGTAATAAAAAATCATTATAATGAGACAATATATAATATAATATAATATAATTTGACCATTTTGAAACTTGATGCATGTAGATTACTCATTATTTGAGAATTTACAGTAATTTAACTATAAAGCATTGTAATTTAAATACACTTTTTTTTTTCTTTTTTTTTTTTAACAATCATAAATTGCATACTACACAAAAAAAAATAGTTTGCAGGTTTTGTAAAGGACTAATTTCATTTGCATAAAATGTAAATCTTCAGATAACATGGAAGATGACACGCATTTAAAACGTGTGAGTGCATTTACCGTCATGGACCAGTGCTGCCGATAAACCAGATGTCTGAGGTGGTGTAAATGGCGCTTATGACTGTGTAAGAATAGGGTGGTTTGGGTTTGCTGACCACAGACCGCTGAGCCGCCGGTCCATGCCTGCTATGGGTCCAGTTCCACTCCACACAGCAGAATGTATTTATAACCGAAAGCCCCGCTCACACACACCCTCTGCAGTATCAGCAGGTTCTCACTTCAACGCGTTCTCTGTGTTTGTGCAGCGCTTTGGCAACCCGATCATGTCACTATAACACCCCTAAGATGCCATAAACACTGCTTGTTTAACACGGTCGTGTTGAGCCTCAGCGCTTGTAAAAAGAGAGGTGGCGTCATTGTCGAGAGGGGAAGAGACAGAGAAGAATGAGAGCAAGCAGCCAAAGAGGGCTTTGTAGTGGCTTGTGTTTTCACTGGTAGAGGCCCACTATGACACAGTCTTTCTGAGAAGCAACAGATTTGCTTGAAGGCGAACGTTGGCTGAGTTCACTGACCAGTAATACCCGGTTTGCCAAGGCAACAAGAACAATGGTGTTTTTACAGCGACTCATGCATTGATGGGGTTGAACTGCTCCTGCCTTTCCTAAAAAGACAGCTCTGTGGTTAACCAAACACTGTTTAATGCCTTTGTCGTGTTGTTTGCATTGTGAGGTCATTGCTTGTATTTATAGGATGCTATGGCAAACAAATCACAACACTAAAAGATCAGAGTTGCTTTTTGCTTAATTTGTTTAAGGTAGTTAAAAGGGAGTAAAGTGGAGTAAGGGTTAAAGATCTGAGGTGATAACTCGTTGCTATGAACTGAGGTCGAGTTGGACTAGTTGTTCAAAATTAGTTCAAATTGAAAACCAGACTGTCTAAGGTCATTGATCATTTCTGGAAATATGTTTTCAGCATTTTGTTGATCGATTAATCAATACCGAGGCCAGTGTTTGTTCCTGGAATTGATTGATTGATTGATTTTTATTTATTTTAATACAGTTTTACAGATTTTTCTAACTGCAACTGTGTGGTGGTGTTTTATTTCTTTTTAATGCTTTTTAAATGCTTCTTTTGTTAAATGCTTGCAAAGTACCGGGTCTTTTGACAACACTCATTGAAATACACTATGGGGTAATTATTTTACATCCGCGTCGTACGTTTATTTTGTGTTTTCGTCACTTTGCGGATAACTTTGTTACTTCCAGTGGGATTTGCTATGATCCATGGTTCATTTCAAATTAAAAACAGCATTTCCTGACTAAGGTCAACTGTGCCATTGAGCGAGACACTTAAACCTTAGTCCATGTAGAGGACTGTATAAATATAGAGGTGTGCTATAAATCAATCTGGATTAAAAGCATTAGCAAAATGGTAAAGAACGCATTTTCCAGTGTTGGATTTCCTGTTTGGTGTGAGAGGATTGACATCTGTTGTGGAGAGATAGTGCCCAACATCTTGACTTGGCATCTTAACAAAGCCTTGAGTAGCAGCAGACCCCATACTTTCTATTAAGACTACAACACTGTACTTTCTATCATATTAAATGCAACTCAGAGCTTGAAATAACAACTGCAGTTATTTGCTCATTTTCGTATCTCTTGTTGTGCTGTTTTAGCTGATTCATGTTGATTGATATCACTGTGTGGTTTGTAGCTTCGGGAACCCTTTTTTTTTTTCTCATCCAGATCATGCACAATCACAGGTGACATCAATTAATAGCTGATCCCTACAAATAAATTCAAACCATTTTTATCTTTAGTTAGCACTAGGCCTATGTTAACAATATACTTGTCAAGACAAAATGCCTTTTCTTGTATTTTGGCAATTTTCCTGCTGCATACTTTTATGGACCTGCCTATTCTAGACTAGTCGTATCTCATATTACTTCCTCTTGGAATAATGGAAAAGTACCATGCACGTTTCTTGTTGTAATGCTTTGTGAATCAAGAGATTCTTGTCAAGAATGTTCAGATGGATTTAGCTTAACTTGTCAGAAATGGCAGCATTGAGGTTCACTGATGCTATAAACATCTCCACAGATTCGTTACATCTCTCAAACTCAAGGGTTGCCCGGAGAGCAGCTTCTGAACGTGGGGGCGAAGACGGCCCGATTCTTCTGCAAGGAGTCCGATTCACCATACGCCACCTGGAGACTGAAGGCAAGCGGCCATTTATCATCCTCTTAACCAGAGATTGCTGTCATGAATTTACAGCATAGCTCTCTGGGTCATGTTACTGTCTGCTCCGCATAAAGTTTTGATGTAAAGTTCTTATGTAATGACTTCAAACGTGCTTCCTGTTTCTGCAGACGACTGAAGAACATGAGACAGAAACAGGACTGAAGTCCAAGGAGGCGAGGAAGTACATTTTCAGCTGTCTGGATGACATTGGACATGTACGTTTTTACTTGCAAATGCTTGTTATACATCATGAGGGGAAAAAAAATTATTTGAGGAATTACTAGTATTAGTAGAAGCATAAGTTGTGCTAGTAGTAGTATATGTTGTGGTTAATAATATTAATAATAGTAATAATAATGATGATAATAATAATAGTATACAGGAATAATATTAACACTTTTAAATCATTATTATATAAAATAACTATTATAATTATAAATGATTAAATTATTATATTTGAGTTAATATTTATTAATGTTATTTTCATTATCATTATTTTAATAACAATATTGATCATGTATATACAATACTGTAATTATATTGGAATAACAATATTGTATGTATATATTACACAATGGTGTTTTATTATATTAATGTTTTATAATATATATATTATATCAATAATTTAAAACAGTAATAATAACATACAGTAATATTAACAAGACTTATAGAGTAATGATTCTAATATAATTATTATTTGATTAAACTATAATATACAATAAAGTAAATAAATACAAAATAATGAAATGTTGTTTTTATATATTATACATACTATTATATAAACATAAAATGCTATTATATAAACGTAAATGATAATAATAATAATTCTTATTTTTTAATCCTAATTTATCAGGTGAATCTCGTGCTCAACATGGAGGGCTGTGACCAGTTGTCAGAGAAAGCTGACAGGAGAGAATTCGTGGACCTGCTAAAGATGATGCTGATGATTGATGCCGATCAGAGAATCGCCCCTTCAGATGCACTTACCCACCCTTTTGTCACTATGCAGCACCTGATGGATTTCCCTCATTGCAACCAGTATGTCCAGACTTTTTTAATGCCAGATTCACTGTTTTCTCTATGTGTGGTGGTTCTCAAGGAACGTGTCTCCAACAGTGTCCAGTCTTGTTTCCACATTATGGACGTGTGTCACTCAAGAACCAGCATGTACGATACGATCAACCGCAACAAAGCACCCCCACTTATGAAGCCTGTAACGCTTCCAAGTGCTCCAAATATCACCGTCGCCTTCAACAAAATGCCATCTGTCCACTCTCAGGTAAAAGCACACACTCTTAAAAGGCTTGGGGTTTAAGTGTGAGCAAGAAGATGACAGATTGTTCCTGTTCCTGATCGTTGATCTATGTACCTTTCTGTTTTAGACCATGGCGCCGTCTGCTCCACCTGTAGTGCATCCAGGAATTCCCATTCAGACAGGAAGTGCCCAATTTGGGTGTAACGAGTCCTTTCAGCAGGCACTCATTTTATGCCCTCCTGCTCTTCAAGGTAGTAGAAAGCACATCAAAATGTATCGTGCATAATTTGAACTAGGGATGCTTGATTTGCATTGCAATTTTTCTATAAGTCTTGTAATTGCCAAAAAAAAAAAAATTTTTAGGCCTTCACAATTTCACCAAAACTTTATTATGTTTCAAAAAATCTCTGATTTATAAAAAACAATACAATTGTACTTTGAAGAGCTATAGAATCTGGCCTAAAAAATTGGGATTATATAATTGGGTCATGATTATGATGATAATTTTCCTTTAAAAAAAGAATAATTGTTGTTATTAGGATTACTATTGCTGTTACTGCTAAATTAAAATATTTATAAAAATAAGAAATGTTACTTTTTGGTAATTTTTAGTAATATTACATTTTCACTTTTTCAAACAAATCCTAATTACAAAAAATAATACTAATATGGTAATTTTACACTACTAATATTTATGTCTTTATTTTCAAACATTAAACCTTAAAGATCTTAAAGCTCCTCTTTTGTTGACAACAAAGCTTTTATGATTGTAGAAGAATCAATACGGGTATGAAATAATTATGATCATTTTAATTGCACTGTAAAATGAAATAACAATTTTGTTTTACTTTATTATTATAATTAAAATAAGGAAACAACAACACATATTTTTAAAATGAGAAACATTGCAAATATGTAGTTGTAAATGAAAAAATTAATACTAATATAATAGTTTTTTTTTTTTTACATTAAACTATCAAGCTTTTCCTAAAGCTTCTCTTTTGGGAACAACTGCCAGTTTATAAAGTTGCATCTCAAGTTGTTTCGTTCCTAAATGCATGTTATAGGTGACTCATCCATATTGCAAATGTAGAATTTATTTAAATTAATCTTGCAGCCCTAATTAATTATTTAAATTAAGCATTACTGTTGATTTTCATTGTAATAAATATTGAGTGGGGCTGATTTGGTTGTTTGACTTTACAGGAATCCCTTCAAACCCAAATCAGCCAGCAGGATATTCGGTTAGAATGGAGAACACTCTTCCTCTGGTGACCCAAGCCCCAGCAATCCAGCCTTTACCCATGAGACCAGGAGTTATAGCACAAGTGAGTCCTCGTTTCACAAGATTACGTCGAAAACTAATGGAAAACAGATGAGGGTTGTTATCCACATTGATGTACCAGTTTCAATATTAAACTCAAAGCCAGATACATTACAAAGGTATAGCATTGTCCTTTTTTGACCTTTCAGCAGCCATGGTCCAACAGAACTCCACAGATCCTGGTGCCAGCTTGGCAGCAGGTCCCGCCACCTGCTACGAGCTTGGCATCCGATACAGTGGTTGGACCGCAGAGGCGAGGAGACTGGGGGTAAGAATATCAAGGAGAAGCCTCACCTCAAATATCATGTGCTGACACCACTGCATTTCGGTGACCTAAAATGTGTTGTTTTTATGTCCATTGAAGGAAAGTGCGCCCACACAGCAGCCATTACAGTTCGGTGATGCCCCAGCCTATTGTTACCAACCAATTGGCTGTATCAGCCCATCAGCCTATAAACATTGGCATTGCTCATGTGGTCTGGCCTCAGCCTGCGTCTAACAAGAGAAACAAACCCAGTCAGAACAGGTGAGCTACAGGCATTGGCAGGGCCTCAAAACCACTCCATGCAAACCTTATGATACTCTTGTTAGGCACATCATTTGGGTTTTTACCCCTTTTCACCAAAATGCAAAGTTGAGCTCTTTGTTATCATTTGTGTTGCTTTTTAGGAGCATGAATGTCTCGCACTACACGGACACACAGCCCTCAGTGTGTCCGTCACCAAAGATGGCGGACAGCTTGACGAGCGCGGAGCCACAGAAGAGCTTTCCTGACAGGGAGGTGCAGGCCCAGGTGAAACCGGAACCGGAGCAGGTGGAGGAGGAGGGTTGCTGTAAGACGACGGTGGCCAATCAACAGCGAGAGTCTATTATTAGAGAGTTGCCCAGCCCAGCAGTAAGCGTCATTAGCATAAGCAGCGGCACAGATGAAGAGGAACAAGCACAGAGGTGCTCCCTTAACAAGTGAGTTGAACTTTAGTTGTGCACAAGTTTTGGGTGGGTTTGTTTTGTTTATATACAGCAAAAATTACAGAAATATGTCAAATGTTATTACTATTCAAAACTGTTTTCTAAAATATTATAAAATGTAATTTGTTCCTGTAATGTCAAAGCTGAATTTTTTTTGCATGATTACTCCAGTCTTTAGTGTCACATGATTCTTCAAAAATCATTCTGAAATGCTGTTTTGCTAAAGAAAAAGCATTTGTTAGTATTACTATTATTATTATTATTATTATTATCAATGTTGAAAACATCTGTTACTTAATATGCACTGTCATTTAAAATAAATAATAATAATAAAAGTTAAATAATAATATTACAAAGCTAGACCCTATGAAATCCCTTTTTTTTTCTCCTCCTTTTTCAGATTTTCACATAATTTTTTTGACTTCTGTTTCTTTTCCCTTTTTTTCTATACACCGTTTTAATGGTTAAAAATTCAATTCAATTCAAAAGCATGTTTAATTAACTAATAAATTACACCTAAATGGACCAAGTTTCAAACTTTTAAAAATGTAGGGCCCTGTGAAAATACGTTTTTGTTTTTTTTTTTCTCAAATTTAATTTTATTTTTTTACCAAATTCTGTTTTCCATTTCATTTTCTTGGATTCCATTTTGATGGTTTAATTATATTTTAATAATCACATTTTCAAATCGAAACATCTTTAATTAGTAGATATGTATTGGAAAAAATATATATTAATGAATTAAATCATAGTACCTTATTAAAGGAACAGCATTTATTTCAAATTAGAATCTTTTGTAACGTTTATCAATTTCTTTGCAGTTTTCTATATTTTTGGTCAATTTAATTCATCATTGCTGGATAAAAAGTATTATTAAATTACTTAACTGATTAAATATAATAAGCAACCAGAATACTGTAGAAGTGGTGTGATTTATTTCACTCACAAACAGATTAGGCAATCATAATGGAGGTAATTTGCATGTAGTAGTCTTAAAGGTGCAGTGGCACGCTTTTTAATTCTGAAGGTCAGTGACAAGGTAAATGTATGACTTTTTGACCAAGTAGATTTCAGGGAAATAAACAATATGCTACAAAAAAGACTGTCAATTACATTTTCGATTCTGTTTTGCATGCACCCTTAAGGCTCTCATAGCTAAATTGAGTTGTGTGTGTTCTTTGACAGGTGTAAGGGCAGTCCGGAGTGTGAGGCATGCATAGGCTCTCTGAACATGGAGCGAGTGTGTTCCCTCAGCAGTCCTGATAGCAGTCTGAGCACCAGCTCCTCAACCTCAGCACAATCTAGCCCCTCACCATGCAAAAGACCCAGCAGGTGCGGTATTTCATTTTTAAAATCAGCAGGACTGTAAGGTGAGGTTGAGCCTGCATGTATTTTGATGCGGGTTGTTTTCTCCTGTGACGTACTGCAGTATATCAGAAGATGATGGCCATGGAAGTGGGTGTGAAACAGTAGATGGCTCGCCCCCTTCAGATTCCTCCCTAGGGCCCCATGACAGCCCTTTCCCTGAAAGACGCTTCCTGACCAATCAGAACCAGAACCAGGAACCCCAGGCCAGGCGCGGACACCCCAACACAGTGCTGAATAAACCTGCAGTGAGGACCGTTGTGGTGCCGCCCATGAGAGTGCTGAATAAAAACCATCATCCCAACAATGAGCAGCACATAATCGGCACAGGTATGCAAGAACAAGTAGGGGGAAAAACAAGGGAAATGTATGGAAATTAAATGGAAATTGAGCAGTTGTTGGTGCTTAAAATCACATTCTGCGTTTAATATAGTCTGATTTGTACAAAAAAATATTTTCTTTCATAAATAATTCTATTATCATCTTCAATGTTGAAAAATATGCTGCTTCATATTTTTGTGGATGTTTTTGATACTTATTTACAAGATTTTTACTAAAAATGCGTTTAATTAATACTTTAAACAAAATAAATGAATATTGCCATGTTAAAAGTTGAAATTCCCCAGCACCTCTTGCAAGCAAAATACATTTTAGATACCATCATGTGAAAAGTAGAAAATCACTTGTATATCTTGCAAATTAATATTATTTTAAATAATGCAAAGTAAAAAAAGAGGAAAGGATTAAAATACTTGCATTGGTTTGAGGTTCTGAATTTAAAATTTCTCATTCATATTATATATATAAATGGCTTTACACAACATGAGTTTGGAGTATAGATGTGTAAAAACTAGTGCTTTCTTCCTGTTTTTTTGTGATATTTAACTGTCACCGCTATTTCCAAAAAACATGTTTTAAGGTGTATCCTAGTGTGATCCTATTATAAAAAGATTAAATGATTTTCTGTCACAGTTTGAAGAGTTTAACTGCTTTTGTCAAACCCAGAATGTTCCTTTAATGTCTTGTGCAGGTTTATGTACAACTGTTTCATGACACACTGTTTGCATTTCATTACATCCACAGCTCAGATTTTAAATAGCTATATAGTGAAAACATAAACTTGACTTGTTGTCTCTTTTGAAAGTTGCTGCTTGTTCTGATCTACTTTTTTTGAAAATGTTGTTTGTGTTCTATACAGATTGGTTTCTCTAAATGGATTTTTTTTTCCCCCAGTCTCTAATTGGGCCATTAATACGAAGTTCCTTCACACAACCAATTTTTTTAGTGTGGTCACAGCCAATGTCTACTTTACAGGTCATAGGAGAGAAACAGGAAGTTGTCACAGAGGCTATCGCAGGTGATTATGGGTATAGCGTGCACTGCGACCCAGTGTCTTGTGCGCGACATCCCAGTGTTGAGTGAAACCCTTTCGGTTTGAGCTTCCTCTCCCATACCTTATCTCTTCATTCCCGTCTTCATTTTTACTCTGCGTGTTGACTGCCCTAAATTTATTTATTTATTAATTTTTTTTGGAATATATTTCCCGGCCTCCCCCTTTCGTACCAAAGCATATCTGTCCTGTTTTCTTACGTGGAGCCAATGCTTTGTTTTGGACGCATGCTATGAAAGAGATATTGCTGGAGCGGTAAACTCTTTCAGATGCTTCTCATGGCACTTCATCCTGGCAACATGTTTGCTTTGGGGTGTCCATGGAAAGTTCAAGGAGAGTTTATGTTTTAGATGCATTGCTATCTAAGATCGTTTTGTTTTTTATGTTTTTCAACCTCGCAGTTCATACTTGTTGGTTTTGATGTTTAATTCATTTTCTTTTGAACAGAACGTCAGTAAATACTGGCAGCTGATTCAGTTCATACAAGCTGCAGTTCTTGTGCCAAACTGCAAATGTTAATGTATAGGAGCTGAAGCATTTAAATCATCTTTTGGTCTTTTGTTCTTTCTGCAGTCTTAGAATCCTCCTGCCAGTCCAGAGGTCGCTGCGGCCCAGGACGACTGAGCCACCTTTCCACTCCCACGCTGCCCCGTCAGCAGAAACTGAGCTCTTCATTCCAGCCACAGCCGCCAGGCTTTGGCCAGGTATGTCATTTTGGCTTTTATCTGTAATATTGTCCAAATTGTAAATGTAGAGAAATGCTATGTGTTCATTCGAAAAGTATCACCATTACATGGTTTATAAATATATAGATGTATAGATAAATATTAAGATGTATCGAAAATATGACTCGCCCTGCATTACATGCATTTTTTTTTTTTTAATATTGATTTTTATTTTTTCAAATTTACAAAACCATCAACTTTGTAAATGAGTTAAAGGTTTAACCAAAACAAACAA
>JAUMHI010000074.1:6605173-6634528 GCA_032359435.1 Enteromius unitaeniatus
CTCGCACCGGTCCAGTCTCTTTAAAGCGAGCGACACTGCGTTTAGTGCCTTTGAAATGTGCTTCAGACCTTTATATCCCTTTTACAAACACTGCCTGCCAGCCTCTTCCTCTCTTTCATGCTCCCTCGCCGTGAACGAGGACTGAAAGCGTAACTGCAGTGTTTTTAGTCGTAACTGAAGTGCTGTTACCAACCAGTTGCTTAAAAGTAGACATCCTCTCGGATGTTGATCACCTGATAACCAATAGCGAGCGTAACTTGATAGTCATGCAATGCAGTAAACACCTTTAAGGTAGAAACATGGAGGTTTGTTTCTCAAAATTGTGGAAAGGAAATCCAATCATGCTTGATTGATCTATATTTTTATGACCAACGACAAAAAACAATAATAAAATGATATCAGGGATTGTTATGATTATTATTATGCTGACAAAACACCCAAGACACGGTTTTCTCGTATTTGGGGAGCTATACATGATGCACTGTGAATGTAAACCATCATTTGTCAAGTAGACTGAACATTGCCCTTTGTTATCAGAGTTTATTGCTTTAGCAGAGCCGACGTCATGGAGATACAGTCCAAAAAAAGTGGGGTGGTTTTTCACATTATGTCCCTATATTTTATATTTAGCATGTAGCACTAGAGACGAGTACTAAATTGCTACTCATGCGCACATTATATAATATCCATGCATTAATTCACCACAAGTAAACATTTCAGAGATGTTTTCATTCTGACAAGGTCTACCAAACCCAAAACTAACGAGAGAGAATCTTAGCGCAGTGGCTAAGGACGGAGGGATCTGCAAACTAAAGATTGAAATGTTTTCCAAACTCCCAAACCAAACCGATTTTGTTTTAGTTTTTCTTGGATTCATGTTTTTCTTTTAGACGTTTTTTTGTACAGTTAATTCAGGGTCCATGTATTTGTCATATGTGCTACTGTGTAACACTTGCCGTAAGATTTGGGTTGGATTGCTTTAGATCTATTTTTAACTCTTCTGCAGATTATATTTTAGTAAAAGTTAAATCTCACTGCAAGTTATCCGTAATATATAGACTTAAGAGCAAACAGACTTGATTTACTAAATCTGAACTGTTACTGTTTTCATATTTGTATTTTTTTTTTTTTTTTGTGGCTTTCTGATTTCTGTTTGCTTTTGATTTCTATGCTACATTAGTTTGCCATGTAGCCACTGCACTGTGCAATATTCACTATATGAGGACTGGGAAACCTTTTTTTTGTTTTTCCTTTTTTTTTGATGTAATGTCTCTTACAGTTTGCGGTCGTATTTCTCTCTAGTTCTCAGTGATTTATATGTGACCAAGCCTTATGTACTTTGTCACAAAAAGCGGGTTTTCCTGGTGACTATTGGTGAGTGTCAAATTAAAGAAATTATGGTGTATTGTCAAAATTCACTTTGAATTAAAATATATATTGCTGCAGGCACACGTTGTTTGTCTTTATTTTTTACTTATTTGAGATCACCTTGATGGATGTTTCAATTCACACAAAATACAAGGGGATTATTTCTGCACATTCTGTTTTGTTGTCTATTATATTTACTAATTCTATTTCAAATAAAGCACAAAAATATGGTATTAGAGAACCGAACCTGACAAATGACCAAACAACAACAAAGGAACTGGGCTTGAGTAGAAATTGACGAAATTGCGCCATCATGTGGATGGAATCCAAATCTTTATGACGTCTGCTATGAATGCTTCCGGTTGTTATGTAACAGACACTTACCATATGAGCACACAAGGACATCTATTCAGTTAAAACCTTTCTAATAAGTACATTTATTTTAATATTTTTTTGGAAATTAATTAATGCTGCAGTTCTGCTGAAGTTATTGTTTACTTTAAAATCTATAGCATTTTAACTGCACTATTTATCTACATATAATGAGAGGCCACTAAAAACACGGCCATATTAAGATCTTTTAAACACCTCGCGGCAAAAAAAACTTTAGTTTTTTGAAGATATGGCAGCATAAGATATTACATTAGGATTAGGTTGCTACAACTATTATGATAACTTCAGATTAGTCACACGTTTTGTAATATACTGATTAATTGCAAAACAAAAAAAAAGTGTAATAAAATGTGCAAAATCTTAAGTTAATGTCATTGTGACCCATAATAACAGGCTCCAGACATCCAGGTTTTCATTGGTGTGTACATTGGCACCAGTCATCCTCACGCAAACCCAGCAGAGGTCGTCTTCCTCCCGCGCATCAGTCCTTATAATAACCAGTTCGCTTGGAGACGCGATATTTTTTCAGCCGGTTTTCCGTCGCAGCATCATCGCTATAATAGCGAGCTCTTCGGATTGACGCTGCTGGATTCCTATGCTTGAATATGCGTTTGACGAAGCGCGATAGACGACCTGCTCCAGTAACGCGAGCGTGATTGATGCGGTGCTCACGGATGCTTCTGAAAGCGCTTTGCAGACGCATCGCCTTTAAAGTTTCAATGCTGACATAGAGCAGAAAACCAGTGGAGAGAAGACCTCAGTTTAAGGGACTGGAAAAGGATAGATCAAATGTCTTTTTCGGGACCTTTCGGCCTATTGCTGAATTTATCTCTAGCCAAATGGCCCCAAGAAATGCACGTAACAATTTCTACATTTTGGGCTCCGGTAGCGGGAATGTCAACCCTGGAACCCCAGGCATGTCGGAATGGATAGGCTTGTCCTTGTGCCGAAAATATGTCCACTTGGACGGAGTGTGGACCAAGTGTCTGATATCTATTGGAATTACATTGCTTCTGGTGCCCTCCATATTTGCCGTAGACGGTGAGATATATAATTATTTGGTTGACAACCTGTTTGAGTGTCCAGGTTCCAAACCTTCCTTTTTCCCGAAAGGTTCTTTTGTTTATATTTGAATTTACAAATTTGAATCATTTCAGAACTATTTTGTTTAGAGGTTCTAATTGTTGAACGCAATGCGGAATATAAACTGGCCCTCTCGCGTGTGTTCTTTTAATGAATCATCGAGATTAAAAGACAGACCTTATATGCTGGTTTAGATATCAACCGCTTGTGTGTTTGTATTGTCTTCCCGAGCAGAACAGCAGAAGCTCTCAGACAAAAACAGGTAGCTCTACAGCACTTGTGTATAAACGGCATGTGACGGTGCTGCAGTGCTTGCTCCTCGGATAGATTTTTTATTATTCATTTTCGGTGCTTGCTGATTTTGCGCACGTGGAAAAGTAGCTGAGGCGAAGGAATTTGAGTAACGTTATTGATCTCGATTACCAAAAAGATGAATTGATTCATTTATTTTCAGTTATGTCGATTCGCTTTATAAACGACTGGTTCGCTAGATGATATTACATTTAAAATAACCAGTCTATTCGAGATTCTTTGAAATCGCTCGCAAACAATCAACAGCCACATTGGTAGCCTAACATGTTTTGTTTGTTGATTTTTATCGACAAACTACATTTTTGTTCATTCAGTTAGTTAACCAACCAGGTGTATGGCGTTAAAAGTGGGACAAAACTATTACGGTGTAGGCATAACGTTAGTGACGTTAAATGTAAACCTGAAGAAATGTCAAACTCCAAACTCAAGTACATATATACATATTATTGAGTGAACATGTTCGCTCGCTGCAAGGACAAATAACAAAACCATACAGCAAGCGTAGCCTACAAACACGGTCACGACACATGTATATAAATATAGTTAAATGTGACATCAGTGGTTTAACCATAATTTGAGAATAGGCCCACTTAATGTGTGCAAAATGACAACAATTCGTTTCCTTTGCTTCAGGCCTGTGCCATTTTGGAGAGTAAGCTATGAGGACTCATGTGTATGCTGTGATCGAAATGTAAACAATGTATGAGGCTGATGATGCTGACACAGAACATGCACCTTCAGATTCATCCACGTGTGGACATTAAGTTCTGACTGTATTTCTGGGCTTTGAATGTGGTGGTGTCTATGCAAGATCAGAGCGCTCTTTAAAAAAACGCTGTCACTTGCACAATTTAGAACAGATTGCTTTCATATTCTGTGCAAAGCGTACCTAAGACACCAATGACAGAACATCAGTTCAACAGCAAAACCACTAGCGCACCATTTGAACAAAAATCGTGTATGAAAACACACCAGAACAACTTGTTCAATTAAATGAACTGCAAACACAATTTGGTTCAGATGGCAACTGCAATTACCTTTTAAAGCGGTAATTCATTTTGAAAGCCAAACAAAGATTTCTTACCATAAAATGTTTTAACCATAAACCAACATTCTCACAATCTTCCAGGAACCAAGAAGTGTTAACCGTGCCAAAATTACAAAAGAAGGGTTCTTGTGATGATTCATATGTACAGTTGAAATGCATCTTAGTCTTTTATATTTTTATCCTTTAAAAAAAAACATATTTTAGACGCTATACTTTGTGTTAAATAACTAAACTCTTTAATGTTGCTGTGTGGGTGTTTGCAACACAAGGGCTGAACGAGTCATGGCAAATGTGACGTCTTTCTCTCTTTTGACCACCAGAAATGTATCTCTATATTTTTCCCCTCTTTAAAAATCTAGAATCTGTCTTTAAGAATCTGTTTTACTGGATAAACTGAGAACGCAAAGAGTATATTTGTTTAACTTTTACTTCTCAGAACCCTGTAGGTGTTAAAAGCATCCATTTACCAAACGAGTGAATACATGGCCGTGAAATATTTTTGCTTTTGAATTATTTTATTATCTTGCTTGCAGAAACTGCGGAGAAACAGAACATCAGCACAGCCAGTAAAAAATGTGGTCGGTGTTCTAAATGATACAACTAACCAATCAGAAGCAAGTATTTTAAAGAGCTGTGAAATAACAAGAAAAAATTGATTTCCAGTCTACGTCAGTGACGGTAGCAAAGCGAGTCCGTGTTGTTGGCCTTCTGCTGACATATCAACTGTTGTATGTATTCCTAATATCCTTGACCTTTGACCCCATCCCCATTCCTCTTCAAAATGCTACCCAAATGTAGACGTTTCTAGTGGTACATTAAAACGGCACTTCCAACCCCATTCACTTCTCTACTAATGAAAAGTGTTGCGATATATCAGTAGCCTTTGCCTGAGGACCAAATGCGCATTTAACCAAAAAATGATTTAATTTGTGCAAACAACTTCAGCGTCGATTATGTGAACTAACTCCAGGCACAACGTCCCTTTCTCCAAACAGCACAGATAACAAAAAAGGCAGATTAGATTTTCTAAAGCTAGAGTTACAAGATAAATGCATTTCTAAAGCTAGATATACACCAGATTCGTTTTTTTTTTCCAGGCACGCAGACATGCATCGGTCTGGACCATAGGCTTAATACACAGAGGTAAAAAGCCCATGCCTTTTCATTCATAAAACCGCCATTGTCCTTTTGGCTTTGTGCTGGGGCTATGGCGTATGGCCAGACACACTTGTGGCTTGCTGAGGATGAGGCATCTCTCCTCAATGCCCCTACAGTGATGCTCCTGCTAGTCAACAGGAGCCTGCTGTGCTATGTTGCCATGGGAACTGATCTACATTTTTTTTAACTGGAGTGGAAAGAGTGAGTGTATTATCAGAATGACAGTGATGAACTGCTCCGTTTGATTTTCAAAGGCCTTTTTGTGGCCTCAGACCCGCGGTGACTGGGTTCAGCAATTAGTTTGAACAGAACTAAACTGGATTCATGCTTTAATTGACTATTTCGTGGGGATGTTTTGTCACCTGTCAGCTGAAAGGTTGTGTGTAATGGGGGGAACCAAAGCCAAGTTTTAATGGAGTAGGCATAATGTTTTTTTCCCTGTGGTCTGGGTGTAATTAATAAAGCGGGTAACTTGGTGCTTCTTAAGAAATCTGTGGTGGTTTGGTTCAATAACTCGCATTTAAAAAAAACACGGACCAGTCAATCCGATCCTCTTAAAATGTTTGAAGCATCACTGCAAAACCCATCTGTTCACCCTCAAGAGGAGAACTGCGTTTAAAAAAAAAAAAAAACATGCAATGACAACAGCGGGAGTCTTTGATTCACAGCCATGTACTGTTCAAATGACTGAGAACAAAGGGAGAGCTCTTTACATTGTTAATACTGCCATTAATATGATTTGCAACATAAAAGACTTGCGGTATAAAACAATAGGACATTGCTGTGAAATATTGATATGCTTAAAGTCGAGGTTGGCACAATATTATTACGTATTAACTAGGCCTGTCAATTGATTATAAACTGTTAGCAGATTAATTACAGTATATACTATTAATTCATCAAAAGGTCATATGAAACTGTGCAAAACTGTATATTATTGTGAGAGAGGGGTTAACATTAAATTGCCAAAAGTGACTTTAGGAATGCATTTTTCTCTAACTAAGGCTGTAATGATTTATAGTATGAAGTGTATGTCAGTTAATAAGTGTGGTACTAATAATTTAAATAATAATATTGTAATTAATTACTATCAATGATTTAAATCACTATTAATGAACAAACAATAATTCAACTAAAGTTTATATATTATAAAAAAATGTATAAAAAAAATACTTAAAAATATCAAATACAAACATATTATTTAAAAAATAATAATATTTTAAGCACTTGCCAACCCAGAATGTTTATGGAAAAAATTATGAAAACTGTAATTTAAGCTTTTTGGTTTTTAAAAAGTTGTAGATGTTTAATGCTATGACTAATAATTAAATTAATAGCAACAGTAATATAAATGCTATAATGCAATAATAATAATCTTTTTATTTATATTGATATCTAATATTTAAAAAATAGTATAATAATTCATCATTTGAATATATCTCCAACCAGATGGAAAATTGAAGGAAAATCAATACAGTGCTGCCTTTCCATTATTTCTGTGTCTTCTTAAATTTCCAATGTGGCCGCACATAGTCAAAAATTCTTCAACGAAGAAGTATATCGATGAAGGTGAAAAACCTAAATAAAGAGCATGATTTTATTACTCTAAGGCATGTTTAAGCCTTTTGGCTTGTGCTTTAACCATCCATTTTGTTTGTCTTTACACCCTCCATAGAATTGCATTAGAGCCGGAATAAGCTTTGTTAGCACCAGGATTCTTTCCAGAGGGTCAGCTCCTGCCAGGAAAAAGATCCAGCACACCCCAACTACTGTTAAAACGCTCAAATATCACATTTTAACAACTAGACGTGTGGCGCCTCAAACTGAAGCACAATTACAGTTTCCAGTAGGACAGAAGTTGGTCTTTTAATGCGCATTTCTCTCAGTCTAATTACTGCCATTGGAGTCCTGAACCAGTTCATTATCTGCTGATGTCAGCTATGACCAAACTAGCTGATCTGCTTCCCTGACCGACCGTTTTCACAGCTGACATGTTCTCATTTCCGACGATTCCATGCTTCATTAGCCAAACAGTCCATGTGAAAGTTGATTATGTCGAGTCTAAGGCACTCGTTCTGTTTCCATATATACAGCACCAAAGGTTATTTTTGTCCTGCTAAAATTCACGATTTTGTCCGCAAATTCACGAGGGTGCTAAAATCCATACCCTGCTGATTCGTATCGACGTTTCTCTGTCGTTGTAACAAATGTATGGTGATTATGCTCTTCTATAACAGCATATAGTCAAAGATGCTGAAATAACTGAGTTCAGCAGCGACGACAGTGACCGTGCCATGATGGATGATCGGTACAGAGCTTTGACAAGCTGTTAGCAAACAGCCCATCTCTAGAGATGAATGACTTCAATCAGGTTACCCACCGCCTCTTCCATCTTATGATTTGACCTGTGGATTCAGGATGTTTGGAGCAAAAATGGTTAGAAATTGTTTTCCTTGGCGGGTTATTCTTCATAATATGAAAAATGGAGTATCCATATCGCTTGATGATGTGGTTGTACTTACGTTTTTGTTAGTATGACTCAGACTGAAGTGTAGGCCTAGACTAGCATACTTTTGTTTTGATTTCTCACTGACAAAACACTTAAGTAATGGGATCTGACAGTATTTATTCTGTAACATTGTTATGATGAGCATTTGCTTTACAGTTTGTGGAGTTATTAGTATGTAATATAAATGTACATGTACGTATGATATTGTGACATTTGGAATCGTTGTGAGCCAGATTGCAGTGTTTTATGTGACATTTATTGCATGACATAATTATTTTCTCTTTGATTATTTACGGGTTCCATATTATGATAGGCTTTTAGTGCCAATAAATGCTGTATAAAATAAAGAAATAAAGAATTGAGGTAAAAAGCGCAAAATATTACTTTATTATTTGTACTTTATTTTACTTGACTCACAAACTATTACAAGTTTACTTTCATATAAGTCTTCTGATAGTTTTGATTTTATTATCAAAATATTAAAACCTTTTTCAAAAAAGTTTTAGAATTATAACATGATTATATTTTTATTTTTACTTGGCACTAAAATGCTGTTTTAATATTGATTATTGGTCAGTGATTGTATTTTTCCAGTGTAACGCCTGCTTAAAATTAATCTTTAATCTAATAATATAACACTGTTAAATCTTTAGGAAATATAAAAATGATAATCCAACTGTCCATTATACTGTTAAATTATACTTATTATCATTATACTGAAATTATATATATTTATTATTATTATATATATATATTTATTATATAATATTATATTTTTTATTTATTATATAAATCAATTATCATTGACAAATATTATTAGACAAATATATTAGATTTTAATATATAACTTAGCTCTATTTGAAAAGATTTTACTATTGATTGGCAGCCATAACTCAAACAATTATTATCAGCCAGAAAAATATTGATCTCTATTGTTTTGTATTAATTATACATCTTCTCTGTCATTTATTGCTTTATTACAGCTCTCTTGTTTGTCACTTGCCTGTGAGGACATCTGCTATAACACAAGCCAGTCATTTTCAGGTCACAAGCATCGAGTTAATACTTAGATCCAGCCATCTGATGCCAACCATCTCCCTAAAAGTCTTCCTTTGCCAGGAGCGATGACAAACAAATATGTTTTATTTAATCTGTTTTGTTAATGAATGAACAGATTATGATGTCCGTTATCCATGCAATAAACCGAAGAGTTATCATTTTGCTCCCTTTTACTCCCTCGCTTTTATCTATTGCGCTTAGATCAAGGGATTGATGCTGACCCGTGCCAGATTAATACACAATTTGGAGAGCCCATAATGAAATTGTGTGCCAGCTCACACCTGAAAATCTCCTCAGGCTTATGAAACAAGGTTTATGGCGGGGAGGGGCTAATCTGGTTTGTGGGCAAGAAAAAGGGGCATTACGGGGTCAATAGATGCAGAAACCGAGGCATCTCTTGTTTTATGGTGCTTTTCGTTGGTCACTTCATTTCTGTTTTGTAGCTTTTATAGCGCATTCATTTTTTTTTTCAGAAGTGCTTCAAAGCTCCAGACAGGCTCAGCTGTTCATGCTTCGGTGTCTGATGTCTGTCTGTCTTTTGGGCCTGATCAAAAGCTGCGTCCTCGTTTTACTCTGTTAATTTACACAGAACTCATAACTGGCCTCGTTTGACTCTAGAGGTGTTTGAAAGCTAGTCAAAACGTTGTTCCCGCAAACATGCGCGAAAACCAGAACAGATATCCAAACTAATTAGGCATGTGCATTCGCATAATTCTTTTTATGCTTGTGGAATCGCTTGCATAATTAAATCAGACGCCCGCCGTTTTTGTCCTTAGATATACGTAATTGTTAAACCGCTGCCTTGAAAGAAAAGTACTGCGCTTTATGTTCACACCTGGATTTTCACACATGACAGTGCTCATTAGATGAGGAAAAGGAGAAAGGAGCTTTATGCATAATGAGCTCTGTCCTTGTCGAACCTCCGACGTCATCGGCTTTACCCTTATAAAAATCCCTTGGGGGGAAAATGATGCCGTGTAAAAGGAATGGGATTATCTATTTTTGCCTGATGTTATGTGGCCATGTCATGTTTACTATGCTAAAGCCCACAATATTCGGTGGTGTTCATGTGCAGAATACATATTTCGAGGACTTTCTCGCTTGCTCTGCTCCGTTCCCTCGGGGGCAGATTGGCTTGAACATAAGAGATGGTCTGGAAAACTGGGAAAGAGACTGAGGGGCCAATTCACTAAACAGCTGCGCTACTTTTCAGTGCTGCATTACAGCAGCATAACCTGCATTTATATTCAGTAACCAGCCGCTAATCAGTTTAAAGAGTTAGTTCACCCAAAAATTTTAATTCTGTCATTAATTACTCATTCTCATGTCGTTCCAAACCCATTAGACCTTTGCTCCTCTTCAGAACACAAATTAAGATATTTTTAATGATATCAGAGAGTCATCTGACCCTCCATAGACAGCAACACAACTGAAACGATCCAGATACAGAAACATAGTAAAAACACAGGTAAAACAGTCCGTGTGACATCTGTGGATCAACGTCAGTTTTGCGTTGTCTAAAAAAAAAAAGAAATTATCTCTATCATTCTTCTCCTGTGACTTATGTCGTCCGCCATTTTAGAGAGTAAAAATATCTTAATTTGTGTTCGGAAGATGAACGAAGGTCTTGCAAGTGAGTAATTAATGACAGAATTATGTTTTTTTTTACTACTGTAACTGTTAAATGCAATAAAATAACACTTTGGCATGAGTGTATAAATTAGTGGATTAGCTCACTCCAGAATTCAAATTTCCTGATAATTTGCTAGTCTGAGATGTTCATGTCTTCTGTCAAAAATTAAGGTTTTTTGAGAGAAACGCTCCAGGATTTTCTTCCTATAGTGGATTTCAATTTGGATCAGCGGGTTGAAGGTCAAAATTGCAGTTTCAGTGCAGCTTTAAAGGGCTCTACACAATCCCAGTCGAGCAATAAGGGGCTTATCTAGTGAAACAATCGTCATACTTTATTTTAAACATAAAATTCTGTACTTTTTAATGCTTGTCTTGCTTTGCGATGCAACCCAGTGTTTACAAAGCGAATGGCAAAGAAAGTTAAATGCCCTTTACAAAAAATGGGTAAAACATCAATGTTGAATGATGTTTAAATTGGAAAATGAGAAAATGTAAAATGAGTTTGTGCTTTTCTCAACCTTTTTGAGCTAAAGTACGAAAAACAAACCACGTGTGACCTTTCCAATATAATTACGCACTGCATGAAAATTACGCAAGACGAGCATTTGTGGTTAATAAATATACAATTTTCTTTTATTAGAAAAAAGGTCATTTCGATTAGACTCAAACTTCATCTACAGTTAGTAGAAAATAACATTTTAGTTTATTTTCCATGTTTTAGTGTGTTGTTACGAAAAAATATATTCACAACGCATCTCGCACATTCTGACTAGCAACTTGAAGAGTTCAGGTTCTCATGCATTTATATGATTTTGTGCAGTTGAAAGTTAGAATATAATGTCTACATACACAATAATTATATGAATTGGTCAAAAAAAGTAGAAAATTAACAATACAACTGACATGGTTTTCTACTTCAATTTAAAAGTACATTTTAAACTTGTTTTCCACAAACATAAGTTACTACATACAGATTGTTACAGGGATTGTTCACCCAAAAACTGAAATCCTGTCATCATTTGGTCACCCTCGAGTTATTCCGAACCTGTTTCTTTGTTCTGCTGAACACAAATGAAGATATTTTAAAAGAAAATTTTAAATCCGAATAATCTAAGGGTGGCTAAATACTTATTTAGCAATTTAAAACACACTGGCGGTAAAATAACAAAGCATGCGCGAAACGATGCTAGCAGTCGTCGCTATTCATTCTTAGCAAACTCCCCCTGAGAGAGCGAGACACTCATTCAGTTTTAATGGGGTTTGCAATAACCTGCCTTGCTCTTGAGACTCCAAAGTCAAGTGCGTCGAAGGTGTCCTGCACTAGCTCCTGAATATTCCAACACGTTCCAGAAGGGAATATGGAATCTTTTCCACTATGTGTAAAAATTTATATCACTTCCAGTCAATGCCAGAGCTGAGACTAACCAATTCTGACAGTTGTGTAATGCACTGGGAAAAGCTGGGAAAAGTAAAACAAACACGAAAAAAAGCATCGGTTGAGCCTGCGGGTTTGCGCAGGAGGCTGAGGAGACACATGCCGTTACGAGGATTGATGGCAAAGTAGCATGAGGGCTTGCAGTATTTCACTTTTGCTGTGTTGGCATGTCGAGCGCTAGGCATCTGATTGCTAATTTCATTTCGAGTCAAAATAAATCAGTCATTACATGCGTATTGTTTTATGTTGCTCTTGCACTCCGTTATGTGTTCGATTTTTTTAAACCGTAGATGATGTAATATTTGTGACTACATCATCAGTCTTTTTTAACCCTCCGGCGGAGAATATGATTAGTTTAAGTCAGTCGCATACACGCGTTCTTGTTTTCTCCCCCAGACTCGACAGGGACTACATGACCTACCCAGGAAGTCACATGACCCTCTTTATCCAATCAGCCGCTGCTCGGTGATGCTTACACAGATGTGTGATGGTGTTTGCCTCATCAGTTAGAGAGGCTGGAAGGGTACAGGCTGTTATTTTAATCAGATCTGTGTTTGTATCTTCGTCAATAATTCATGTCATCATCCTTTCAGCTAAACGCAGCCACAGCTTTTATGATTACAGCAGCTCAATGGCTCACTTTTCAGGATTGTGATAGAAAGGGGAGAGAAACGGGTCACATTATTTTGAGCACATTTTCTACACAGTTTACATTTTCATTACTGTGATGCAAAAATCTAATTTTATGGTTTTAAGGTTTATGCTGATTTCATTTATGGTTTCATTTATGCTGATTTAAATGTAAAAATCATTGTATTTCAGTCATTTTTAATGTGCTTTTGCAGTCTTGCAAGTAATGTCACAATTCATTTGGTTATTTTTGTATAAAAACCTTATTTATTTGTTTATTAGATGGATAGTATTTATGGCCCCATAACTTCATAATTGATGATGGATGGTGGGAAAGGATTGAAGATTCCTGCTTCAGTCTTGATTATTTGGGCGGCATCTCAGTTCTTTCCAAAAGAGTATACTGATGAATATTAACACATACAGTATTGTAGTATCTCAGTTTTGACCTTTTCGCTACTTTTTGCTAAAAAAGGCAGGGAGCGATGGCAAAATCATGAAAGAAAATAAATCACAAAAATCATAAACTTCCATTTCAACAGATTATAGATTTTATAGATTTTTGAAAATATTTAGAATTTTTTAAAGTTTTGAAAGTTTTAATTAATGTTTTTATTATTGCCATTTGTTCTCACATATGTCCATGTCGTTTTTATTTTTATTTTATTTTATTACACCAGGTATTTTTGTTATATATTTTATATTTTTAATGTTTCTTTTATTGCTAGTATATTTTTTTTGCTATTGCTATTTTTTTCAGTGGAACATGGAAGATTTTTTTTATTTATTTTTTTTCAATATTTATTTTACAATGTTTCCCTGGTTTTCTGTATATCAAGAGTTCTTCAACAATCCTTCAAGAGTTTCATGTTTCACAGAAAAACTAATATCATGTGGGTTTGAAATGACATGAGGGTAAATAATGTAGCATTTTTGGAGAGTTAACTATTCTTATAAATGGAAAATCAGGAGATAAATACAGTATGTGAAATTTTATATTAAACACAGGTTCTTAATTAGTTTTATTTATGATGCTTAACACAGACATTGATTCAGTGTTCGGCCATGTCATGTTGCTTTTAGACGCAGGACCAGATGCTTAGCCAGTGTTTGAATTATTCAAAGACGGCTGTGCTCTGCAGCACTTACCAATCCCTGTGTTCTCAGCAGGTGTGCCACCGAATATCAACTCTAAAAACACATATAGCCATCAGTAGAAGGATAAACTTTAATACAGCTCAAATCTCAAATCTGCTTGCCACTGCTGTTACCTCAGCTCCCGCCAAGAGCACACTGTTCCCTGTCTCTCAGATTTATCCCCTGCCTCATCTAAAAACAGTGATGGTGTTGGTGTGTGTGGGATGTGCGTGTCCGCCATGCCCCTAATTTCCTTGCTCACAGCCTTTTAAAATACACTGAAGGATGTGGGTTGTTGCTTAGTTTAAGGAAGGCCCTAAGGTGTTGTTTTTGCACCGGCTGTTCATACATTATGATGCATCTTTTTCCCTTTGCCTTAAGACAAAAAAAGGAAGACAGATTTGGGATTTTATGCTTGAAAAGGATAGTTCAAATGAAAACGAAAATTGTTTCATTGTTAATCAACCTCAAACCCGTTGTCAAGTGTCTGAAACAAGAACTTCCAGGAATAGAATCTGAATGTAAACAACAATACCCAAAGCAAATGTGCTGTGTTGTCTTAATTTAGTCTGGCCTTATCCAGCCCTGCCCTGCTGAGAGCAGTTTGTTGAAATGGAGTCAATTCTTTCTTATTTTCTTTCTGGCAGCTGTTCGTGGTTTACTAGCTACAAGAAACTCTCATTATTGCCAAATATTAATGGTACAGTATGTGCTATGCTCTGTATGTAATTAATTTACCATTGCGTACTGGCATAATTGGTGTTTTGAACATTGTGATTAATAAACATGGTGCTAAACTGCTACAAATTGAGAACAGACTTTTTACTCTTAACAAAAAAACAATGGTGCCCTAATGATACCAAAGTGTTTATGGATATACCCCTGTGTTCTTCTAATACATTGCTCAAAAAAATAAAGGGAACACTAAAATAACACATCCTAGATCTGAATGAATGAAATATTCTTATTAAATACTTTGTTCTTTACATAGTTGAATGTGCTGACAACAAAAATCACACAAAAATTCTGAAAGGAAATCAAATTTACTAACCCAGGGAGGTCTGGATTTGGAGTCATACTCAAAACTGAAGTGGAAAATACTCTACAGGCTGATCCAACTTTGATGTAACGTCCTTAAAACAAGTCAAAATGAGGCTCAGTAGTGTGTGTGCCTGAATGACCTCCCTACAATGCCTGGGCATGCTCCTGATGAGGTGACGGATGGTCTCCTGAGGGATCTCCTCCCAGACCTGGACTAAAGCATCCGCCAACTCCTGGATAGTCTGTGGTGCAACGGTGTGTTGGTGGATGGAGCGAGATATGATGTCCCAGATGTGCTCAATTGGATTCAGGTCTGGGGAACGGACGGCCAGTCCATAGCATCAATGCCTTCATCTTGCAGGAACTGCTGACACACTCCTGCCACATGAGGTCTAGCATTGTCTTGCATTAGGAGGAACCCAAGGCCAACCACACCAGCATATGGTCTCACAAGGTGTCTGAGGATCTCATCTTGGTACCTAATGGCAGTCAGGCTACCTCTGGACGTTGGGCCCTCATACCACCCTCATGGAGTCTGTTTCTGACCATTTGAGCAGACACATGCAAATTTGTGGCTTGCTGGAGGTCATTTTGCAGGGCTCTGTCAGTGCTCCTCCTGTTCCTACTTGAGGCGGAGGTATCGGTCCTGCTGCTGGGTTGTTACCCTCCTACAGCCTCCTCCACGTCTCCTGATGTACTGGTCTGTCTCCTGGTAGCGCCTCCATGCTCTGGACACTACGCTGACTGACACAGCAAACCTTCTTGCCACAGCTTACATTGAGGTGCCATCCAGGATGAGCTGCACTACCTGAGCCACTTGTGTGGGTTGCAGACTCCATCTCATGCTACCACTAGAGTGAAAGCACAGCCAGCATTCAAAATAACCAAAACATCAGCCAGAAAGCATAGGAACTGAGAAGTGGTCTGTGGTCACCACCTGCAGAAGCACTCCTTTATTGGGGGTTGTCTTGATAATTGCCTGTAATTTCCACCTGTTGTCTATTCCATTTGCACAACAGCATGTGAGATTGATTGTCAATCCGTTCCTAAGTGGGCAGTTTGTTTTTACAGAAGTGTGGCTGATTGGGGCCTGTTTCATAAAACAAGTTTACCAAATAAGCCAGGGTTATGGCAGATAGTCTGACTTATTTTAAGCCAAATTAACTGGTAATAAGTCAGACTAACTGAAATAAACCTGTCTTATTTGGTAAACTTGTTTTATGAAACAGACCCTTGGAGTTGCATTGTGTTGTTTAAGTGTTCCCTTTATTTTTTTAAGCAGTGTATATAATCAAATATAATCATTCAGTACCATGGTTTTACCACCCGACATGATAGTTGGCAATCTATGGCATTACGATGTTAAATGCTGGAAAACAAACCAGATGTTCATTTTCTAGCATTACTTTATTAGGGGTGTGTGATATTGACAAAAAATAATATCTCAGTATTTTCTGTGTTTTTTAATAAGAACGATAATTAGACAATATTTTGCTGAGTGTGTTATTGTGTTGGTATTTTAAGAATTTCCATGGACTGCTGAAGTTTGTGTTATTCTTCATATTCTTTGTATTGGTCGGTTCACACTGATAGAAATGAATCTTTTCCAATAGGTTACTGATTTTTACATTCATGGGCATTTTTACCTTTTATAAAGTCATTTTTGAATACTGATAATTGAAACTATTTAAAAAATACAAGATACTCTGAATGTGAAATTAAAAACGCCAATAGGTTGCAGTAGGTCATTGTTAATAAGTGAGTCATTGTGACTGAACAGAATCATAAACGGTTGATTAATTCAGAAACGATGTCATGTTGCTTAGAGATGCAAAATGATACTGTGGTTGTGATTGTATTTATTTTTTGTTGTCAAAAAAGTGCAAAACAGGAATCTATTGTGTCCAAAGCGTAAGTCTCCTAATTACCTCCTTGTTAACCGTAGAGGTGTTTTAAATGTTTTTTGCAAAATACTCGACAATGTCAAATCGCACATCGTTAAAACGGATATTATGGGCTGATGGGTGTCCATTTGGATGGCATCCCATTTGATGTCAAAGCATTTAATCTGCTTCATTGCACACAGACGCCCTAATCTGCTTTGCTGTAAAACTTTATGACGTTGAAAATATGAAAGATACCGGTTTAGAGAAACGTGATTTTAAAATAACAAAATCCTCTCTTGCAGGTTATATTTATTTTTGGTATTATCGAGAAAATTTTTAGGATTTATGGTGTACTTATTGATTAAGGGATATTTCATTCAAAAATTAAAAGTTTGTTATTATTACTCAAACAATGTCTTGCTTGCAATAACAGTGATTGGGGACTGGAGATAAATGTATTATTAAAAAAACATAAATGTATTATAAAAACATTATTAATGTATTCAACATGACATCTGTGTCATTTTCCAAGTAATTTTATCAATTGGATCAATGGGTTGATTAAAAATATCTGACTCAAAAGAACAATTCATTCATAAACTAGACACGACAACTGATTTGTTCACAAATTGGACATTGATTAGAAAATCGTCTTATCTGTCAATATGTTTTTCACAGAAACATCAAAAGACCTGGAATATAGTGCCGAGTCATACAGTATGCTTGCTTTTATGATATTTTGTTGTTCTTTTTTGTAATTTCTGAGCTTGACAGCCTTAGTTCTCATTCCTTTGGTTGTTCTGGAAAAATTGCCAGAATATTCTACGGAAAAAAGCGCATATGTCTTATATTAAAAGATAAAAGTTATATTCAGATTGGCTTGGAATGAAATTTTTGCATGAAATATCCCTTTAGATATTTACTTTATGATAAACAGATGTAATGCCGTTGCCTTCGCGATGCCACAACAAGATGCAACAAAAGCAGATGGGATCTATGAATAGAATATGGACGTGGATCTGTCCTGCTGGAATGGTGTGACTCCATGCTTCGGTTCCCCATATACTCCCTCATGGGCTTCAATGGCTTTGGCCTGTTACCCATCAGCCCCCTTCACCACCTGTCCTCATAATAGAGAAGGTCCATGTCTTTCTAACCCACTGATCTCCAGTTACATTAAACAGGACAACAGCAACATGTCCTTCATTTTTAACACTCAGCGTCACTGATTAGAAAGCTCCCACGTATAGAACAAAATGCAGTGGCAGTGGGACCCTTTTGAGACCAGGTGACGCACTTGGGGACTGTGATGAATGAAGCCATCTTGGCATCTATCGTCCTGTCTTCCAATCAACTCGCTCTGTTCTACCTGGCAGTAGAGTTGGATTGGTTTAGCTCACTGACCCGAGTCACGTGTCCCATTATGGGGTGCGTAAATCTTCTCAGGCCGGCAACAAGCGTACTTAAGTGTCTAGAGCTTTCAGAGTTCATTGCTATCCCGCTCACAGGAAGTGCAGTCATTAGGACGATGGGTTGGATGTACAGCCAGAGCCCCCTTCACACGACATCTCATCTTCTCTCTAGCTGCCTGTTAATCAGGACAATCCCATATGTTCTAACTGTCAGAGCAGGTGGCTATCTGTTGGAGGATAGGAATTCAACGTGACCGCTTACAGAATCGGCACACACACTCATTCTGCAGAAAACCAGATTTAATTAGTTATCTCATTTTCTTGGTAAAAAAGCATATTAATACCACGTCAAAAGATTTTATTTTTGCAATATAATATATAACTATCTATCTATATCTATTATCTATCCTCCAGATAATTGTACACTCTTACATATCTATCCAACCACCCCTCAAAATAATTCTACACTATATATCCATGCATCCATCCCTCCCTCCAGATAATTCTACGCCATCCATGTTTCATATAATGTAATTTTATTTAAACTGAAATGCAGCAATACTTTAGGTTAAAAAAAAAAACACACACTGTGTACTGCAATGTATTGTAAGGTTAAGGTTTTTTTCTCAGTATACCAGTTTCCACCAAATCACGTTCGTCTCATTCGTATCACTTTTCCTGTACCCAAACCAATTCCACACCACAGACGATGCACCTTTTTTCCAACAATCTCCTCGTTGTTGGTTTCGTCACTTGTAAGCGAACTCACCGCTGCTGCAATTTGTCACTTGTCGCTTTTTTGGAAAAATGTAGCCACAAAGTCGATAAGTCGGCAACACTGCTTCTTCTTGGTTTAGACCAAAATCTCTATCGCTTGACAAATTTCTACCGGTTAATCATGTCTACCAGTATGTCGCCCAACCCTACCTAGCTACAGATGAGTCTACAACAGAAAATGCTATCTATCTATCCATCTATCTATCAGTCTAGATACATTGTTCACATTTACTTGTACTTTTGCAATATTTTGTGTAGATATATTTTGCCATACAGAACGTGTTTGGATGAGTTAAATAAAACTGTTAGGAAAGGATTGAAGCTTTAGGCTGCTCACTAGGAGCACAGTAAGAGGGTGAGAAAGACATCAAGAGAGCTCTCAGCACACAAGAAACCCTGCACATTTATAATTTGGTCCTTCGGCTAAAGGATTTATGATTAATGTCCTTAAGTCACTATATTGTATGACTCCGGCCACGTTATGTTCCCCAAGATAAAAATAAAGTAAAGAGCTGTAAAGGTTGATTATCAATCAGAGAAAAGGGCTGCTGTGATTTTCTTTTCTGAAACGTTAAGCAAGCTAAATAATTTAAAGCTTCCCAAGAGAGTAATGTTATTGTAGAGGGACTTTAAGTAAGTCAATTGAAAAATCTTGCCTTTACTATACATGCACACTTTTGCTCTGCAAAAAGAAATAATCTAAATAAGCAATTTTACCTTTTTTACTGTAAAAATGTTAGTACAAGACACATTAACTGAATTTAAATGTTGTACTGTAAAACTTCTTTCCAGGGAATATATTTCAAATTAAGTTGTTTCTGTGTTGTAAGCATAAAACTAAATAAATTTTGTTTAACATTTACAATTACAATTGCTGCTTTATAATTAAAATGACAGAAAATACTTAATAATCTTATAAATGTACTTGAATAAAAAAATGTAACAAGCAAGGAACATCAATGAACCAGTTTACATGAATAAAAAGTTTACATAAATAAAACAAGCAAGGAACATCAATGAACCAGTTTACAAAAATAGCTAGATTAAATATTAAACTAAATTCCTCCTAGAAAATACATGTTTTATGTATTTTTATACAAGATACATTTATTTTATTTATGATGATAATAATACTTAATGGTTTTTTGTTTTAATGCTCTTAAAATAAGTTTAAAATATTTTTCGTTTAAAACTATTTTTTGTTGTTTAGGTTTAAAACAAGAGAAATACCTGAATTTTAAATACATATTTTTTGAGAACGAGGTTCACTCAAATTTATAGGCTTTCAATAAATGTATCTTGTATTAATATACATATTTATACACACAATATTTCCTTTAAAGACAAGGCAACCTGCTAGGTTTGTTTCCCCATATTTAATTTTTTTTCTCAGTCTCCAATACCTTGAGAGCAATTTAATACAGCGCATTATCATTAATGCTGATTAAATAACAGTGCGTGTCATTAGGTTTGCAAGCTTAATGCAGCTGCCTCTAATGCCGTCAAGTATTTAAAATCTTGGCTACACAAATGAAATGATACTCTTATTTTTTAGATTTCTAGTGCATTTCCTCCTATATGACAAAGACAGTAAACATGAATGATTTTGCACCATAACATCTCTTTTTAATCACCAGATGAAGCAAGACTTGAGGCATCAGGACAATCCCTCAGTCCTTCCCAGGACCCAACCGGAGCCCCAAACATCACAGTCTCTCCGTCGCTGCTGGAGGACGAGGACTTGGCTTCGCAGTTCCACACCCCACCAGCGAGGGCAGAAAGCACAAGGGAGCAGCCTGTGTTCGCCTCGGTGCAGACCCTGCAGGTTGCAGAGACACAGCCTCAGGCGCTGGTGCATTCTCTGCCCTCCCCACCCGGCAACAGTGACAATCGCACCAATCAAAAGTCCCCTGGGGAGCTGGCCGTCAGAGTGCCAAATCCACCGTCCCCGGCACATAAAATCAACAGTGTCTTGACCACTAGCTCAGGTACTGCTAGATTGTGAGGTGTTGAATCAATGCTGTGTGCAGAAATCAAGAAGTGTTGTGTTTAAAGAGGTTTCTTTTCAGGGACTTTGCTGATTTGATGTTGTCATCGTCCTTCCTTCACCATTTGTTCATCATCATCATCACCACCTTCATTTTCAAGGTCATTGTGCTTGTTGTTGTCATTGTCCTCATCAACAGTTTTTTATAATAATATCTTTAAAGTCAACAATGAAATTTCATTCACATCCCATTTTACTTTTCTCTTTGAATATTTTTCCCATATTCTTTATTCTTTCCTATCAAAATGCTTGTTATGGATGTGAAAACAAAGATAAATCAAACCTTTGATTTCATGTTGACATTATTACTTAATTTAAGCTTTTGATTAATTCAAAAAGCCCCACAACTTTTTCCTTCAATTGATTTATTCATCTGATCAATGGAAAATCGATCATTATCTTCAGTTATATTCGGTTTGATGACACTAGTGGTGCAAAAATTACACACTTCAACAAATCCCGCTACTGCATAATCCCCCAGAGCTACATCCATCCTCTCCCACATGTCCTATGTGTCATTCTTCACCATCAGCAAGCATTCATGTGTGTCCTCGATCTCACTTCCTGCTCCTGAGGTGGCTCACTCAAACATTCTCTGCTTTCAGACGAGACTCTTAGTGAATTCCCCAGGAACCCTGATCTTCCCACTGCCCCGGGGTCCTCTTTCATGATTGTGGCAGAGATGGATGCCGCGCTCACTGACAATGTGACAACTTCGGTCTCAATTTCCACTTTTAACGGTACCTCTCCTGAAAGAGCTGAAAACGCTTCATCTGGCGCTCCGGCGAGCAACAACTCTCACACTGTGACCAGCGACAGTCTGCAGCTCACCACAGTGACCACCACGACTACCACGCCCTTAACTGTGACATCAACGACTGTGACTCCGCCCACTGCCGTCGTTGTGGCGAAAGAGGTCGCGACCACCGTGCCGACCACCACAGCCACCCAGTCTACAACAATCGAGATGGAAGCGCCGACGACAACCACCACTACCACTACGACAACAACTACCACCACCACCACCACAAAAGTAGCACCAACAACCACAAAAACACCCACAACCACTTTAGCAACCACGACAACAACAACCCCTCGTCAAACCATTGCTGTATCTACCTCTGGAATTACCACGACTAAACCAAGCAGCCCTCCTACTGATAGTTCACCTTTGACCTGTAATGTGACCGAAAGATTATGGGTGAAAACGGGTGAGCCCCTGTTTACTATATTAGCACGTCTGCGCTGTTTTTAGCCATAATTCGCTAAAGGAATTTAGGCTAATTTAGTTATGGCACAGATGCACCACTCCATTACAGCAAATTTGTCAGGTTATTGAGTTGAATAGTCCACTGTGTTGAAATAATGTTGTTTAATATAGACATAAATAGTGTTTGTGGGAAAAAATTGTTAGATTATAAGCAAAATCCCAATCAGGACACTTTTGCATGCTAAATGTAAATGTAAATGCTTTTGGTGTTTGTTTGCCTAGCCTAAATTATTTCAGGCTTTGCAATTAGTAATTTAATTTTAATTGTAATTTAAAAATAATTAACAGCTATAGAATAATGAATAAACATTAATACATACATTAAAATTAAATAAAGCCATATTTATTACTATATATATATATTAGTATATAAACTATATATTAGTGCTGTCAAATGATTGCATAGTTTATGATTATTAAAAAAAATAAAGTTTTTGTTTATATAATGTGCATGTTCTGTGTATGTTTAATATACTGTGTATATATATATATATATATATATATATATAAATGCACATGCATGTATATATTTAAGAAAACTGTTATATTTGTACATTAAATCACTTAAGTCACATAAATATATACATGTACAGTTTTTCAAAATATATACTGTATGAGTGTGTATTTATACAATATACATATACAATAAATATACACAGTACACACACATTATGTAAACAAAAACTTTTATTTTTTATTAATCATGATTAATTGTTGGACAGTACTAATATACAGTTTATATAAAATATTTTTTACAGTGCTGTAATTATTACTTGTCAATATAATTATATATATAATTATGTTCTTGTAATAAAAATAGGGTTTAAGCTATGACATTAATAGAATATAATAGCATAGAATATAAAAATTTCAATAAAAGAAAAATGTTTATATTGTTTTTTTCTTTTTACTTTTTAAATGTTAAATACACATTCAAGTAACAAATGTAAAAATATCTGCTTAATTTTGTGAGAGGCTTTATTACGCAAATAATATAACCATATGCAGTAATTTTACTCCTCTTCTCCCACATTCTACAGTAATAGCATATGCACTGCAGTGAAGCCAACATATGTTCACTGTTAACAGTCATGTTTATAGGCATGGCTGTCCCCCTCAGGATCTGAGCTGTGCTTTGAGATGCTTAGTAAATCATGACTTTCATATGTGTTGTATTTTTTCCCAGTGTTGTCCATCCAGATGCGACGAAATCGCCTAGAAGCTGGAATGAGACAGGACCTGTCTAAAGGTATCACGCAGGCACTGCAGAAAGCGTTCAACGACAGCAACATCCGTGTTCAGGTTGGTTTGAGCCAAAAGCCAATTTCCCAGTAATAAAAGTTGAAAGGCTTGGGGTTGATAAGACTTGTCACAAGGATTTAATGCGTAATTGAAAAATGATTAGCGTACTTTGCACAGTAAACAGACTATATTCTCTAACAATAATAAAAATGGTAGTGCGGTTATTCTTTTCTCTTTCTTCCACTGCAAGTACAATATGAAATAAGAAATGCCAAATAAATAATGAAAATAACTAATCAGAATAGTTGGTTGCCATTGGAAACACAGTAAAATATGCCTTACACTGTAGAATCGAGATAAGCGCAGTGCTTTGACCACAGTCCTCTGGGACCTTATCGCTGTTGCATCATGGGAATTGTAGTTTAGCAGAGGACAATGTGGTGGGAGGCGGCGTGGGAGGTGTTTCCTGTTTATGTTCAGTATGCAGCTCATTGAGTGTGATTGTGTAGAACATCTCCCTGTTTTCAAGCGCTGTCTTATGAAACACTTGGTTTGAAGCCTAAGGAGCATTCGCATGTCTGTCCGTCAGAAAGGCACATCCAAAAATAGCGCAATGCTGGGACCTCATATGTTGCAAATAAAAAAAGGATCTCATTGTAGCAGCAGAGACAGTGTACTGAGGGGAGCACAGTTGCCTAAATAGAGATTTAAAGGAACAGTTTGCTATTCTGTCATCATTTAATCACCCTCATGTTGTTCCAAAGCTGTAGTTTAAGTTGTTAGTCATACAAGTCTTATGGGTTGGAGCATTTGTAAATGATGATTGAATAAAAATTTTTGGGCGTACTGTCTCTTTAATTGTGAATGACCACTGAAAAGGTTGTTATTAGCATTTGAAGAGCAACCGTCTGTGTCTATTAAGCTCTGTTCCGAATGACTCAGTCTGTCTCTATATTTGTCCGTTTTGTAATTTTTTTTTCCCTCCTCCTCTTTCTCCTCTTCCTCGTCAGCTGTCCATCAGATCAGAGGTTCTGTATCATCACAGACCCTGGTGGTGATCAGCTGGAGCAGACTCGGCTCCAGATAGGAGATGCAGGG
This sequence comes from Enteromius unitaeniatus, assembly GCA_032359435.1. Taxonomy (NCBI): domain Eukaryota; kingdom Metazoa; phylum Chordata; class Actinopteri; order Cypriniformes; family Cyprinidae; genus Enteromius; species Enteromius unitaeniatus. The sequence goes on from JAUMHI010000074.1 coordinate 6,629,711, forward strand.
TGGGCCAAGTGATATTCTTGGGGGGCCTGGGTTATAGGCTTAACTAAATTCTTATTTTTCCTGATAAACTTAGACTCCATTGAAAATAGGAACGTTAATTTTGGTTATTTTGCTTTTCCTAAGTGTAAAATTGCACTGAATTGAATTGCGTGGCTGTGACCCTAAAAAATAAAAAATAAAATTCGTTTTCAGGGATTAAGCAAAAAGCAGCATGGACAGAGAACAGAGAAAAACTTAAGAAAGTTATTAAAGAAATAAATAAGCCCACAAAAAACTGCAACAAACAGCAGCCTATATGCAGAATTTCAGTTCATTTCAGTGAAGCGCTCTTTGGAAAGCCGCATCCAGTTTGTTTCCTTTATTTACAAAAGCACAACTGTTTTTACACAAATAAAATAAGTTTTTAGAATAGTTTCAAACAATGCCCTATTCCTGAGCGAATATTGTAAGCTGTTTCCACTTTTCAAAGGTGAAAAAAATCCAGTGATCCTGCTGGTGCCGCGCATAGTTACACGTTAGTACTAACTCGACAACTTTCATCTTCAGAGCAAAATTAACACATTACAAATTTTAAAGTATTAAAGGACAACAAATTAAGAAATGTATGTCTGAGTTTTTAAGCCCTAAATATTTTTCCATAAAAAGTCCTCGGATGGAAACCTGATATGATGATTAAATCTGCGAGATCGGAGCATGGACAAGACTCTGAATGCTATTCTAATGTTAGACTTATTTAAGAATTTAAATAGACTTATTTAAGGAAATCCTGATCGAGAAAATGATGTATGTTATTAGCAGGTTTGTGGGTGTGGGAAGGAGTGGATAGATGCGTTGCGGGAAGAAAGCGGAAAAAGTAAAATATAGGAAGCTCAACTGAATATCACAACAATTTTGTCATTGGCTGTCAATTAGTATGGGCCAAGGATGGGCCAAGCTTCTGATAGGGTGGGCCAGGCCACCCCGTGGAGCCGGGCCTGAGCAGGAGACAACACAATCACTATCTTCACTTGAACAGAGAGAGAGAGAGAGAGAGTGTGTGTTTGTGTTGGAGTAAAAAGAGAGAGATGGTCAGTCGGCTTGGCTCAATATGATGAAATTTATTCATGTGGGATTTGTATTAGCATTTGCCTCAAGCGCTTAACAATAAACAAAGCCAGTAAGAGCATTTGTGAGAATATAGCACTATAAATAAAAACTGAGAATGATGATGATTTCAGCAAGGCATATTTGAACATCTAAAAACTGGTTAAAATATGGACACTGTCTACACTTTTAACACACACACAAAGTAGTTTTTAATTGCAATTGCATCATGGGAGTTTTTTTTCTTCACGGAGTGTCATTTCCTTCATGTCTCAGTTGATGTATTGTGCTTCATAGCATTCTGTGATGGAAGTGACTCATTTGTCTCGCTAATACTACTTAAATAGCTAGAAATGTATTTGTCCTACGCACATACAACTAAGTAATATTTGTTAAAATTACAGTTTGAGTGGAAGTGGCACAATATAAATTAATGTCTGGAAAATTACTTATTATTTACTTTAGTTTTTTTTATGATGAATTTTCATATTTTAAGAAAGTGTTTATAGAAATAATTACCAATTTATTTTATATTTTTATTAACAGTTATAATCTTAATTATCAATAAAATAATCTAAACATTGTTGATTTTACTTGTAATAATTATATGTATTTGTATCATGAAAAGAGCTATATAAATACACGTGAATTGAATTGAAATATATTAGTAAGCATTTATTTGATCAATACAATAGAAACTGAAATGTTGTGAAATATTATTAGAATTATTATTACATACTATTATTGCTTTTATTATTATTTGTTATAATATATTTTAAATGTAATTTATTCCTGTGATGGCAACGTTGAAATTTTAGCAGCTGTTACTCAAGTCTTCAGTGTCACATGATCCTTCAGAAATCATTTTAATATGCCGCTTATTATTTTTGTGGAAACTGTAAAATAATTTATTAACACTATAAATCTTTCGCAGCATTATAAATGTCTTGATGTTTGATAGATTAAATGTGTTCTTTCAAAAAAAAAAAAAGGCATTCGTTAAAAAATCCTAAGTGTTAAAAATGCTGACCCCAGACGTTTAAATGGTAATGTACTAGTTAAAATGTAATTTATCCATCACAGGATGCCATGTCATTTTACATGATCTGTGTTCCTTCTAGTTGGAAAAAGATATTTGCACACCTTCAAATGTGACTGTGGCCTACTACGTCTTGAGAGGGAAGTCTGTGTTGGTGGCCTCTGTTGTGATGGACACATTCATTTCTTATGGCTTTGACAAGCTACTGAATGATATCCGAGAGTATGTTCCTGTGGTGTTGGCCATCCCCAGTCCTGTGACCTCATGGTTGCCCAGCCTAGGCATCCACCTGCAACTCAAAACAGGTATGATTGCTTTCCAACTGAAAATCTGACTAGAAATGATCTATCTGACAGGTTTTATGCTTGAGCTTGTTTGTTTAGCCTTTTCCCCTACCTGGTGTCATGTCATTAATGTACCTTGGTGCACTTTTTAGCGAGACACACAATATGTACCAACAAGTACATATCACTGCAGTTTTAAAAGAAATGAACACTAGAGGCAGTAAACACCATTTATTACTTTTCACACAAATTTACAAAGTTTTGATTAATAAATTGTCATTTTCACACAATTACTTGAAGAATATCGTGTGACTTCAGAACAATATTAATATGATGGGATATTTAAAAACTGATGCCTTTGAACATTATCCAGCTTCATATCTTTAGGTTTTCATAGACAGTAGGTTTGTTCAGTAGCTCAAGGAGTACAGAGATGTACTTGAGAGGTGAGGAGCTCTGACAAAATAGCATCAACAAATACCTTTTTATATCAGTTTTGCATTTGTTAAACTATAATAGAGCATTAACTTTTAGCCACAGTCCCCGGATATTCAACCTAATAAAAACACAGCAATACATACCTACAGTATATCAACATAATAAACCGTGCCAGGGTTCATGTACTGAACCTGTGCTTTAGCGCCACTCAGTGGCCATTGCTCTTTGAAACTGCGCCGAAACGTGCAGTATGGTACGTAAAAATGGTATTGCACAAAAAGTGTACCGAGGTACATATTTACATAGTCCAGGTTGCATTTTGGCATAATATATCCAGTCTTAAGCCCACCACCATTTTTTGTTAGTGAAATTGCATTTTACACAGTTGAAACTTGGTAACTAAAATGATTGATGTGGTTTATTTCAACAGTATTGTTTTCCTATATATAGTTCTCAGGTTTGTTGGGCCAATGGACAACATCAAGTCTTGCGGCTTCATCCAAATGATGGAGCAACGCTTGGAAAATGTGTTTGCTGAGGCACAGGAGAAAGTGGAGGACTCTTATGGGACTCTTTCTGTTGAGGTAGTTTTTCAATTGAACTTGAAAACAAAGTTTGATAAATGTCTTATCTTCAAAGGTCTGTTCCTCTGAGGACTCGTTTGTTAGATTTGGATTTATCATTCGTTTGTGTTTTCGAACAGATTCTGAACACGTATCAAACTGGGAATTCGTTGGCAGTCACTCTGGTGTATGTGGTGTGGAATGGTAGCACTCCGTTGAACGGTACTGTGTCCAGCGGTCTCCTTAACCAGCTCACTGCCGAGCTGGTGGGCTACTTCCTCTTCTTCCCCCCTCTGATCATCGCTGAGCGTAAGTTCCAGCTCGTGTTTACTGCTTGATGTTACATTGACTTGCTGCACGGCTCGTGTTTACATGTTCATGCACATTGAAATGGTAGTTCATGTTTATTTCTGTTCAAATCAATGAGTTGAGGCAGAGATCTTGGGTTTCGGTTGATCCAAAAGACATTTTCCAAGGACGCATAACATTTTCTTTTTTTTTGATGGGTAGTTGATATAAAAAAAATGTGGAAAGTTGACTTTTTCTGTCATTAATTACCCACCCTCATGTTGTTCCAAACATGAAAGGCCTTTGTTCATCTTCATTATACAAATGGAGATATTGTTGATGAAATCCAAGAACTTGATGAAGCCCTCCAAGGGTCCTATAACGATGAAGGCACAGAAATGGTGTAAGGACATCGTTAAAATACTCCATGTTTAATTAATGAAAAAATTAGCATTTTTGGGTGACCTATACCCATTTATATTTTATTTGTATTATTATTGTCATTATCATTATTAATTGATATCCATGTTGTGATAATAAATAACAAATAAACAAATTTTTTAAAATAACAAATAAAATCATTTAGATATAAATTAAATATCATGGATATTCACATTAATATATGAATATTAATTATAATAAATACAATCATTAATATATATAATAATGACACATTAAATATGTATGTATATGATATTTATATTCATACAGTTTAATTAGGTTTTCTTGAAGTGCATATTAATCATTTATAAATTTGTAATATATTACAATTAAAAATCTATTATTTAAAAGAAGCACTACATAATTAATGCAATATTTTTATTAGTGCTGTCAAATAATTTATCGCTGTCACGTTCGCGGGTCCGCTTAGTAGAGGCATGTGGCTGTGCTTCTCAGCTGGCAAGGAGCGGAAGGACACGGAGCTTTGAAAATACACATTTATTTAACACGGAACGGGAAAACAAAAGCTGACACAAAAGCGAACACAAGACACGTAGCTTTAACACTGGACAACCGGAAACTAGAAAACAATACACTTTAAATGTGTTTAAATACAATACACTTAATGACGGGGGTGGGAACAGTAAAGGACACACAGGTGCAATGAATGAAGAAATCAGGA
>JAUMHI010000074.1:6638776-6659661 GCA_032359435.1 Enteromius unitaeniatus
ACTTAAATATTTATTACATTTCATGCTATGTAAATGTAAAAAAAAATTATGTCATGATAATTATTATTTATTATTACATATTTGTGTTTAGTAATTATATAGAAGAAATTTTGTTATTTCTGTTTTTTATTTTATTATTATTTTCAATTTCTAAAGATGTATAAATTAATCACAGTTACATTTATGAATCTATATATAATATATAAATGAAAAATTAATCTATTCTATTAATCCATGTTTACAAATTGAAAATAACTCCAATAAGAACTTATAAAAGGTACCATCATTTTTTTTTTCTTCTTTGCAATATTAATAAATCAGGATTATTTTAAATGAAGGAATGAGACCCATTGTTGTGTCATCATGATGATCTCTTTTGGACAACTAATAAAATATCCTGCTTTCCATCATACCATTCACAAAATCCTTTAATTTTTTTATTTAACCTCTGAATATGTTGCTGGACATAACCTTGAGGTTATAACCAAAAGATGGTTATGTCTAGAAAAAAAGATGTCTTGTTCCTTAAACTCTCGTTGTCACCACACACAATACGTACTGTTTAAACCTTGGAATGACACATCTCACCTTAAAGCACCCAAAATATCACTCCAATTGTGTCTTCACTACTTTTCCTGTCCAGACCTCATATCGGAGAGATGGGAGTTATCACCACCAGGTATTTCTGGCTTGTGCATGGTGCTTGACTGCATGTTTGTAGTCCACACATCCTTCTTGTTGCCTGTCCTTGTGGGAGTTGTCTGCAGGGGGAAGGGGAAACAGAAGGTCATCTATCCTCCATGTAATCGATCAACTGCTCAGGAAGATCTAGTGCACTGAGGATATCTTCGATCTGCACAGCACAAATACCTCCTTTCTTGTAGCTCCTTTTGAGATTGCAGGACGATGACGAATAACAGAGTGGGGAGGATTTTAAATATTGCCATAGTATTATGATGGCTTTGTCATGATTATGAGGCATTCAAATAGATACAGACCAAATGCAGGTTAAGAAATTAGGCCACCCCAAGCTGAGCGATATGCCAAGGTTACATATATGCATAATTAGGTGAAGTTTAAATAGATTGCAAGGACTTTTCATCTAAAATAGGATACATTGAATGACCCAACAGAAAGGAGCTATAGGACCTACTGTAAGTGCTCATGTGTAAAGGGACGTTTTCATAATCATAATCATAGTGTTTCAGGTTGTTACAATATTTTCTTTCCAAAGAAATGAATGCTTTTATTTACCAGGGATGCATTAAATTAATAAAAACTGACATATATTAACTGTACGGTCTTAAATAATCCTGTTTGAACATATCTGAATTTCAACAAAAATATTAATTGATATTGAAAATAAAAAAGCATTTATTGATCAGCAAATCAGCATATTAGAATGATTTCCGAAGGATCATGTGACACTGAAGACTGGAGTAACGATGCTTAAAATTCAGCTTTGCGTCACAGGAATACATTTTATTTTAAAATGTGTACAAAAGTAAAACAGTTATTTAAAATTGTAATATTTCTTTTAAAATATATATTTTTGTACTGTATTTTTGATCAAATAAATGCTGCTGTAAAGAGGCTTTACTTGTTGTGTAGAACAAAATGTCTAAGCTGCTCTTTTCATATAATGTAAGTGAATGGTGGCCAAAGCTATAAAGCAAAATTTTCATGCAAAGTTAATTAACAGCTTCAAAAGTCTTGATATGTGATGCACAAATTATATAAACTGTATGCTTTTATGATGTTTTTAAAGGGCTTTTTGACCTTTTAAAGCAACACACGATCACCATCCAGTGTATTTGTATGTAAAAGAGCAGCTTTGGCACTGCTAAACGTCTGATTTTGTGTTCCACTGAAGAAAATATGGGTATGAAACAGGGTGAGCCTTTCCTGAGTGAACTATCCCTGTAGTATAACTGTATTGTTTTTAGTAATGAAGTAAAACAATATGCAAATCAATTGTAATTATGATAATAGTCTCTTTGATCCTACTCCTTCATAGCCGAGTTCTCTGATCTAAAAACATTCCCAACTCCGTCCAATTAAGACGTCCTTTCAGGAACATGATTTTGCTTATGCACGGTAATTTGTAGATCACTGTATAAAGCGTTCCGGTTTCACGCGAGAGCTTCCCATGTTAGCGTAAGGGAATTGGAGAAGGTGTGTGAATGTTCACTGGATGATTGGAATGAGAATATAGTCATATAAGGATTTCAGATGCTGACACTGATGATTCGTCAGGCTCAGATGTGACTTATTGTGTGTATGTGTGTGTGTGTGCACTTGCATGCTTTTTGGTTCAAGCTGTCGATGTGTTTGAACAGTCCTTATGTGTTTTCCTAGCTTGTTTGCACAGTTCACATCCCGTGCAAGACTTACAACCTGGATTCTATGCTTAAATCAAATTGAACTTGGATTAAAGTAAGATTTATATAAGGGTTTGTGGACTGTCACGACCAGCGTCAGACAGTGAAAGACTACAGCTCCTCTCAAATACAATCGGATGGAGCGCAAGTGAATTATAGTTGAGCTGAGCATGTCCATTATATTTGAGTGGGATTTGACCTTATTCAAGGTCAGCTGATAAAGAAAGCTCAGGAAGATGATACTGAAATTTAAATCCTGCTTTTTTACATTTTTTACTGAAGTTTATACTTTTAGTTTCTTTTTCGTGTAACATTTTCACAAGCAATGCATGTTAAACCAGTACCTTCCAATATTAAAATAAACAATGGTATTAAATAAATTATATATATATATATATATATATATATATTGCATTTTGTTACTTATATAATAATAATGTTGATTAAAAACACAAAAAAACAATTTATAAATTTATATTTATTTGTTTATTTACTTAAATACTTACTCACACACACACACACACACAGGATTTTATTGTTTTTTATTGGTGTTGTCAAACATTTTTGCTAGTAATGCACAATAAATCAGTATATTAATAACTGATATTACAATGTAATGGAATTTAATTTACAATAATTTAAAACAATCATACATACAATCAACACACACACACACACATTTATATTTATATATATATATATATATATATGTATATATGATACCAATGTAGTATTTAGAATGGCTTATTATTTTTTTCTTATTCTGATTTATTTTTTTATTTATTACAACACTTTATAGAATTTTAATATTGGTTATGTATTATTTATCAGCCTTAGCATGGAAATAATTATCAGCTTGTTGCACTGACCAGAATTTCAAAATTATACATTCATCTTAATTATTCTGCTTGACAAATAAGGTGTAGAAATGATACACCTCACTAACAGATCTTGTAAATGTGACAACAGCACGTGCAAACCGCAACCTCTCATGAATTATTAATCGAATTAATCACACATTTTCCCCATTTACATGATAACAGAGATGCCCTGTGACACTTTTAAGATCCAACAGGCACCCTGCCTCCACGCACCCAGTTCTGCGGGAGATTGATCCATAATTCATTAAAGCAAGGGCTTCATAGCTCTTCCATATTAAATATCCCATAGCAACTTGATGCATCGTATGCGGACTCCATGAAATATAGTTAGACTCAAAGTACCTTCAGCCCATGAATAAATTAGGATGGCCGGCATTTCTTTGCTGATTGAAATAAAATGCCCGATGCCGCATTGTGTAACTTCTACTTTCTTCTTCCCTATCCAATCATGCCGCATCATTTGCTGTCCAGCCCGTGCAGGGCTTCGACTACGCCAAGCAGCACATGGGCCGGACGGGTGAGGAGGCTGTCACTGTCACCAAGGAAACACTTGTCCTGTCCCTTCCGGTCCGGGACGCCCCTCTTACACAAGACAGGGTGGCAGCGTTACAAGATGGTACAGCCTCAAAAAGACCCCAGTCGACAGAGATGCATCTTAGGTGAGTGCTTTTATTATAGAACAAAGGAAGTAAGTGCATATTTTTAGGCGTACCAAATGGAATAAGCTAGGATGATAGTATATCGCTCAACTCTCTATAGAACGCTAAAACCTTTAAAGCCTGAGCATCATAAATGTTTTAAAAGCCATCCAACCTGATATGACCACACAGTTCTATTTCAGATGCATTTCTTATCTTCTTCCACTGAAAAATCAAGAACACCTCAAGTATGACGTATAATTAGCGCTGAGCGGATTGAGCTCTTGACTTTAAGACGAAGTGGGGACAATGAGAAGCAGATGGAGTGGAATGGAGGGAAGAATAAAGTACACTGTGTGCTTAAGAACAAAGGCATTTGTTCTCTTGACGTATTTTTAGAATTAAAATCAAGAAAGACAGGCACTTATCACAAATGCCAAAATCTGCCTGGTGAATACTAGTATGATTTTGGTCATGGTTTTGCCCTCTGAACCTTTTTGTGTGCGTACATGTGAATCCGTAATGGATGATTAATTGTGCGAGCTCAAATGACCTTCTCCGTTATCTAATGCTCATAGTCAAGCTTTGAAAATGCTGATTATTTATGCATGTAAATCTTAAGGAAAGACTTAAGGACATCTCTGAGTTCACCAAAGCTGAATTTATTTGATCTAACACACAGTAAAAACTGTAATATTGTTAAATATTTGTACAATTTAAGTTTTTGATTTTAGTATATTTAAAAATATAATTTTCTTGAATTTCTTGATTACACTGATTTGCTGCTCAAGAAACATTTCTTATTATTAACAATGTTGAAAATATTTTTGTGGAAACCATGATATTTCAGGGTTTTGTAAACAGATTTTTTTTTAACATTATGAATGTTCCGATCAAGTTATCAAGTTTTTAGCATCCTTCAATAAAAGTATAAATAAAATAAAAAAATCATACTGAACTTTTTGAATGGTATTGAATATATGTAAACTTGTATTATATGGTTAGTGTATTTTTTTTTTTTAGAATTGTAATATTGATGCATCCTTGAAATTAAGTTAATTTGCAAAAAAAACAGATTATAGACCAATTAATGTCAATCATAGTTGGGCTATTTAAAATAGGTTATAAAATAACAAAAAAATCAAGCTAACCAACACAATAAAACGCATGATAAATTTAATAAAAAGCATGATTTAAATAAAAAAAAAATTGTAAAGACTTTTTTTGCTAATAAACTCTTCACATAGTCATTGCCTTTAAATTATGATGACCAAAATGACCTTTTGTAATCCAATAGGAAAGGCTTTTGTATATATACACTACCATTCAATAATTTGGGGTCAGTAAGATATTTAATGGTTTTTGAAGATGTTTGTTATGCTCATCGAGGCTGCATTTATTAGATTAAAAATAAAAAAAACTATTAAGCATAATAAAAAATCTGCATATTAGAATGATTTCTGAAAGGATCATGTGACACTGAAGACTGGAGTAATGCTTTGTGTCACAGGAATAAATTACATTTTAAAATATATTCACACAGAAAACAGTTATTTTAAATTGAAATAATATTTCACAATATTACAGTTTTTTCTAGATTTTTAATCTAATAAATGCAGCCTTGATGAGCAGAAGAAACATCTTCAAAAACCATTAAATATCTTACTGACCACAAATTTTTGAACGGTCATGTATACATATATATATTTATAGACAAAGTATCAAAGTATTACAGAAAAGTTGCATAATGACTTGCTTGGGTTTATATTTTGAGTCATGATTACATTTTTCAATTTGTCAAAAATGGTGTTATATAACACAAGTGGCCAGTCAGTGCTGCTTATCTGGAACCAAAGACATAACTCATATGTATAAATTATATATTCAGACTCGCGTGTCTCATCATGGTTGTATGGAACAAGCAAAAAATGCAAAGCACAGAACAAATGATCAACTGTTCGCTTGATTCTTTAGATGAATTTTTTAGCATGCTATTCCTTGTCCCAGTTCTTTTCAAGATACGTCTCTTTTCTTCACAAAAAGCTAAACCTCCCAAGGTCCATTTCTGCTCCTGCATAAAAATATAAATGAAAAATGGTCAGCGTTCAGTTCGCACGACACTCTCGTCGCAAAAGCAGCCCTTCAAGGTCATTAAAACTTACCGCCCCGCATCTCCCACATCTCCGGGTTACTTACACGCTCTCTGCGGGCCGGTGGATCGTAAATATGCCTTTGCGTCATACGTGGGACAATGCGACAGAGCAAAAAGCACTGATCCTTGAAATGGTTGCAGTGTGGCTTAGCGTTCCTCTCCCTCTTATTGTTTCTCCTTCTCTCACTCTTTCTCTATTAGCCTCCGCGCTTATTATTTGGAATACAAATGTATTCTGCCATTTGTTATCTCTCCTGAGTGGCTCGATTAAAAGGAAATGAGCCTGCAGAGAACAGGGCAGGGGAAATAATTATTTAGAAAAGCAAATGCAGTAAATACATGAGCAGTTAAACCTGGCAGAGACAGAGATGCATGCAGAGAAGCTAAGTACACTCACAGCTACAGAATCATGTATGATTCAGTGTGCCCATAGGCAGCTTGGGCAACGCTCGACCTAGAAGATGTGTGTGTTGGTGCGGCGGCGGCGGCGCTTGCGAGTCCAGCGGGGCTGGGTGTTATGTGCATGGCAGATTGTTGGCACGCATGCCTGAGAGATTAGCAGATTTAATGTAATATTCATATTTTGTTTACTGTGCCTTATTACCTTCTTCTTAGAGAGAGATGGGTTTCAGTTGAATCGTTTATTTTGATGTGAAAATGAAATAGTCCTTGTTTCTGTAATTACAGGTAATTGCTTTTATAGTTCCCTGAGCTTTATGGATGCTATAATCTAAAGTTAAAGTATAAAATCAATGTAGAACCCCATTTTGGGCTCACTTTATTTGTTTTTCTGAGTAAATATACATGACATGAATACATAAATGTATTATATTATTGTGAACAGCTCATTTGTTTGCCTCATATGCATATATGCGTGTATATATATATATATATATATATATGTGTGTGTGTGTGTGTATATGTGATCATAACACTTTAGAATAGCAGAGGTGGACGAAGTACACAAATCAAGTACTTGAGTTAAAGTACAGATACGTACAATACAATATTACTCCAGTAAAAGTAAAAGTCCTTTTCCAATTTTACTCGAGTAAAAGTACAAAAGTACTTGTTTATTTATGTACTTAAGTAAAAAAGTACTGCTAAATTTATTTAGCAATTTTATACAGCCTACTTAATTTTATAAAGCACTTTTTTTTTTTTATAATCTTACTGCTCAAGCAAACCAGTCTTACGGCACTTCGTGACTGAAAATTTTATTTATTTTGTTATTTTCGTAAGTCCAGCATGTTTTTTAAACTAAGATTCCGTTGGATGCATCCATTCGTGCTGGACTTACGAAAATAACAAAATAAACGTGTCCCTGACACGAATAAATACAAATACCTGGGATTTTTAATGAGCATGATGTAATAATGTTCACTGTAAAGCTTACACTACATTGTACCAGATTTGACCGCTTAATTTTCACCAGTAAGAAGAAAGTGTTTTCAAGCTTAGGTTAGTGTTTTGCAGAAAGTCACAGAACTATATATATATGACATGAGAATAAGTTAGGGAAAACATTTGATGGAAAATATAATATTTTCTTGTTTTTTTTTTTGTTTTTTTTTTGTCTGTGTTGTAAACATTCTTGGCCAATTACCCCCAGAGGGCATTACTACCCACTTTGTTAATCACTCTAGTTACCTGAACATCACATTCTTTCTTTTCCCCCCCAAATGACTATATCCCAAAAAAATTGGACATTATCTAAAAATGAGTATAACTTAGCACCAGCAAGCTTGTTAGCTAAACAATCAGAATCAGATAACAATATTTAGACCTACTTATTTTCGGTATGATGAATTAACAGTTTTAACTGTCTATTCGGCAATATAAACAATATAAAAATATAAATATAAACAATATAAAAATATAGACCTTTGATAAACAATATAAAAACAGACGTAGGGCTAAATGAGTAACGTTAGCATTTTAATAAATCTGCTAACGTTAACGGTACAGCAGCAGGGAATATGAACCTTTTTTGACCTGAAGACACTGATGTTGATGCGTCTGCATTCCGTTAAGTGGACTTAAATATATCACCCTTTACGACAGTGTAGCTAATTTCTACCTAAATATGATTTTCGGTTGAAGTTAATAACTTCCTTTATGCATCATCAGTGGTGCGTGCCAAAAGCAAAGCTAATATCTGCACCAAATGTTTTTCTGCATCACTTATGTAAATAAAGACATTTTCTAATACAAGTGAATGTGTCAATACCTTATTCTCTGATTGGCTTGCGAGACAACATGGTATGCGAAATTTCTGCTCGAGTTGAAATGCTTCAACCTACGTGAAAAACACGATTGAGGCGAATATCACATCATTGGTTATATTTCACAAACAAATGGTCTGTAGATTTCCTTTGTCCTAACAAGTCAGTGCTAATGTGATATGCTTGCCAACAATCTTTCCAGTAGTGATGTGTTAGAACTCTCGTCGGTACATGATGTGCATTCTGATATGTGGTCTGTGTCTCATTGTGGATGTCGTTCCAGAGCAGGATCCGTCCTGTTGTTGAACATTCGTTTAAATGGCACAAAACATGATGAGTGGATGCTCACCCTACAGTGATGTCTGCTAAATGACACCACTGCAATTTAATGCAGGTTAACAGAGGCCAGAGGGCTCTGCAAGGCAACTGTTAACCCTGCATCGTACCGCATGCAGCAAACTAACCATTGCCTCTGTTGCCATGGCTACCCGCAGCAGGTTGCCAAGCGAGGACGGCTCTGTTTCGAGCAACGAATCTGGGAAGCTGAACACGGGCAGAAGCTCCACAGCTCGCAGATCAACGGCACAGAAAGCACCCAAAGAAGAGCAGCACACAAGAAATGGTGAGAAACACAATTCACATTTAATTCATTATAGATTCAATTCACATTCCTTAAAACCAATTTATGAAATTCATAATTACAATGAAGAATGCTTGATCTAGATTATATAATAAGATTAAAATAAAAATATAATATTACATTTACAACTTTCATTAGAACTTAAATGTTAAACATCTGTACAATTAGAAAATTAAAGTTAAAATGTATTATATTATATATATTATGATACGTTCATTGATGAATAGAATTTTTTTAAATATTTTCTGATCAGTTAAATCAGTCCTTGTTTAATAAATGTATTCAATTATTTTAAAACAAACATCTTACTGACCCCAAACCTGTGAACAGTAATGTAAAATTAATTTCTATTATAAAATGTTTGCATATATTATTGTGTTATATTATACAAAAATAATTATATTGTGTAAAACTATTTATATTTATAATAAATATAAAAATAAATATTACAACAATATTGAAAAAAAACCTGTATTGAAACACTAGAGTAATAAAATGTGACACTGGACCACAAAACCTAATAATGGTCATAAGGGTCAAACATTTAAAACAAACACAAACCATTTAAAAATCTGGAATCTGAGGGTGAAATCACCTTCAAAGCTGTCCAAATTAAATACTTAGCTCTATATATATATATATATATATATATATATATAAACCAAATATGCATTATCAAAAATCAAGTGATTTCAAGATGATCACTAACGATTTTTGCCATGAAAGAAAAGTCCATCATTTTGACCCATACAATATATTGTGCGCTACTGCTACTGCCTGGTTTTGTAATCCATTAGTGTGTCAAACAGTCCTGTAACTGAATCTGTAACAAGTATTTAGTTCTTGTAAATGTTTTATGAGGGTATTGAAAGCCTTAAACAACGATACATTATTATTATTCTCTTACAATTTTCGCCATCCAAGATATTGCGCTCACTATTAAACCCCCAAACGCATGAATAAGTGATTGCTCAGTATAATGTGCACTACTGGCTAGTGTGTTTTGGAGTATTTACAGCTGCACACTCTGCTGATCCCCTTTTTACCCTCCTACTGTAATTGTATGACTGCACGAGTCTCCTGTGTCTGTTTGCAGACCATTACAACTCTCTAACTGGCTCCCTGCGCCTCATCACCATCAAGCCTATGGCTGCCCCACTCAACTATTCCTATCCTGACTCATCCAATCACAGCCAAGACTCTGTCATCCTGAACGGAGAGGTGAGCTCGCTGTCACTGTGGAGATGGGCCGCCTCATTAGGAGGCGTTTATTGTTGATTTATTTTTACCTGTTTTGAGTGCTTGTCAGTTTACTGGGCAAAACCCACACAGAAGCTGTTCCACACATTTTCCCTCTAGATCAGCAAAAAAGATTCTATTTAGACTCACTTACGGTTAGCCGAGTAGCACAAAATTGGAGTAAATAAATAACATCAGATTTTCACCTGCAGGTCAACATGGGACTGAAGCAGAAGTCCGATATTGAGCATTACCGGAATAAGCTGAGGTTAAAAGCTAAAAGGAAAGGTTACAGTGATGGGCCGGTCACTAGCAGCAGCAGCGGTCACATGTACAGCCATCGAGACCGGATGAGGAGAGAGAACGCTTCCCTGGACCTGGAAGATCTGAGGGGGCCGAAAGAGGACAGGAAACCCTCCACTTATGTAAAGTACCGCAGGAGGTGGGCGGAGATTAAATCCCTGCTCTTAGTCATCCCAAAATATTTGGAGGAAATGAAGCCAATTGCGTTTTCTTAGATACAGGATATAAAAAAATGACAAATAAATTTTAAAAAGTTGAATTGATAATTGAAGTTTATTTGTTTTTTTAAATAAAAAAATTAAGTGAAAATAGCAATATTGTAAATTAATTTACAATAACCTTTTTTCTATTTGCATATATTTTCAAATGTAGTTTATTCCTGTGATGTAGTTGAATTTTCCGTTTAAATAATCATAATAATAATAATAATAAATAGAAAACTTTATAACATTATAAATGTCTTTACTGTAACTTTTAATGAATTTAATACATGATTGCAGAATAAAACTTTTCTTTTTTTAAATCAGACCAACTCATACTTTTGAACAGTTACGTATACATAGAAGTTTTTCAATGTTTGTGCCTTTGCATAATTCGTTTTATTGAACTGTGTGCTTAAATAACAGTTCATGCAAATAAACAACCGCATTCATTCTTAGCAGACTCTCCCTATGGCATGAATAAAGAGCTCTTTAATGAGCTGAAATGCTCTGCTCCAGTGCATGGAAATCAATATTTCATTGTGTATAAGAATAAAAATAAACCACAATGTAAAATTAACCATGATTCGTAAGACAATACTGAACTTTTGAACCATTCCTTCAACAGTGACTCCCACAGGGAGCCTGCATACTGGAGCAGGCAGTCTCTGAACACCCCGAGCCCTGTAGAGACAGAGATGGACATGCTGGTCATGAGGGAGAGATCCAGGAGAGGCATCCGAAACAGCGGCTACGATGTGAGCACTGCTAGCTTCTTGCATCATGTGGACCTAAATCCCTGATATAAAGTCTACTTCTGTAGTCTTTCCACAGTTCAGAGAGCAGCCGGAGATTCTTTTTGCTTTAGTAATGACTCTCAGCTCAAGTTTGCTTTAAGGCTTAAATGAAGGCGATTACCTTTAGCTTTAACTTTAAACCCAGTTTATGATGATAAAGAGATGATGGTAGCCGGGGCTCTAATTTTCCCCACATCAGCAAGAAACTGAGCAAAACATCATTTAATGTGATATATAGAAATGCACAGTGCACTCAACTATGAAAGAAATCAATTTGACAGCACTAATATATATTTTTGATTACATAATGTGTATTGTGTATATTTATTATATATATAAATAAACGCATATAGATTTTATTTATTTTTTTTACATTTAACAATATTTACATATTTATATTCTATTTTATTTTATATACACATATATTTAATATATAAACTTTTATTTTGGATGTGATTAATCATTTGACAGCACTATAAATAGAAAACAATTACAAATCAATAAAAAAACTAAGCATCTTAGAAACTAAGAATCTACAAAAAAAATGCTTATTGTAATAAGAATTAAAAAATATAATTTTCATTGTTATTTTTAGTATCACTATAATTTCTGTTGTAGTGATTTTTTGAAATATCTTAAACGTTTTTAACAAATAGCAAATACTTTATTGGCATGTTAATTATACACACACACACACACACACACACACACACATATACATATATATATATATATATAAAAATGTATTTATCTTTTTCAAATGTATTTATCTTTTTCAAAAGTATCCAGTCTAAGCCTTCTCAAAAAAAGTGATTTAAACTCTTTAATTAAAACTGAAAATGAATAGATATTTTCAGCACTTTGAAACATTTCCACCTGAGAATTTTTAACAAAAAACAAGTAGAATACTAGTCATTATTCTACTTATTCTACTGAACCCACCTCAGGGTGAGCCCGAGCCATTTGAAGAGACAGATGTGGACCGCCTTCTGAGTTCCTTGGGTTTTGGTGGCGGTCACCAGGTCAAAGGTCACTCCGACTCTTCTACCCTGAGCTCGCAGCCCTCGATCGATGAAGTGAGGCAACAGATGCACCTCCTCTTGGACAACGCCTTTGGTCTGGCCTCTGCCGAACCAACCCCGAGCAACCACCACCACCATCACCACCACCCTCACACTCCATACAACCCCAGCCACGGCAGCCCTTACCTGGATGGAGTTACCAGCGCACCTGGGACTATGAACCACCCCAGTGGAGCTCTACAGCGTGGCTCCTCCTTTGGGCCGGATATGCACCAGTGTAGCCTCCCCAAACCAGTGAGTGCCGTTTTTCAACGCCACTCGTGGTTCCAGTTCATTTGATTCTTTGTAATGATTTGTGGCATATAGGGTGGTATGTTGATATATGTCAGCATATGAGTATTCAGAAAGTTAACTGGTCATTGTGCTTGGGTCTGCAGGGGTTCAGGTTTACCCAGCTGCCTGATATGGGTTTGGGGTCCCCGCCACCCCTCATCCCTCCAAGAGGCGGAGCCCCACCTGGAACTTCACTAAGATGGTGAGAGAAACCGCAAAATACATATTCATAATCATATTTGTATTTTGCCTTACATTATATTGTATTATTTTATAGTGATAACATTGTTTAAGTGCATGCTACAAAATCAAGCATCATATAATTTAAAAAAAACGTAAAAATATATTATATTTCTGTATTAAATTATATTGATAGCATCATTAAGTGCTTGCTACAAAATCAAAATTAATTAAAAAAATATAACTAAACTTAAATAAGTGTGCTTGTTATTTTATTGTTACATTTTATATTATATATATATTATATTTAATATATTAATATTATTGTTTAAGTGCATGCTATAAAATATAATGTCCTTAAAGTAATTTTTTAATGATTTATTAATTTTTAATAAGAAATTAATTATATTTTACTTATTATTATTCAGCGATATTTTTAACTTAAGTATTTATTTTGCTTGTTTATCAATCTTTTTATTAATGAATTAGGTTTTAAATATATATAACGAATCTAACAGCAAATACTTTATCCACATGTGAATAGTTATGATATATTCATAATTCACTCTCTTTTTTATTCAATCTTTTTTAATGAATGAAAAAAAATTATAACTGCTTTATCAGTTTCTCTTTCCTCATTGACTCTCACTTTGCCCTTAAGATGTAGATTTAGTAGAAATACATTTCCAGCTGTTGTTTATGAACATGGAGGCTTCTGTCCCAACGACAAGGTTTTTTGCACATTTTTTCCCCCTGACAGTGTCACTGCACATAGCATCACAGCATCACATTGCCAGCGTTATTGAAATGAGCCTCATGTATATTTATATAAGCTTTTTTCCTCTGAGATGCTGTGGCTGGCATGCATTAAAGGTGCTTTGCATGGTTGTCAGTGCTGCTGACTGCATTGAGGTGTGTTATGCGGCTCTGAGGCGATGCCGGCCAGCGTTGCCCCCTGGTGGTTCGATCACATTATAACAAGACTGCTTCATCTCTTCTCACAGCTCCACACCAGACATGAGTCTGAAGCCTCGTGTCTCTGAGGCCTCAGAGATGAGTCAGCACAATGGCACCCCCTACCTGCCAATCAACCGAGCTCCTTTCCCTGCTGTCACCGTCGACGAGTCTATGACAAGCTACTCAGGTCAGTGTGCTTGGTAAACATCATTATTATAACACATTCTGAATCTAATTTTGGTGTCAAAAAACATTTCCCTCTCAACGTTTACAGGAAACCCAATGACAGCAGTATATGCCATATCTGCCAACCGGCCCGGCTACTCGGACTACTTTGTTCTGTCTCCACCGTCCTCCTACAGGAGCCCATCTTGGATGTCCTACCCTCCAGAACCAGAGGACCTTCCACATCAGTGGAATGACACGGTAAAGGCAAGCACTGTTTCTATATACAGTTCCTCCAGCGTGACTAACCCTACCCGATGACTCCTAACACATCTGGTATTGTGACCTCATTACTTTCACATCTTGTTATTATCCTCTTATAATCAGCAGCCAACCTTTATTCATCTGGGTTTTCTGTGTTGTGCTATCTTAGAAGTAAATGTCATTTTCTTTCTTTTGAAAATTTCTTACAGAACCAGTGTCACCTGGAGACCATCTGCTGAATTGGAGCCCTTTCTGATGTTGAGCAGACACAGTAATTTACCAGGGTACTTTTTGATATTTGCACAGCTACATGAGCTGATTATAAAACATATACATATATAGGAAAATTTTAAATAATAATAATAATAATAATTGGATACACTAACAGCCATATGTTTGGAATAAGTTTTCAAAAATATTTTTTCAAAACACTCTAGGCAGCAATTTTATTCACAAATTAATTAAAAACAGTAATATTTTGAAATATTATTACAATTTAAATTAAGTACTACATTACTAGAGTTTTTAGTGTCTGGATCCTTTAGAAATCATTACAATATGCTGATTTAGTGCTCAGTTAAATAATTATTGTTAGAGATCAATTACTAATGTTTTTTTTATTACTATAATCGATGCTGGAAACAATTCTTTTAAATTGCTTTTAAAAAATTTTATATTTTGGTGTAATCCCTGATACAAGAATATCATACATTTGAAATAGAAATGTTTTGCAATATTATAAATAAAGTTGCTTTTTAATTTAATTGTTAATTTAATGCATCTTTGTTGAATAAAATTGAATATAGTTGAAAGTTGAAAAAAAGGTTTTTAGTATTGATTTATTAATTATATTAAATATTTTTTGAGCACCTACTGATTTCTGAAGGATCATGTAGCACTGAAGTAATGATGCTGAAAATCGGTCATTAAACCGATTAAATAAATTATTTAAATTATATATGTAAATTTATTCTGTTTAATTCTTAATTATACAAGAAATTATTAAAGATTTTACATTTTAAATAATTATTATATATTAATTAATATATAATTAAATAATTAAACAAATACTTACACAGCAACATAAAAAAATAAATAATTCTACATTTGTTGTTTTGGTTTTGTTTTTTGTTTTTTTCTCCCCCTCATGTTGAGGATGCACTGTTACTTTAAGAAGCTGCTATATGGTTGTGTCTTTCAGGGTTTGAACCACCAAAAAGAATCGTCGCCTACTCTGAAATTTCGGATTCAGCGGCCCCAAACGACTACAACTCGGCCGAACGGCCAACCAGACCCACAAGCCACAAACTCACCTGCCAGCCTAAGCAAGATGCAGCACCCGTTCTAAATCAACGTCTACAGTGAGGGTAAATCACCACAACAAACCACAGGTCGCCTCACTGGCCAAAACTGTGTTTTCTTAAAGCTTTTTCAAACTAAGAAGTGTTGTATCTAATGCAGGTGGTTTTATGAGTGTTTTAAGCACCCGAGTTACTAATAACGAAAAACTAAAACTTGTTTTTTTTTCCGTCTTGGGCTTTCCTTGCTTCATCGATGCCTATCTGTGTCTTTTGCTCTCATTCATGCATTTTTTAAAGAAACGGATATACTTGCAGACGATTCTTTTCGTGCACTCCATACAGCTTGCGAAAAAAAACAAAAAAGCAACGATGAATGATGTAAAAGAAATCAAATATTTGGAGGGATGCAACATCCTGTACTGTATTTATTGTAGTCACAATGCAAAAAAATAATACTATAAGCTTTTTTCTTTCTTTCAAAAATGCCATAGTTTATGCTGTAATAAAGTGTTTCACGATGCACAACTGTTCATGAAAGGCATAAAACGTTTAGGTTTGATGTGGAAAGATAGCCATAAAGGTTTAGTGGACGAAGAGATTGATAAATGATGAATAGATGAAGGGATTCATATTTTTACTAGCCTTTTTGTAACTACTGGAACTATAACTACATATTTTATTGCCTTATAAAAGGTACCAAAATATATATATATAGGTATATATAAAATAAAATAGGCAGCATATACCAAAATTGATTAAAAATTTGATTTAGAATATATTGATCATATAAAATCTAATTAAAATTGTAGCATACTACCTTTATACGACATAAATTCCCTATAACTAAGCAAGTACGGTGTTACAGGAGTAACACTGGCATGTGTTCTTAAGAGAATGAGTCTCATGCATGTAGTCTGGACATATGATTCATAAGGGCTTTGTATGTCAAGTAAGTCCAATATTTTCTTTGGGCAGTTATAGGATGGAAATCTATTGTAAAAAGGTTAATCACAGCAGAAGTATCCCATTAAATAGATGCTACCTGTCAATGTACTTTACAAACCTCTCTTTTTTTTTTTTTGGTTAGGGCCCATTTGCAGAAAAATGACATGATGTGTTGTGTAAATTATTACAAATGCCACTACTGTTTGATTTGTGTTTAAATAAATGTTGTCTTTTTCGTTTAACTTCGGCGGTGCAGGGGATGTGCAAATATCTATCATGTAATTGTTCCTTTTTAAAGCATTTTCTTTTCATATTTTTATATTAATTGAATCACCCGAATTTTTTGGCCAGCAATGGAGGACATTCTGCTAAAAACTGTAAAATATTGTGCTTCAAAATGAAAAAAAAAAAAAAAAAATGCCTCGTTGTGAACCTATGTGAGAAAATTGTGTAATAATCATTATGTGTACATCATCATAACGAATAAGATCTTGACTTCTTTTCCTACTTATACAACACTAAACAACTCCATATTTATCAGATGTACTGTATATTTTCCTTCGTTACTGTAAAAAAAATATTCTAAATGTTCTACTTGTTATTTTCTTTTCTTCCTGATTATTTTATTCAGCATAACAAGGAAAATAACCATCATTATAATGGTTTAACGTTTGAAGGACTCATTTTTTGTGGGTTGCACACTGAATCAAATCTAATAAAAACTAAGGAACATTTGATCATTTAAAAAAAAATGATAAAATGGCTTAATATCGTGTGCAGCGTCTTGTTTTTGACTTTAAACAATACATGCACGCTAGCGTTCCACTAGAGGGCATCGCTCCCCCTTTATTTTAGTTCCCCACTGCAACCAAAACCTCCTCCGATACAAAATCATTCCTGGCATTGATGGAGCGGTTTTTATTTACTTTGTAAAATCCATTATGTCCCCCTAACTCTACTTTAAGCACATTTCGAGCCGTATTTCCAGCTGTGGATATTAAGGTGCTGTCCCTTGTTTCTATCCCCTTCCCTTGAGGGGATCCATTCACTCACATCTCCACCTGCCAAGGTGTCTTTCATCGGCCTGACTTGTGGAGTGTCCGGGAGGGCAGCTGTCAGACCGGCTGAGGTGAGCTTCTCTAACGACGCAGGGTGCTGCCGGAGGGTAAAAGCGGCCTGTCCACTTCGATCTCATCTGTGGCCCTTTATCTGTGACAGCAAAGCCATTCAGAGCCACACGAGTCACATCAATCACTGCAGGGACGAGGCTTCTGTCTCTCCACGTGTCTGGCAGCATTTAAAGCGCTAATCACTGTTCTCTTATATTGCAGGTAAGTTAAAGCTACGTGAAGTAAATGGACTTTTGGTCATAATTCACGCCAAACGGCTTACATTATGACTATAGGCTGGCAATTATTTAGTTTAATGGTGACCAAAGAAAACTCTACCTAGGTAGCAAAAACTACTAATTAGGGGTTATTGCTAAAACAGAGTGAATGAGGGTGTTTTAGAGCACATTTTGCACTTTAGACCTCCAATTTAGTGTCGCATCTTCAGACCAGCAACCAACAGGATTTTAGTTTGAGTGTACAGAGCTTAACCAACACAAAAAATACAAATAAAAATGTATAGTGGGAGATGTGCGTCCGAAATCGCATACTGCTTAAGTAGGTACTACATTTAAAGTTGGACGTACTACCCGACTGTTAAAACAGTACGTACTATATAGTATGAATGGAATTCAGACGTACTACATCCGGCATATTGACGTTGTCATGCGTCGTTTTTAACAGCGCGACAATTTTAACTTTCAGTAAGTCATCCATTTATGTAGATTGTGTTAAACAAGTGTAATTTAATCACAATAAACAACGTTTTTTTCTTGAGGTATGTACACTTGAAATGAGCCGCGTCTCAACTCTCCGCCATTTTTTGAAAATGATGTGTCCTCTCCCGGAGCCTCATGGGATAGAAAAGCGTCCATGGTATGCCTACTATAGAATTCGGCTGGAAGCAGTAGGTAGGTTATCCGGGTACTTTCTTCTCGCCTACTGAATTTCGAATGCTGTGAATTCGGACACTACTCGCCTCGCATACTGTTTTTCACCTACTATATAGTAGGGAAGGAAGCGATTTCGGACACAGGGATGGTTTGATTGGATAATTGATTAGATAATGTGAGCCAGGTGTGTTTGATTATCGTTACGCTCCTCCCCAAACTTGTTTTTTGCAAAACATCCCAACAATTCTCCAAAAATCAAGTTTTTTCAATTAATCGAACTGCAGTTTTTTGTGTTTGTAGGTTTGTTTTCTGACTAGGATGAAAAATAAATAGTTCTTTAAAATTGTATATTTTCCAAAACCTTATTAAACCAACATTAATTTATTTATAGGAACTACATTTTTATTAAATATTTGTCTTTACTTTATATATATAATTAATTTGCTAAATGTTTCAAAATATATTAATAGGTAATTTTTGTATATTTTTAAATGTATTTAAAAAATACAAATCATGTATAATCATGTATTTCAAATATATTTTACCCACCATGCATTCCAATCCAAGAAAATACATTCACATTCAAATACATTCATGTTTGTTGACGAAAAAACATTTGTTGTCTGTAACACATTTTCATTTAAAGTAAATAATAAATAAAACTTAAATGTAGATTACTGTAAAATTCTTTTCGATTTTCAAATAAAAATTTCAGTTTCAAAATTATATCCAGTATTTAATTAAACTTAACCATTAACATTATATATTTAGCCTATCTTTAAAATATATTTTGGCCAGAAAAATATATTGTTTCGCTATATGGGTATAAGGTACAGACTTGTACATCATTGACCCTTGTGCATTTTAATCTAATTGTCACTTTATCTTGTTCTAGCTGATTCTTTGGCTTGTCAAAGATGTTTGGCCTTAGAGCCAGAGCAGCAACTTTACCTTGGGCTACTTGCACTGTTGTCAAGGATGTAAATAAGCATTTGGAGCCCTTTCAAGCTCTGCTGGCTCAGCTCGTGTGGACTGCCTAGGAGGCCTGGTGTAATAAGAGATGTTTAATCGCCTCTTTCAGTAATTAATGTGCAATCACTGAAAGGCAAACAAATGGGAATTGCACAGCACTCAGCAAATGATCAGAGTGGAGGGTATCAGCCACTCTGAGGATTTACATTTCCGAGAGAGAGAGAGAGAGAGAAAACACAGCTTAAGTGAACTAAATATGGTTACAGCTAAAGTGATCCTTATTTAAGAAAGCCATAAAGTGACATAATGCGAATGCAAGCATGCATTTTTAACAAGTTTGGAAAAGTAAAAAATGATAAAAATGTAGGTCCTCGGGGCATTATGTGGCTCTTGGATTACAGAGGTAATGTAGGCAGGCCAAGCAGTGATATTATTAACCGAAGATGTTTACATTTTAAATACGCCAGGAGGATATTTGCATATTTATCTCAAGCGGCTTAATTTCGCACAGTCCGTGTATTTCCTGCATCGCAGCTCTTTACACTGGTTAAAGCATAAGAGCAAATGTTCATTTTGTGTTATGGTCCCTGTGGTTTTTACAGCTCTTTTGAATATTTAATAAACATGGCACTATTTTGGATGCATATAATCTATTCACTTTTGAATCTAGAATTTGCTAAAGCCAAAGAATTCCTTTTGTAAAATTTTAACTCCCATGAGCCACTATGGGATATGCAGATGCAAATTCAAGAACTAAATTAATTTTGGATTTCGCATATATGACTTGAACTGAGTTAGGTAACTTCAAAGTAGAATTGCTGCATTCAAATAGAAATTAAGAACTTTAAAGCGGCTGTAAATTATATTTGTGATCAAATCTATCTATGTGTGACCTGGGCCACAAAACCAGTTGCTGGGGTATATTTATAGCAATAACCAAAAATACATTGTATGGGTAAAAAAAAACAAAAACTAAAATAATTAGGATAGTAAGTAAAGATGATGTTCCATGAAAATATTTTGCACATTTCCTTCTGTAAATATACAGTGGGTACGGAAAGTATTCAGACCCCCTTAAATATTTCACTCTTTGTTATATTACAGCCTTTTGCTAAAATCATTTAAGTCATTAATTTTCTTTTCCCATTAATGTACACACAAAAAAAACTGAATTGCTGAAATTTTTGCAGATTTATTAAAAAAGAAAAACTTCACATGGTCATAAGTATTCAGACCCTTTGCTGTGACACTCATATATTTAACTCAGGTGCTGTCCATTTCTTCTGAT
>JAUMHI010000074.1:6659836-6673631 GCA_032359435.1 Enteromius unitaeniatus
AGGATCTGCAAGGAGGAATGGCAGAGGATCCCCAAATCCATGTGTGAAAAACTTGTTGCATCTTTCCCAAAAAGACTCATGGCTGTATTTGATCAAAAGGGTGTTTCTACTAAATGCTGAGCAAAGGTGAAATTGATTTTAGCAAATGGCTGCAATATAACAAAGAGTGAAACATTTATAAGTTTTAAATTTATAGTATTTAAGTCTGAATATTTTCCGTACCCACTGTACCAAAACTGAATTTTTGATTAGTAATACTGTATGCATTTCCAAGGACTTCATTTGGACAACTTTAAAGGTGATTTTTTTTCCTCAGTATTTTGCACCCTCAGATTCCAGATTTTCAAATAGTTGTATCTCAGCCAGATGTTGTCCTATCCTAACATGCTGTACATGTATATCCATACATCAATTAAAAGCTTATTCATTCAGCTTTCAGATAATGTGTAAATCTCAATTTTACAAAAAAAGGTCACTCACACACACACACACACACACATATTTATGTATGTGCACATATATGTACACACATGCATCAAACTAAAGGACTCGGGGAAGTTGTGGTGATAATCCAGCAGTGATACTAATACTGCACAGTTCTGCTGAAAGTGGCAGCTGTGTGCGATAAGAAGCTTACTGGATGACTGCCTGAGTAATTAATAGTCAGAGAGGGTGAATCTATGTTTCAGCTGCCCCACGCCGGCTCTTTGTAGACTAAGAACAATGACCCTCACCACCCAAACGCCTTCTCGGTAAGAGAGAAGGCTGCTGCAGCACCCTCTAAGTTCTTTGTATCCTTTGCATTACTGAACTGTGTGCTTGACAACCATTCTATAAATATACTGAATGCAGCAGTGTTACCATTTCCTATAGACCACAGATGAACAAACTATGTTCTACAGCAAAAATGTTTTTTCTTTCCTTTTTTCAGTGTGTTTTTATATTCCCTCTCTTACTTCGTAGTTTTTCTTAACATGCCCTATTATGATTGCTATTGTATTGTTGCTCATTGTCTGTTCTTTGTAGAAATAACCAATAGCTTTTTTTAAGTTAGCCTAAGCTATTTTTGTGCCACTAATGGCACCCAAAAAACATGTTCATTTTCTACAAAAAGCAAAAGATTTAAAACCTGGCTACAAACCATTGAAAACAGTCCTCTTGTGAGCTACAAGGTCGTTCATCGATCGTATGTGCCTTTGACAGCAATGCAACTGACACATTCAAGGCCTAAAAAAGTAGTAAGGACGTAATTAATATAGTCCATGTGACATTAATTCAAACTTTGTTTTATAAAGCTATGCATTAATACTTTTCAGAAATGAAACCTTTCCCATTTCAGGTAAGCACACCTGTCAGCTCCGAAACTGACATTCAAAAACACCAGCTCAAAAAGCAGTATTCACTGGGAGTAAAAAGTATGTCAATGTTAATTGAATGTGCTATTTATTTGTTACAAGTGAGGTAAACACTGCTCTTAATAGACGCTGTTTCTTTCACGTAGGTGTTTAGGGTGATTCATTTTTTTAGTGCTTGGCTCGACTAGAAAAAGCAAGATGTCAGCAAGAGTCAATGAACATCCTGATCCAATGACTAAGAAAACAACTCGGGAGTTTTAGCAGAATGTTTGTGAATCAAACTTAATGAAGCAATATTTTGGATTTGAACACCAAGGACGCCGAGTCAGGGCACGAAAATGTCTCATTAGTGGCACGGAAACGGAACAAATCTTAAATTAATGAACTTGTTGGTGTTCTGTAATTTCTTTCTGATCTCCATTCGGCATCTTCATCGTAATCGTGCCGTTTTTACGCGAGCGATACGAGTGCTGAGATTATACAGATGCCTTGTTTGGCCAGAAGCAATTCCATTTGGATTCTCACTGAGGGCTCATTATCAAAGTCTCATCTACTAATAAGAAGGCAAGGCTATAATTATAGCTCAATATACCTGGCAGAGCTACTGCTCTGATTAAATTGTTGAAGGGCAAAATGAAAGCCTGGAAGAGGGAATGAGGCGGAGGCATTGAGGTAGGTGGAGAGAGGATAAAAGGCTTTCAAATGATAAAATTGTGCATAGATGCTTCCCTAAGCTGAATTTTCTTATTCTGATTGACAACCGTTTCATGAATTAGGAATTGTTTTGTATCCTGCGGGGAGCAGTGTTTACTTTGCATTTGATTAGATGTGTATTTTTGTTTGCTCTGAGAAGATGGTTATCCTAGCTGATTTTGACTAGTTCGTGCCTTTCTCTGGGATCACCAAAATCAGCCAATCTTAGAAATGCAGTTTTATCCGTGGAACATTTGATTATTTGCGTCTCCGCTTATCGCAATTTACATAAATATTTGCTTGTTTGCAGACTTTTGCACCTCAGTCACTGCCTGATTCCTAAAGAAATTGTAGAGAAAAGTAGGTAGAAATGTTAAATTATTTTTTGGTTCTGTTCTTAGACATTTTTTTGTACTTTTTTTTTTTTGTACGCTCGTGGAAGGCAACGACTCTGTTCATTTGCATGCCCGTTACTGATTGGCGCGTCTGCCTAATGCAAATAAGCTCTGGTGAAGTGGGTCGCAGCGTGCCGTACCGTTTAGAACACTAGTGCAGCATCAGCAGTCTGACAGCTATAGACGCTCGGTCTGCTGTTTCCTCTTATCTGTCCGCTCACACTGTCCTGAACACCCTAGAAGCAGTGCAGGCACACATTTAAACACAATTACTCTACACTAATGGGGGACACAGCAGCCCACACAGAGCAGTTTTGTTTTCTGTAGCATGCAGATAGCTGTTCTATTCTGACACGACAGCATTGTATAAAGTAGAAAAGATTATTTAAGGGGTTATTTGTCAGGTATAGAGTCAGGTATAGTTTCTTTAAGAAACTAGAAATACTCCCAGGCTCATGTTAATATGCTCATGCATATCACTGATCTAGTTGCTTTTTAATAATAATAAGATTTTTATATATATATATATATATATATATTGCTACAAAACAAGGCCAGATACATTTTTGCATTTTTAGCCACTTTCTGTAAACATTTATTTTGAATAAGTTTAAAATACTACTCTTATTACATATACATTGGAAATTATGCAAACAGTATGCTGCATTAGTTCATTAGTATCTATTACACGGTTTTTTAATATTTCTAATAAGTTATGTTTTCATTTGAGTTAAAGTTTTAGCACTTTTATTATGTGCTTTTCTCATTTTTCCCATTATTATTTTTAACTCAGTGTCCAATCTTTAATTTTAATTCAGTTTGCAAAAACAAAGTTTGATTGTTTTTTATAGACAGTATAATGACACTGGTATGTTTTGTGTGTGTGTTCATGTAAACCTAGATCACTTAAAGGCATAGTTCACCCAAAAATTTAAATTTGATGTTTATTTACTTACCCCCAGGGCATCCAAGAGAATGATAATTGTTCTCCCTCACTGAGTGTAACATTATATATTAAAAAATATGAATCACGATACAGTGTATACTAAACAGTACGCGAGTATTACGGCATAGCTCTCTATTGTTTGATACATCTGAAATTACATCTCATTCCCAAAAGGGGGCGCTGTGTGTCATTTCATCTTCGGAGAGATGGCTTGTCAAGATGTAATAGTTTAGAAAGATTAGCAGATCCACTTTTCTCTCCCATGATGCATCATGGTACCAAATATCCTTTTCTTCCCAACTGAATGATACAGCATGACAGGCATTTTTGCCTTATCTGGCTGATTGTCAAGTGTGAATCGATTTTCAGCGGAGGCTATTTTCTGCGACTGTAATTCTGTCACATTTTCCATTTTCTGTGCGTCTTCTCTTCTTTGAGGAGTTAAATAAAAGCGCTGTGTCTCTTTTGCCGCTGTCTCTCTTTTAATACTATTGTGAAAGGGAGGGTTTTCACAATGAGCCTGATAGCTGAATGTATTGTGTCTTTCAGGACTGGTGAATGTCGTTTCACAGCCTCTCTCCAGACCTCTTATTCTATCTTCCATTCTCTCTGCCTTTCTCTCTTATTCTCCCTCTCTCTCACCTTTAGGAAACAATAGATTCACTGCATGTCCCTGTGGCTGACTGTCCCCTGCCCACACACATTTTCTCTCCATCTGTCACTACATTTTCCTACCTCTTCATCTATCTCTCGGTCCATCTATCGGCTGTGACCGCCAGTGGGATAGTGTGTGTGTTAGCATGTCTGTGTGTGTCTCTTAGGCTCACCACCTCATGACCAGCTGCAACCTGCTTCACTGTCAGGCTTTTCTGAGTCTGAATGTTTTGTGCTATTCTTGTCCTTGTCTCTTATCTTGCACATGGAGGTTTTTCACCAGGCAACTGAAAACTTTTCCCTGGCTGACTTTTAGATATCCATTTACGTCTTTGACATTAACAGGGCTTTATATGTAGGTACCATGGAGACTATGACTTTTTAAAAATGTGTTTTGAATATTGTGTGCTTAAAAATTACAATAATGCTTACATTTTTGTATCTTTTAGTTCGCCTGGGGCAGCCATGTGCAAAACGGAGGGGTAGGGAAAAGGGGAAGGGTTAAGGGGTAGAAATGGGATTAGGCCAAGATGCAAATGTTTTTGGTAAACCAACAAAAAAGTCACTCAAATAGTGACTCAACTAGGTCAATCAAGTTTTGTTTTTTTTTGTTTTTTTCCGTTTGTTTGTTTGTTTAAATCTCTTTTTAAAATGGGGTGTCAATATACTTTAAACCGATAATTAATTTAGAAACATCCTCACTTCCATTCTTTTTCATTCATCCTCATCAGCTGACTTGATCCCTCCCTCTACATCAATTCCACCTTCTCAAAGACAGCACGGTCATGGTCCCTTGACTTACATTAGTGTAAACTGCCTTTTCATCCAGCCGTACCAGTCAAGGAGCGCTGGTGATTCCAGGCATGTTTCTCATTAGTTCTCAGTCTGGAATCATGTGACAGGGCAATCAAGCCTCCGTCATGGCTGTCCACTGGGAACTGGACACGTACTGGATCTCTGTGACCTCCATGGCCCACTGCTCTTGTGTGGTACAACCACTGTACCCCATCCCCCCTGTTCTGAAGTCACATTAAACTTAGTGTTGCCGGGCAGGGAGCTGAGTGATCGTTTTCTTGACACAGTGCTAATAACACTTACTGGACAAAAACTGCTTACACTAGATGTAACCACAGGGAAAGCGGTAACGGGAACAACCTGCAAGTGGGCAATGGAGAATTGAAAAAATGGGTAAATTATGCTCTAAAATGAGGTCTTAAACCTTTTTTCCTCTCTCTCTCTCTCTCTCTCTCTCTCTCTCTCTTTTTGCTCTTGCTGTATGTTGCAACAAAGTGAAATAAATGGTCTTTCTTTTGCAAAAAGATTACCCGTTGAAATCTGCAGGCAACTGTAGCTCGCCCGTTTTTTCAACTTAACACATTTTTGGGTTTTCGTGTAAAAACGCTGTGGATGTGACATACAAATAGACAACCAGATATTGAAAACTTATTGTGTCTATTCTGGGGGATTATGCTGAAGAAAGCTTGGCAACTTTAAGGTCCAAGTGGAAAAAACCCTTACTATCGCTATCCTTTTACAGGATTTCTGTAGAAAATTATATGGCTTTATGGGTAAATCATCTACATGATAAAATACTGCAAATGATATAAATATAATTGTGGAAATATTTAAGATACAACTTATCTTAAAGTTATATAACCTTTGTAAGGAACTTAAGAAAGTTTTGAAAGCATGTTCTCAAATTTAGAGTCTGAAAACAAGCTGTTTTGTTATCATTGAATGTCATCTTGGTCTTCTAATCTTTGATGAGGAGAAAAGTTCATTGGGGACTTGCTGTTTATTGTATTTGTAACTCCTTTTTAAGCAGTTTTCCCAAGCTATTGTACAGTACAAAATGCAGTAGACTAAACTGTGTTTAATTTTAGTATTTTGCTGCCTTTTTATTACCTTTTTTTTTGTAGCTTTAGTACTTCAGCATTTATATTTTTTAAATTAACAAAGCTTGTTGTTTCATTACATTTGACCAACACACTATTTCACAGAATTCCTGAGTTGAACCTATGTGAGAAAATTCATACTTGGTTAACAGTTAAGCTCAGTCTGACAAAAGAAAAATTGAGCGGTGTTGATTTACAGTGTTGTGATAGGAGGTGCTACATACAGTATGTGTCCTTCTGCAAGTGTAGAGAGGTCACGATAACATACATCCAGTTTCAGGGTTGAATAAAGACATCCTCCTTTTCCATCTCCAAAAATCTAGTGACAGTGAGAGTTTAGATTCTAACTGTCTAAATACTTTGCAGGCAGGCAGACAAACAATAGGTGAAATAGAGGGCATAATACACTGTATAATACTTAATACAGGCATAAACCTTTTTATTTAGCATTTTCATTTTCAGTTTTGTGTCAAACGTTGGCAGTCTGACTCAACGTCATGAGAAACCAGAAGTATTTTATTATAAGGTGCTGATTTTGTATGATTTGGGCAGTACAAACAAAGTTCTGATTCATTCAACCTGGTCTCATAAAAATATGTACCTCTGTGCACTTTATTGCGTTGATAAGTATGTATTGCGGTGGATCACAATTGAAATATCTGTGGACTGTCACTAAAATGCTCTATCATTTTGGATATATGCCCTTCACCAAATCCATCGCTAAACCTACCCGATAGTGTTAGCAAATGCAAAACTAAAATCAAATTGCATTTGTTGATGCAACTGTGCCATTTCAGCTTCCCATTTTGCAGATTTGAACTTTTTTGTTGAACCGTAGTTAAACAGGATTCGAACCAGAGCTCCTTGTCTCTCAAGTAGCTACCGAACAAACCTAGCGTCTATGAAAACCAGTTGATCTGAAGCTGGACATGTCTGCTGCTAATGTTCAAAAGCATCAGTTTTCAAATATCCCAGCATATTAATATTGTTTTGAAGTCATAACATAACTAACTGTGTGAAAATTTAGCTTTTTTAGTCAGTTTTACTGCCTCTCGTTCATTTATTTTGGAAGCTGCAGTGATATGTACTTGTTGGTACATATTTTTAAAGTGCACCAAGGTAGGTTTATGCTTTGAGACCAGGTAGGATTTTTTTTGGTTCACACCAAAAATGAAAGGTCAACTAGATCCCACTGGAGCCAAAAGGACTAAAATCATATTGGCTGATTGTCACAATATCAACCAGTGCTTTCTGATTACACCCTGAAAACCCTGGCTACCAGATCCTTATCCAATGCATGAGAAAGTTTACTTTGGCAGATGCATGAAAAAATAAAACTCAGCATCTTACTCATCTCTAGTGTTTAGTTAAAATGGTTTGGGAGGAAAAAGGATGTGGACTGTAATCCAATGTTTATAGAAATGCCAAGAGTTGTTTGTGTGTCACTTTAGCTCCCTTGTGCACTTCTGAAATTTTCCGTACAAAAACAAGTCACCGAACCTCATTAAAGCAGCAGACGAGAACTGACGCAACTGGCAGGTCTTTTGTGGTGTTGCATTCAAACATCAGCGAGGTTCTGCATCATGGGACAAATGCATTAAACCTTTTAATAAAACACAGGAGTAATCTAAAGTGAAGCTACAGGAGTTGCAGTGTGTAATTATATATTCAGATTCGAGATGTGATCAACATTTACACTTGCGTTGTATTTAATTTAGCCTATATGTTTCTTTTCAATTTGTGATTGAAGATAATGGGTGATTCGCTTGGATGCTTTACAACTAGAATTGCAGTCTATGCTCTGGAGCTACAATTCAGTAGGCTAATTAGCAAATGAAGAGAGAGCATGACAGTCTAATAGCACAAAATTGCCCCTATTTTCTGACAATCTCACAGTAATTTAAGTAAAGAATACCAAGCAGCCAAATTATTGTTGTTTCAGCTGAGAGAGGGCTAGTAATGATCCATGGTCCTCGTATCAAAACCACAACATGTACCTGGGACTAAACAGCCCTAAATGATGATCACTACAAATCACCAAGTTATGACATCTCTGTGCTCTGGAGACCGAGGTTTGTGTGCTTTTAAGACTGCAGAATGGAACATCACATATTATTATGTTTTGATTGCCTTATTGACTCATGTCTGGTCCAAACCAATTTTTGAGGCTTCTAAATATGTGCGCTCTTGTATTCTGAACTTTATATAAAATAACTTGTTATTTTATTTTTGTAAATGCATATATTTATACATTTTTATTTTGTATTTTATTCATATTAGTTTTATATATTAATATGGTGTGTTCTATTTGTTTTATTTTGTTTTTTTATATATTAATATTTTATTTATTTTATTAATATATTTATTCATAATCATAGTAATAATTTATTTTATTCAAGACTTGTATTCATTCATATTTTTCTTCTTACATTTTTAAAGTTTTAAACTTGTATTTTATTCATGTTTTATTCATATTTTATTTATCAGTTTTATTCAGTTATTTATTCATTTTCACTTTTGTATTTGAATACATTTCTACATCAGTTAAATTATATATCCATTTTATTTATTTTTAAAAATATGTATTTTTAAATACATTTGTTTTATTCATTCATGTATTTGATCAGTTTATTTTATTAATTTGTTTTTAATGTGTTAATGCATTTAATTTATTGATTAATTAATTAATTCTATTTTATTAAAAAAAAAAATTGTGTTCATAGGTTTTCCAGTAAGTTATTTCTATTTATTTACTCATTCAGGTTATATAAATTATTTCAATTCATGCTTGACATTTCTCACATCCTGTTTTGGCAGGAACGGGGTTTGTACTTGTGGCAAAGGTTGTGTGTGAGTAACATCTTGCGATTCTGAGTCCAAACCAAACACTTTTACGGCCTCCTGCACCCCCTTGCTCCGAGTGTCAAGGCTAAAGCGCTAAAATGGAGAAAAATGCACCTTGCCCTCATATTGAACACATAAATCATCAGAGCATGGGGGCCTTGACTGCTGTTTCCTTTCCCTCTAATGGATCCCTCATTCCACACCTCTTCTCCTTCAGCTGAGGATCAGTAAAGATTCAGTCAGCTGGGTGTGAAAAACACCTGGGAGATGATCATTATCTAGATCATCCTAGTTCCCAGATGCTCCGAGTAAATTGGTACATTCTGTGTTTTTAGCTCATACATTTTCATGCTATCCTTAGGATGTTACAAAATATATGCTAGTTTTTCTAGGGAAGAAAAAATATAATGCATATTTTATATATAGGGGTCAAGCTGGTTTACTGACTACTGTATATAAAACAGAAAAACTCTTCTGGAACATATAAAATATGTGTGTGTGTGTGAGCGAGATTTGGAAACGCACAAGTTAGTGGAGTTTGTTGTGCCATAGTTTGGCACAAAAAAATAAAACTGATATTAATATTATTTGTGTAAATGCTTTCCCCCCATAAATTGAATTGTGACTCAGTTTGAAGATAATTACCACAGTCTTTGAGTTTATAATGTGTCAATCAAACGTCTTTTGAATGATGGCTTAATCTTACAGCCGTTTCTCCTTTTGTTGCCTAAACGGTGAAGTATCAGATATTCAGCCTTTCAGAAATAATAGAGCAACTCGCGCATTGATTGTTACCTGTGATCTTGTGATTTGATAAGTAACACACTGGGAGCAATTAAATCCAATGGAAATAGCAAAATGGATAAGTTAGGTTTCCAAACGTCTCTTGAATATTAATGGTTTCATTCTTTCTGCAGCCAGTAATTTGCAGCACAGCCTGTTGTTGCAAGTAAAGCAATATTTGATGTAGTCTTGGTCATTTCCTAGTTTTTTGTAGTAGTAGTATTAGTAGTTGTATTTTTATTCATGGTTTTAGAGAATAATTATATACATATATACAATAATTATACATACAGCCTGTGCTAGCATAACCATCATTTTGCTAGTTTGTACCAAAGTTTGATGAATTTGCTTTAAAATATTGCCGTTTTCTACTTGTGTTTAATTTACTGGTATGTACAACTGTAATTTTATGAAGCTACGAGAATACGTTTTTGGTATTCTTGTGAACAGGCATTGAAGACTGAAATGGTAGCTAAGAAATCATTGACTAAAGTCGTTATTTCATTGTTGAAAGTCGTTGTTGAATAAAGTCATAAAACGTATTCTTGTGGCTTTATGACCTTGAATGTGTCAGTTCTGTTGCTGTCTTATGCAGGATCAGAAAGCTTTTATAGCAAATATCTTAATTTGTGTCTTACAGGTTTGGAATGAGAAGAGGGTAAGTAATCAATGACAGAATTTTTGTTTTTGGTGAACTAACCCTCCTGTTGCATTCTGGTCCTTTTGACCCAGAGGTTTTTTTTCCTCCTCAAAATACTACTTAATGTTATAGAACTAAAACTTAGTCACATAACAACTTCCCCAAAATGTTGTACTTTTTTTTCCTCCAAATTTGTTAGATGTATGGTGTTCCTGGTCAAGAATGACCGGCCTACAAATAATTGCTTATACATTATGCTATATTACCAAATGTTGCAGTTATTCTTTTAGCAACCCTTTCAGTTAGCACAAGTTTTGTGTTTCCTTTTGGGAATGATTGATCATATATATATTTTTTTTGAATGGATGAATATAAAATTATCCAGAAATAATGTGTTTTCACTCAAAGACTGAGGTGCATATCAGTATATGCAGAGTTTTAGTTCAAATCAGTAACTACAAACATCAGTAATCAGAAATCAGTTGCAAAAAGTCGTTCAGAATGTTCATATTGTATAAAAAATAGGCTGACAGAACATTAAATCCAAGACTATGTCCACACAGGAGCAGAATACGGTTGTAAATCCTGTTTTTGAGGCCAAACGCTCTCCACCCAAATTTAAAAGCTGCTGTAGGTTTAGGAAGATTTGAAGAAAGAATTCACGCCTTGTCGTGTCATAAAAAGTGATACGATTTTTTTGAGTTTTGTGGACGTCGCCATCTTTGATAATAACTGTGTCTATTGTCGCTATGGTTACTGTTCCTGTTAAGGAGTACGGGCTTGCCTCCCGTTGCACGTTCATACAGACAGAATTCTAACCACAACTGTTAGCTGCTGTGTGAACAAGACCTGTATATAAAATATGGTTGTCAATCCCAAATACAGGACTGACGACCGTGTTCTGCTGCTGTGTGACTGAAACCCGATTTGGTGACAATCTAGCATAACAAGAAATTTGCAAGCGATTCTGAAAAGGCCAGTCATTTTTGTACTGGGAACACCAACATAAGTATGGATGATTGTATAGTTATTATTTGCATTCGTCGTTGTCTTCTCCCTGTTGTCTGAACAGTCCTGTGCTACATTTTTGGGTTATGAACCCCTGGTGCCAGTGATATAGTATTATTACATATTTCTGCTTCAGTGCAAAAACAACACTCAAACATCTCACTTCGGCTAATGATCAGCATATAAAAAGACACAAAGCCTTGCAGGGAATGACAGGTCAGCCTTACACCTGAAGTCCCTGCGGAGCCTTTGACGGGGACATTGTGCAATCAGAAAGCCCTGAACTCAACGCCAACACATGCAGGTGCGAATTGGCTGACACCGTACCATCCAACGGTTTCAGATGCTGCAGATCATTAAAATAATGATGGATATCACAGTGAAGGGCATATACGGCACCGCAATCCAAGCTCAGTGATTTATTCACATTGTTGATAAGCACACTTTCAATCTGTCGTCACACTAAAGTTGAATCACCTAATGTGAAATTGAAATAAGCCCACTGAATATATCAGAGTTGGAGCGAATGACATTACTATGAAACTGGAAATAAAATAATTGGCAAGAACAAGTGAATTTCAACCCAAAAAATCTCAAAGCTTCACAGAAATATTCAATTTAACCCACACAGTATGTCTAAACATCAGTAGGTGATAACATTTCCCATTCTGTGACAGTTTTATTCCATATCTTGCACTAAATTGGATTCTGCAGGAATGTACTGGAAGGTTATGAGGAGCAATCTGAAATCGCTTCAAGGCTGCTTTGTTTTTTCTTGGTGTTTTTCTTTCTTTTTAAATCTTACTCGCTCCAATATTCCTTCTACAAGGTGAGGCACTTGAGATATCAGTAAAGAGACCGCTATGCCCTGGGTATCTCCAAGGTGCAGTTCAATAAAGTTTCATTTTTGTGTTTCATTTTGTAAGAAGCCAAGGGCTACGCAGAACATCAGCTTGACGGCGGCAGAATCTCTTGGTGTGAAACACAGTTATAAAAATAAGGAAAGAAGTGACTCATGACACTTTGTGGCAAAATTATATTTCACAGCAGCGTTGCAAACCTCATATCCCGTGCCAGATGTTGCTAGCCTGCAGTTTGTCTTGTGGAAAAGTCTTGTTGGTAGATTTTGGAGATT
This sequence comes from Enteromius unitaeniatus, assembly GCA_032359435.1. Taxonomy (NCBI): domain Eukaryota; kingdom Metazoa; phylum Chordata; class Actinopteri; order Cypriniformes; family Cyprinidae; genus Enteromius; species Enteromius unitaeniatus. The sequence goes on from JAUMHI010000074.1 coordinate 6,672,185, forward strand.
TATAGGGCACCTAAGCGTGATGTTTCCTCTTGTAAGCTATAAGACAACAGACAAATTACCTCGCATTTCATCATCAAATGATAGAAGACGTTCGACATAAATCTGGCAAATAGCTTCCAACCTCAGATTCATGAAAAACAAGCTTTGTAAGGTTTTTTTCAATTTGATGATGAATATGTTCAAAATAAAGACCTTAGAATTGTAATATTGCGTGTGAATTAACCTAAAAGCATGATGACAGAGGAAATGAAATGGCCTAGACCTGAATTTTGCTTAATTCATCTCCATTAGCGCAAAGATAGTCTATGTCTTTGTGTTGAAGCAAAGTGTCTTTCAGTGTCAGGCAAAATAAATAGGGCAAGGCAGAGAGCCCGTATAAAGTAAAAAGCTTTTATGTGAAGATGTATTTGTGTTTGCTGTTTTTGGGATATTTTATCAGTATGTGTTTGTCTGTAGTGAGTATGTGTATAATTTGCAACTGATAAATTTATATGATGAGATTTAAATGATGTTTGTTCATTTTCAAATTGCAAATAATGTACAAAAAGTATGAAATTGCAAAAAAAAAGTCACTTTGGAGGTCTGTGATATTTAGAAATAAGTTAAATAAACAAACTAGAGAAGAACAAGGAGATTAAAAAAGAAAAGAAAAAATGCAAGCAACATTAAATTAAACGTAAATGTAAAAATAGATGATATAATATAAAATAGTAATAAAAAATTAAACTTCTATGTATAACTTTCTATGTAAATCTATATAAATTAGAAATAAATTAAATAAACTAGAAAAATCCATAAATGAAAGACATTATTACAAAACGAACCAACTTTCTGTTTATTTTAATTTACTAAATAATACAAAATATTAAATGTAGTTTAAATTTACAGTTTTTATACAGTCATTTTGCACACTTTTTTCCCAAGGTGACTTTTCCTTGGTGCGCTTTTCCGAGGCACTCTCATAGGATCTTTTTTTAGCCGTATTCCTAATAAAACTTGCTAATTAGCAAATTATTAGGAAAGGTAATTAGCAAAATTCATTAAAAGACATTATACTCACTGCTTCTGTAGGTGAGGCTGGATCATGAATGATTCACGCAAACATGAAAACATTTTGGTTGTTTAAGGGCGCGTTTCCCTTCAGAACCAAACGTAACGTTAATTCTCCAAGTCTTCAGCCAGTCAAATGTCGGGGGTAAATGACTACTGTTATGTTCATTAATACATTCAACAACAAAACACCTCAATCTCTTAGTAGTCTTGCTTGTCTCTGCGTCTCGGTCTGATGACGGCTCACTCAGGGCGGTTCTGAGAAAAGACACCAGTTCAGTCTGTGTGACACGCTGCTGTCAATCAACTATTGTGGGAAGGGCCTCTGTCGGTGTGACGCCACATCGACATGCATTTGAGAATGGCTTGATTTCAGAAGGGGCAACTTATTTTTATT
>JAUMHI010000074.1:6678493-6695177 GCA_032359435.1 Enteromius unitaeniatus
TTTTAATAAATCTGCAAAAATGTCAACAATTCTGTGTTTTTCTGTCAATATGGGGTGCTGTGCGTACATTAATGAGGAAACAAATTTGCTTAATTTTAGCAAATGGCTGCAATATAGCAAAGAGTGAAACATTTAAGGGGGTATAAAAAATTTTACATTTGCCAATAAAAAAAAACAATAGAAATCCAATCCTCAGCTCAAAATGTCTTTTCAGAAACTTTAAAATGAGTACTGCTACAATAATAAGCTTCAAACTTTAATAATAAAAGCTGTTATATCAAACACATGGCAAGCTTCATGTGCTATTGGCCCCAAGTGTGCGCTTTTGTCCGAGTGCCAGTATGTACTATGGGAAATGGGAGTTCATTATCTGGATCGGTTCTGTCCTCACACTAGAAACTAAATTTCCGCAATTGCCAGTGTGCCACATGTGTATACCATCCTATAAAGCCTTTGTCTGATTGTTTAGTGGTTTATGCAGCATCTGTGAAGGTGCAATCCATAGCGGCCACAGAAGCAATGACTGTTATTCCAGAAATTGGACACCGAGATGACAAAATGTGTTTATACTGACACAACATATGCTCACGGTCAATGCAAAGACATTGTGAGTGCGTGGAGGCGCTCATTCCAAGCTTGTTGTAACACTTGCAATTTAAAACTTCTGCTGGTGAAACATAAACAGCTTGAGCAGTACACAGCGTTCCTCTGTTTAATCATCAGCAAAGCTTTATTTAACTTCCCACAATGCTGGAGAACAGACTGCGCGTCCTTGCCACCTGATTGTGTTTCCTGCAAGAACTGTATTATGTGTTTAATACATTGTCACCTTCTCCCAGTTTGGTCCAATCGTCCCTCGGCAGTGTTTGTGAAGGCTAAATAAAGAGGCGTTTTGTCACTGGGATCTTCAAATGCTAAACATTAGCTATTGTGCTGTCGTCCTACCTTTCGTGCCTGAGAGAGCCATGGGAACAGATTCTCACATTCACATGCAAATACTCAGGAAAAAAAGCATGCATCTCTGTTTGCTGTGTGGATAAACTGGATACTCGTTCTCTCTCTCCGTCTCTCTCTCTCTCTGCACCTTTCATCTTTTCTATCAGAAGAAGCTGTTTGCTTCAAAGATGAAACCATTTTCACAGGCCTTTGAGAACCAGAGATTTTAAGACTTCTCTTTTGGATGCAGGAAAATGGTGCGCTGATAAGAGGAAGTGGAAGATAATAGGCATTGCTTTTTGATCATTTAAATAAAGGAATGACAATAAATGTTCACAGGGGAATGTAGAGCATAGATATTTCTCAATGGTAAAGAAACTGATGTTTACTGACAGATGTCCAGGTGAGAGCACCCCCCATAATAAATAACCAAATAATCACAGCTGCAAAAACCAACTCTAAACCATACATCAGCAATCATGGCATTTAACTTATGATATTTGCATTTTTTTATTTATTTTGTACTGTTCTGAATAAAAACATTTACATAAAACAATGGCTTTTTGACCTGGAGGGTTCTTTTGAAGAACAGTGTGCAGGGTAGGTGACTTGGTTATAACAGCAGCTAAGTTAAAGGGTTAGTTCACCCAAAAATTCTGTCATTAATTACTCATCCTCATGTCATCCCAAACCCATAAGACCTTCGTTCATCCTCGAAACACAAATTAAGATATTTTTGATGATATCAGAGAGCTGCCTGACCCTCTATAGACAGCAATACAACTGAAATGATCTCAGGTATAGAAACGTAGTAAAAACACTGGAAAACAGTCCACGTGTCATTAGTGGATCAACTTTAGTTTTGTCGCACTACGAAAATACTTTTATTTGCACAAAAACAAAAATAACATAATTTAACTCCATTCTTCTCCCATGATTTATGTCTTCCACCGTTTCAGAGAGTATTGCAACGCAAGGCGTACACAAGCTTTAATGTATTTGACATAATCAGCCTTGTTTACATGCGTGTGAAAGGATGCACATGTACGTAATTTGCGAATGTTTGCGCTTAGAGGAAAACGTACGCTTATGTTGTGATGCTCTTTAAAATGGCGGAAGACGTAAGTCACAGTAGAAGAATAGTAGAGTTAAATAATGTTATTTTTGTTTTTATTGTGCAAAAAAAGTTCTCCGAGAGTTGCAAAACTGAAGTTGATACACTGATGTCACACGGACTGTTTTACTGGTGTTTTTACTATGTTTCTGGATCTGGGATCATCATCTGTCTATGGAGGGACAGTCGGCTCTCTGGTATCATTAAAAATATCTTAATTGGTGTTCCGAAATGGTTTGGTGAGTAATTAATGACAGAATTTCTTGGTGAATTAAACCTTTAAGTGGTCTGGACGTATTTATATGGCTTTAGAGAGTTATTATGCAGGTAGGGCGGGATCTTATGCATTTAAAGCTAGCGTGCTATTGTTAGCCTGTCCAAAATCGTCTACTGTATGCATAGTTTACCCAAAAATAAAAATTGCATAATTAATTATTCACCTTCATGTCATTCCAAACCCGTAATAACATCATCTTTAGAACACAAATTAAGATATTTTGGATGAAATTCGAGAGCTTTCTGATGCTGCATAGACAGTGACGCAACTGAAACGTAACCTAAAAAGATCCCAGCTGGCACATCATATGACTTTGATATTTGGTTAAATTTCATCACGTGACTAAAATTCTATGTCAGTGTAAAAGTGACACCCAATACTGACATCAGCTGACATTGATATTTAATTGTTTTTAGGTTATGTAATCAAAATCCAACGTTAAGTCAACATCAAATTGACGTCAAATCCCTATTTTCATTTTCAACCAAAATGAACAGTCTGTCTGATGATATGTCCGACATTAACCTGGCATTATATAGATATCTGGTGACTTGTGGGAGTGTAAGGACATCATTAAAACTGAACTTGTGGCATCGAAAACTGACACAGAAAAAGTTATTTTTGTTTTCTTGGCACACAATAAGTGTTCCTGTAGCTTCATAAAATTACGGTTGAATCACTGATGTCAAATGGACCATTTTAACTGTTCAGAACAACTTAATATAACTCTTTCTATGATGCTGCACACTTTTGATCAAAATATGGCTTGATATTTGAAGTTATACCAACCACGCAGATGAGCCAGCAGAAACCTTATTTCTTTATCGATCTACTAAGTCTGATCTAGACTCTATATGGTAGTATTTGATCTTTTAACAATGCTTTCAGAAGTGAAAGGGGTGTTGTTTTAGGCCAGAATTCAAAGAATATTGAAAACATTGACTAAAACTTCAGAAAACATTGTCCATGTACCAGATATTCGCCACCTGTTGTAGATGAAATGTAGTATATTAAAAGAACATGCTGTAGTCCACAGAGATTGTAAGAATGTGATTTGAAGTTTTTTTTTTTGGCTCCACATCATTTACACTGAATATATTCTGAACAATCATTCAAATGCAAAGATAAAATGACAGCCCTCTCCCAGATGTGTAACACATTGGTACTTAACTATATATTGGTACTAACAGAAATAACTAATATTTAGAAAAAGCTTAAAATCCCGTATTTAATGTTATTATGTAAGATTAAAAGTTGGTTGCACAATCACTTTTTGACAGATTAACCATTCTACTGTGAGGCTGAGAAAAAAGAGAGAGATTTTCACTTGTTATGAGTAATTGTCTTTGATCTTTTATTCTAATTTAAGCAAATGGTCTCGTAGGATAAGCTAATATAGCAGTTCTGTGCTCGCACAAGTTCAAACAAGCCAATGCTTTACACAGTTGTTCTGCAGATGAAAGACAGAAAGAGACAATAGTGTTGTGTTCAAAGCAAATGACATAAGTTGGCAGTAATTACAAAAAGAAATTTCACTGAGCCTATAAATCAAAAGTTCCAACTTAAAACTTTCCAACTTGCCATCATAAAAGATGCTATGGTGCTAAGTTATGCTGTGTAGCAGTTAGTAACTTTAAGTCTAACACTGATCATTTCTTTTAATAATGCATAAAACTGGTTTGTGTGTGAATGAATCATACTGACCTAGTTTCTGACTTCAATTCACTGACAAAATAATCCAGGTATTTATTGAATAACAAGTTAGGTTTTGCTTGGGTTCTCACACCTGCTTTTATAATGCTTTTCTGTTGCATTTGCTGCATTTCAAAGTTAGAAAAGTTCAGAAAGTCTGTCATATCAGTCGTCTTGAAGAATTATGAGTTTCATTACAGAATTACTCTTAAAGAACAACGTCCTGCACTGTACAGTCATTTACCATAGTTTACTTTGTGCATTTAGTTATGGCATTAAGTAAAAATGATTGGATGCAACATTCCATTCCATAATTTGAATCATTAAACTAATGCTTCCCTGAAATTGTTTTTCCGATGCGAGAGTGCTGGGAGTCAGGAAAGTCTGTCTTTTTCCTTGTCGTTGCTTAGTAATAAAGCACCTTCATATTGAAAGAACAGCATTGTGTCATAATGTAATGAAGCATCAATTAACAGTTGGATTGTACAGTTGATTTTAATGATTTATAGGTATTTAATTAATTATGGGCATTTTTTGAAAATAAGATCTGATGGAAACAACAGTGAAAATGACCAGGATCATTTCATTTGTGGAGCTGTCTATGGAGGGACAGATGGCTCTCTGATATCATCAAAAATATCTTTGTGTTCTGAAGATGAACAAAGGTCTTATTGGTTTGGAACAACTTGAGGGTGAGGAATTAATGACAGAATTTTTGTTTTGGGGTGAACTAACTCTTTGAAGTCTATTTTGGGATCTTGCTTACCACAGCATAAAAAAGTAAAATTACAACTCTTTAGCTCATAATTATGCTTTTTTTCTTACAGTTCTGACTTCTTTTCTTAATTTGTGAAAGCTAAACTGAATACAAAATATGGAGTCAGAACTGTGAGATTAAAAAAAGAAGAAAAAGTAGAAGCAGTTTTCAAGTTATTTTCAAAAAATTCAAGTTTATATCTTAGAATTGTGATTTAGAAAGTCTTAATTGCAGGATTAACAGCTGCAGTTCCCTTTTTTATTTTCCTTTCCAAGATGGAAAATTTGAGGTGGTTATTTGAAAAATAACCAAAGATAAAGAGCATAAGTTTTCCAGACCATTTTAATGCAAGCATCCCATAACACAAAGACAAACAATGAAATGTGCTAATTTATATAAAAACAAACTGCTGCTGCTAAAAATATATATATATATATTTTATCATTATTATTTTTTTTTATGTATATATTTTCTCAGTTTTCTTTTCTTTCAGTTTTCTTTTCGTTCCAAATGTTGTTTTGTAGCTGCAATTTTCCCCTCACCCCCCAAATAACTAATGCAAGCATTCTGAAAGGCAAAAGCGGACAATGAAATCTGCTAACTGTAATAAAAATGAACTGCTAGGGCATAAAAGTAGAAGAAACACCCATAAATGCTTCCTTACTGAGCCGTAACATTGTGGCCAGCGTATGAATAATAGACAACATAAAAAAATATGTTTTCATTTCTAAAACTATTTAGGAAGTATTCATAAGAATCAAAAAAAGCTATCATAAATCCCAAACAAAACTGTTCCCATTAGCTGAGCATTTGCTGTTAAAAATAAAAAAAGGGTTTCTCATGCAATTGGAAAATTACTTTCGTTTTGTGCTTTAGTGGCTTCCATTGTGGTTTGTTTATTGTTTCTTGGCTGCATTAGGGCCAAATTCAATAGATTATGAGGGAAACATTTAATCATTTATGGGGGGAGAAATTGCTTTTATAGCTGCACACAGTTAAGTGAAAACGAAGCAGGATATAGCCTGCAAAAATACATCTTACTTAAGAGACAAGATATATAATCATACATTCATAACCCATCCAAACGGGAAGTAACTATCAAGGCGATTATTAAAGAATTGCTTAATATATACCTTTTTTGCCTCAAATATGAATACATGCCAAAAGCCTGCAAGCAATGTGCATTGCCAGAACCTCCCTAGTCCTTTTAAGGCAGGTGGAGCTATCTGAGCTCAGTAAATAATGATTGTTGGCTTCATCACAAACCTACTGCAGACGTGTTTGTTTAGCAGGAGTCACCCCGTATAAGTGAGTGCAATGTAGCAAGTCACTTAGGATGAGATTTTCACTTATCTATGAGAAGCACCGTAGTCTAAAGCTCAGGATGTGATGGAAACAGAATTTGTAACTGCCATTTTTCTTTTCTGTTCAGATATGGGATGTTTAGAAGCATAATTTAACAACGCAATGTTTGGTTGTTTCAAAGTTTCTCTGGCAAATTGCTGCATGTGTTACAATGATTAAAAGAGAACGGCCTTATCAACATGCATTAGACACAAGCTCGTTGCAGCCGCTTTGACTTTCCAAGTTCAGCTCATAATAGAGGTGCTGAACTGGAAACCTGCTTTATAACAAATGTTTATTTAATCATTCGTACAAACTATAAACCAAAAGATTTAGCTTTAAAGGTTAAAACAGTCTTTAATCTATTTGTACAGTGGTAGTGCTGAAAAAAATGGATTGATATTTGGGGCAAAATGTTGTTTTTTAATTGTAATATAATATCAAAGTTTTTTGTTGACATGAAATATGTGTTTGAGTGTGATATGTGTTATATGTTTATGTTAAATATATTTGTATAAAATATAAATTATATAAATATATACATTTAAATACGTGTGTGTGTCAAATGGTTTTGAATAGGGTTGAGTCTGGTGGGGAAAAGAAAAGTGTTGGACGTTGGTGTAAAAATTGAGAAAATGAGATTATTTGCTTGTCTCACTTCTTGCTGTAAAAAGTATCAAGATGATGTTAATGGATCTTAAAAACAAAATATTCTCAAAAGTAGGACATCTTTTTTTTGCTAGATACAGCCAAGAAAGCCAAAACCTCTAGAATAGGACAGGCTTAGTTTGTTTTTAAAATCTACGTTTTATTGAGGGCGCCAGATATTTACCAAAGTTTACCCTGTTTGTGGAAAGCGACAGTTGTCGCCTGTTATGGGCAGGAAACAGACATTTCATGCTTAAAAATAAAAGGCCAAGTGTTAAGTTGGCATATATTAGCTGTGGAGTGCAAGACATATTTTGTTTCATTTGGCCAAATAATATCCACTCAAACACCATGGAATTTGCATATATATTGGATGAGGCTGCAAAACTGTCCAGTTATGACAAAGTATTTTTTAGCATCATTATTTGTCCAATTTATGCACAAAAGCTTAATCAGGATACTGTCTGCAGTTACCATGGAAGATTTTCGGCAAATGAGGACTGTTGGCATTCTTGAAAAAGATTCAGTGACATATTATCATATAACATTCCGACACTGAGCCAACCCAATACTGATGCAAATTAATTGCGTAATAAATTTGAATTAATTTTTTTGTCTTTAGGGACAAGACAGTGCCTCTGGGATTCTGCCGAGCGCCCACAATCCGGATTTAATTAAATGTCTATTCTCCATCTGATATCCAATACACATTTAACCATGTCTGTTTGGTTTGCAGGTTTGATTAGTCTCCCATTCTGGCTTTTTGTCTATTTCTGCATGATTCCATGCTTCATTGAGATTATTATGCTCTTCCTTGAGGTTGAGGTGCTTTGTTTTCTCTTTTACGAAATTTAGATTAAAATGATGAATTGTGTGTGTGTCTGTTTTAGTTTTGCTTTTAGAGTGTATTTACTAAAACACTGACATGCTCAAAGCTAAATTATACATTTATTTTAAAATGGGTATATTTCATGTTGGCTTTTCCTAGAATTTAGTTGATTCATCAAATTTGGAGAGGTAATTTAAAAGCAAAATGTCTCTCCAAATAAAACCTGCACTATAGACTGCACACTATAAACTGCACTCTATCTATCTTTCTATCTATCTAGATAGCTTGGTGTAAACATTTGTCAAATATACTAATGTATGTACTTCTTTTCTGCTGTCAGTGGATATTTTCCTTGCACTTATCTGCTCAATACAATTTGTACCATTTGTAAGTGTCATACATTGCTTTCATTACTGCCTTGACACTTCATTTCTCTGAAGAATCTTTCCATCTCACCCTGAACTGCCATTAGATGGCAGACCATTTAGAAAAATGACATATGAGCCAAAAACTGATGTCTATGTATGTCACATGTGGTACAACTTGTATTTTAGGTAAGCATCAATTATATATTTAATATATAATAGTTTGCTCTGTTTTTTGAAGAGTTAAAAAAGAGCAAGATCTGGCAATCCTGTCCGGTTGTTGTTGTTTTTTTGTGGTGTTAGTATCCACTCTGATGTCTGATGGAATAAACATTTAAGCTTTGGCCCTTGTTACATGTTAGAAGTGTGTCCTGCACCAAGGCAGCATCAAAGTGTACTTCACAAGCCGCTGAGTGCTCATTAATTTCCTTCTCTCTAGTCTGTTGCAGTTGCACCCAAGCCACACTTTTGAGTTAAGTGTCATCCTTTGGCTATGTTCTACTGACCCTCAAGTTCTCTAGAGTCGACTACAAGAGGAAAAGGTCTCGGATGAACTACTGTGTAAATAGGAGTTGAAAAGTTGTTTTTGAAACCTATTTATTTTATAACCATTCACAATGTTTCAGTATATGGGTGTTTGGGCCTTTGGCCTGTAATTATTCTTGGTTACCTTTCTTATGTGTCATTTAAACAGTAACTTTTTACACCACATTGAGCTGTGTTAAAATTTCAGATTTCTGATTAATAACAATCTGAATATGAACATCCCTGATGTTGGTTCTTAAAACCCCATTACAAATCTTTTTACTCTTTTTGTTTTTTAGCTCTTATTTTCAATGGACGCATAGAAGCATTTTTTCCCAAAAGTTTCTGCTGATGAAAATGATAAATTACATGAGTTGGCTCTTTGTAGTGAATTTAAATGCATGCAGCACTTCACTAACAAATGACTCCTGAGAGTCTTTTTTTCTTTCTTTCTTTCTTTCTTTCTTTTTTTTTTTGGTGAATCAAATACATGTAGTCAATAGGTGTAGCCCTATTCCTGAAACAAAATATTGTTATATGAGCCCATTCTTTTTACTTAATCAAAAATACAAATGCAGCCACTGTAGTCTGATCTCCTTTGAGCCAGTTGTTTTTAGTAAATAAAACCCAGTGTAACACGAATCCTGAGACAAATGACTCAAATGACAAATGAGTATTTTTTTAAAGAATCATTCAAAAAGACAAGTATTTGAAGATACAATATTTTTATACATAAGCAAAATTGCCATTTTATAACGGCTTCAAAAAGTATCAGTCAAACCAGTAATTGGAACGAAATCAGTTTTTTCTGATTATATAGGACAATTTGTCAAAAAAAAAAAAAAAAAAAATATATGTATATATATATATATATATATATCACGGACGGTCCGCTGGTGAATGCGTGTCTGCGTGCTTCTCAGCCGGAGCAAGGAGCGAAGGACACGGAGCTTGAGCTTTTAACATTTATTAAACAACACGGGGAAACAAAAGGCTGACGAGGCAGCAAAACACGGAGCAAAACACGAGCGAAACACAATACATATAACTTCAACATAGCACAAGGACACACTGAAAGACATAGGCTTTAAATACACTGAACTAAACGATGGGGGTGGAGACAGCTAAGGGTTCACAGGTGATACAAATAACTCATCAAGACAGGAAAGACCATATATGGGCAAGACTAAACCAAACGATACACAAAGACAGGGGGGAAAACGGAACAGACCAAAATAGCACTAAAACACAGACAGAGACAGACATGGAACATGACAATATATATATATATATATTATTATTATTATTATTATTATTTAATGTATTAAGCTCTTCAGTGTGTATTATTTCTAGGCTAATAGTAAAACTAACCAGCCCGATCTTAACCAGCAATTCTTACATATTTTATGAAGTGGCTATTTGTACTGTACGAGTTGCACAATTTGCCGAATTTATAGTAATTAAAAGCAGCTTTGGTGATGGGCTTTGGTTCATCATATGACTTTCTCATCACCATCTGGTGATTTGGTGGCAAAACAGAGTTCAGTACTTTAATAGGTTTGTATATTAATGTTATATCAGTTAATGAAATTACAGTATTGAACTGTAAATTTAACTTAAAGCCCTAAAACCTAAAACATTGTTATCGTATTTTAACAGTTGAATTCCGGCAACCACAGCTGCAGGTTTTCTCAGCGTAAATTTCACGGATTTCTTTTTACAGTGTATGAATGGAGAACCAGAACCCGCCCCTAAATTGATTTAATCATTTAAATTGTACAAAATCGAAAACAAATTAGCCACCTCATAAAATAGCGTGTAAAATAACATGTATGAAAAGCCTACCAACAAATTTGTCATGAGACTGTTGAAATAACCACTCTTTATATATCTGGTAAAAGTGCAGAAAGCAAGAGTTTTTCTGTTCTACCCTTATCTGCACAGACTCATAGTTAGTATTAATAAAATTTAATTTGAGTCATATTTCCTCTCCACAGCACATTTATATTCAAGAGATACGATTCGCTGTTCCAGTCATAATGGACTTTGATTGTATTCTGCTGCTTGGAGTCACAAACACAAACCGAAGCGAACTGGGGGAGGCACATCTAGTTTCATTCAGAATATTAAATCTTTCTGAACACAATACTAAAAGCAGTGTCTGCTCTTGTTTTTTTGTAACGTGACATACAAAGTGGCTGTTTTAGCAGAAGGAAATGGCCTAAGCCCTCTCTTTTCAGATAAGAGAGGTAATTACAGTGGTTTGGACAAGGCCGGCGCTCTCGGGCGAATTCAGAGCACAAAACGCACAGATTAGAATACGCACAAAGCGCCATTGGGATTTCAGATTACAGGTGGTCTCAGACATAACTTATTTCAAATTATTTCAAGATGCATTGTTTCATCTAGTATTCTGACAGTGGATTCGAGTTTGAAAAGAGCCTCCTTGCATCCCATTCCTCCCTTATGTCATCTGCTGTATCGCTTTTGGGTCTCAAAACCTTTTTTTATGCTGGGTAGCAGCTTCTTCCCTTCTTAAAATCAGCTTTCTGGAGGCCACAATATTTATTAGCGTTTTAAAACGCTAATACGACGTTTAAATTACATCCAGAACTCATTATTCTGACACATGGTGCATCAAAAGGAAATATCTCAAGCAGTTTCCTCCATGATAGAATGAGTACATTAAGCTCCAATTAAAACAGGAAGGCAGAATCTTGCGCCATTCACCATGACATCATTTGGAGTCGAGTGGCTCTATACATCAGAAATCAACAAAACAGGCTTGAATTTACAGCCCATTTTAAAACAATTAAACCGGATTTATGGGGCCTTCAAATTGCTTGCAGCTTTTTAAAGATGTTTTAGCAGTGCAATAAAAAGCACTCTCGCAAATAACAAAAAACAACTTTGGCAGGAAAATGCGGTATTAAACTTTTTATTGGCTTGTTACGGTAGTTTCCTCGCACCCTTTTGTTGTTTTGTATTAAAAGAATAGTTTGCTCTAATGTCGTTCCAAAGCTGTTTGACTTTCTTTCTTCCGTGGAATATCCTGGCTGCTCGCTTGCATGTAATAAAAGTGAATGAAGCACTATATTCCATCCGATAGCTTTCAGTGAGGAAAGCTTGAAATTTGATTCATTATTTACTTCGTTCATAATGTCTGATTTATGAATCTTTCTTTTCAGCTTTTAAATGAATCCTTAAATTCAGTTTATAAAACTTGTCTGAATGATTCATTTACAAATGATTCATTTATGAATCATGAATCAAAGATCCGTTACAGCGGTTGATGGCTCACTGGAAGGGAAGTTTTGCATTGATTAATAGTTCAATTTTCAAGTTTCTTACACAAAGCCATTATTTGGTTTGGAATATCACAATTGGATCATACAAACACTTTTATTAGTGCTTTTTTCATCACAAATTTACGTTTTTTGTTTCACAAAACATTTTACAGTAAGTCAGAGATCAATATGAGTAAATTAAGACACATTTTATTTATTTATGTATGTTTATAATTTATTAAGTTAACCAGCCTATCCCTTGGGTTGTAAATACTTCAAAACTTGTCTAAATAGAAATTTGCTTATAGTTTAAAGCTGCTTATAGTTTAAAAAGACATTTTTCATGAGTGCAGGCAGTGTACCGAAATGACTTTTCAAACCAACTTTGATTAGAAATTTATTTTAAAGACAATTTAGAGATGGCTCCATCCATTCACAATAAATCAGAAAAAAGCAGAGAGCACGTTCAGCGAGTGCAAAGTAAAATAATGACTCTTTCTACAATAGATGAATTTATCATTGTCAAAGCACATTCGTTTTGTCATGCTTTGACCTCAGTACATGTTGTTGACAGTCAGAAATGATGATTCGGATGAGAAACAGCAGACATTGACCCTATCTGTCACTGCACATTTGTGCCATGCATGGTTGCATGCTTGTATTGCAGTTTTACAAGGCCATATGACACACTGGAAGAGGAAATAATGGTTTCGTTTTTTGGAGGGACTCAAGTCTAACGTTGTTTGTCAGGGAAACTACCACCATCTGCGACACAAATTGCACTAACCTTTTCCCAAAAGCAATTCTCATACATCCATGATTCACAGTTAGCAATCTATGAATATCATGTTATATATTAGAAAATATCTGCAGCAAAATTCAAAAAACTTGGTACAAAAACTCTGAACCACAAGGTGAGTGCCTTTCTTTTTTCAGCTTTTTGCATATTTCACATTTTTTGCTCTGACAACCAATAGGCAAATCATAGATATGTTTGGCAGTCTGATCGAGTTTGGCAGATGCCAACAGGACATTACCTGTCACACCAAGACTTTTTCTGCAGTTTTCTATGCCAGCACAAATGTGCCCCAATGCATGAAGCAAGGCCCATGAAGACATGGTTGGATGAGTTTGGTATGGAAGAACTGGTCCACACAGATCCCTGACCTAAACCCCATCCAACACATTTAGGATGAACTGGAACAGAGATTGCGAGCCAGGACCTTGTCATCCAACATCAGGGCCTGACCTCACAAACACTTTACTGGACGAACGGGCAAAAACCAAAATCTTCTACAAAAGCCTTCCCAGAAGAGTGGAAGCGGTTATAGCTGCAAAGGTGGGACCAAGTTAATTGTAATGACAATGTATTTAGAATGTGATGATTCCAAAAAGAAATGGAACTTTACAAGCCGTTTCAATGTTTCCCCTTTGAAAGGTCAAAGAGAAAACGTCAATATGATTACAGTAGAATACGAGACTCTTCAGTTCATTTTATTTAACTGAAATCTTCAGGTTCAGAAAGCTGCTCCAGTAATCTGTTTAAATCTGTTCCAGTTGTCCGAACTATATTTGTGCCATTTCCCAGACGAAGTCTTTATCAAAGGAGTTAAGGCAGGCTTTAAATTTCAAGCCAGAAAGGACAAAACACCTTGTAAATCAGCTACAATGAAAGTCTAAAACCATCACCCATACCATATGCCAACTGAGGTAAGAGAAAACGCAGACCTCATGGTCGTTCTTCATAACTACGCCTACTAATTATCAAGGGAAGGTTCGAGGATGGAGAGTGTTTCAGGGGAAATGGGCATATGGACTTTCTTTGCATCACTTGCCTCTCAGTCAATTAGAATGCTACTAAGAGAAAAAGTCCCCAGCACAGTACATTAGCCGCCAGTGATTTGAACATTCATCACTTCAGGACAACAGGCCACTGCGCTTGCCTGCATAATGGTCCTTACCACTTTGGGGGCCAAGCACAATCCTCTGTGTGGACATACGTAACTACCCCTGTACTCATGTAGTACAGGCAGCCAAAACATTGATATTAAAGCCAATAAAAGCCTGCCCATGTACCTCTCTGACAGAGTAACACTGAGTATCATTAAAGACAATGAACTGGTCAAATCTTGCAATGAACATGTTTCTGCTTTAGAGTAAAACTTATTTTTACTCTATTATTATCTATTAAATACTTATATCTCTTATATCCGCAATTGCAACTTACATAATTATGCCTCTTTTTTGTTTTTAAATGTATGACTTTCCCACAATAATTTTTACAACTTCAATTTACGACTTTTTCTCACATTTGCAACTTTTACAAGTGCAACTATTTCAAATTTATTACTGGGGCCCCTGATGGGACATGATAATGGTTAAACTATAGGGGTAAACTAATGCTTTTAATTCAAATAAATAATGTTTAATGTTTTTAAATGCAAATGAAAGTTTATCATGGAAAATTGGGCTGCTTTTTTTTGCTGGACTGTGGCTATATTTCATTATTTATCCTTTGTTTCACTTTTTATTGTTTACTCTGAGACACTTAGTGTTTGACCCCTAAATGTATTTTAAAAAACTTCAAGGTTCTTTTACTTAAAAAGTAATCATTAAAATACAGAATCACAAGCCTTTTCATGACTTTCGATATAGCTGTCAGTCAAACACTTCTCCTGGGTCTGTGTCATTTGGGATCAACAAGCACCACAGCCTTATGATGTGTTATTCATAACGCTGAGAACTGACTAAAGCACTCCACTTGAAAAGCGCAGAGTGGCTTTTAGCTCTGCAGGTCCACTCCTGCCCCGGTCTTCAGCTGTCTTAAAGTCTGCTGACGCAGCGTGTGATTAACATATACATGAGAGGTGTTTCACACCTGAGCTTTTAAACAGCATTTCACAGTGCCGTATCTTATCAAAACTAATTTTTTATCGGTGTTGCAACTTTAAAATTCACTGTGATGTTTCAGGATAAACACAAACTTCACATGATGTATGCCAGCGGACTCAATGACCTCATTGGATATCAGGACTGTCATGGAACTTTTTCAGCACTTAAAAGAGAGCTTCCTGGCAACCTCAACCATCTCCTTAAGTAGTAAAAGCTGTCTCCGTAGCAGCTTTTTGGCTTAATCACGGATAGGTTTGACTCAAGTCAGTGTTACCAAAATGACATCTGGATGCAAAGCAGTTTCATACTGTGATAGTTACTTAAAGGGACAGTGCACCCAAAAATGTTCACCATTAGGTCTTTCTAAACTGGCATGCTGTTATTTTTGTTTGGGGAACACAAAATTAGATATTTTGAAAAAAAAGTATATCTATATATATATATATATATATATGTACATACAGTTTATTACAAATGTGCGTGTATGTGTATATATATAAGAATTAAGAATAACAGTAAAAACAAAGTAGTACAGTATCTTGTAGTACCTTTTTAAGCTATATTACACATAAAAATAAATTACACAGGTTTAGAACGGAGTGAGGGTAACTTAAATAATGCAATCATTTTCATTTTTTTGCAAACTATTTGCCTTTAAGATGACTAGCATATTTAAATAGCCCTGCCAGCAATCAGTCAGACCGCAAACAAAGTCTATGATTTATCTGGTTGAGCTGAAGTGTTTCACTACTTCCCCTATATTTAACTGACTCTTAAATATACAGTATTCTTCTGAACTTAACGTCACTGGATTCCATGGGTGAAAACACTGGACGGAACAGAAACGTCCTGGAATAAAATAGCCCTCTTGCCATTCATCCTCCGTCTACCACGTCTAAACTTTCTTTTCTCATCTCTCTTTCTAGAGTTGTGCAGCCTGTGCCCAAGATGAATTGAAGCATTAACAAGCTCAAATGCTGCTGCTGTGTTTCTCTCACACAAGCCTCAAGCTTACTGGGGCAATACAGCCAAACAAATCTACTGCCATATTTCACAGCCCCTTGAGTTGTCGCAACCCCAGGCAGATCAATAGGTTGGGTGACAAGATCACACACAGGTTAGTGAATGTGTGAGGTGCCAAACTAACAACTCAGCCCAGAAGGTCATCCTCTATAGACATTTATGGGTAAGTTTGGCCTTTGTATTGTTAGAAAGTGACTGCTTTGGTTGACCTTTTGGTGAAGCATGCTGTTTTGTCCTGAATATGTCTACAGATGGCTTGGCAACAAACCAAAAATTATTATAGAAGAATCCTGTTCTCAGAAGTTCAGTAAGAGAGAGATTTTTTTTTTATGTGGAAAAATTGCATAAGAAAAGATCTGAGGCAAACGAATTTTAAAACGAGCAATTATATATTTTTATATAAATATAAAAGATATAAAAATATCTAAGTGAATAAAGGCTTTTTAATAAACCATCTGATATTAGGATATCAGAAATTGATGTAAGGAGTGTGTATTTCTTGCTGACTCTTGTACAGATTTCAATAAACGCATTTGCAAACTGAAGAGGCTATGGGAAATCATTTTCATTACTATGGCATATTTCCAGTGGGCATTAGTGCAGTCAGTCAGGATGCGTTAATGACATCTGCTGGTGTGCTTCTCTAACTTCTCTCTGATCAGACAGATATGCAGAGTATGCAGATGTTCAAAAGTTATTCTTGTAGATCAGTGATTCTTAACCAGGGCTAGGGTGCCTCAACAAATGTTTAAATAAAAAACAAAATAGTATGCTGAGAACTGGTGCAAACTCCAAGGTTATGGAAATAAAATGCATATTTACAAGTCAAACCAAGTTACTAATAAAATGTATGATAATGAATAAATAAAGGTAACCTACTTTATAAGTTCATGAATGGGTTTGTTTGTCTCGCAATTCCAAGAAAAAAGTCAGACTAGGCTGATATGTAGGGAACAATGTCTGAATGCTGACTTTATATCTCAATTCTGACCCCC
>JAUMHI010000074.1:6695192-6714963 GCA_032359435.1 Enteromius unitaeniatus
AAAAAGTCAGACGCGGCGGATATGTAGGGCACCCTGTCTGAATGCGGACTTTATATCTCAATTCTGACCCCCCCCCCCCATACTAATAGGTATCCACGACAGTGATTTGAAGCTTTGACTGCCATTACAGCAAATATTTTCCATTCAGCATTAATGTATGTATCATATTGAATTAATGTAATGTTTAGAAATGTAATGCTACAATATTCAGCAAAATATTCACAAGATTTAATTTTTATATAACCCAAACATTAACTGAGCAATAAAAACTATTTCTATAACTGCAAAAGGAGTTTTGCAAGTCGAAGAATCCGTGTTTTCTCGGTCGGTCGGAGCGGATTTCTCACACCAATGTAAAATGCAAAGCCCGAAATGGAGCAGGAGTAGTGCGTGAATACTAAACGCTTTTAGCAGGGAGAGGAAATCGGTCCATTCCACTAACATTTGCTGATCCAGTCCTAGTTTCAGTTTGTTTTTTAAAAAAAAGTATTTTTATAGAACTGTACATTACGTTTATGCCATAGTAGATTGTGACTGAATACAGAAATGTAGTACACTAGCACAGTAATAATGACACTGATTGATTATTATGTAATTTATTTTTATTTATTTTTTTGGGGGGGGGTATAAATATAATATTGGGGGGGGGAATATAAATGCAGTTAATTCCTCATATTAAAAACATGAGCCCTCAATTCATTCCCTTGCATAAACAAGCACAACAGACGGAGGAGTTCCCAAAATCATTCTCCATGTCTCCTTAGTGCGCAGCCCCCTGTGATTCTTTCCTCCTGCTGCTGCAGCTCACGGCTGTTCAAACATTCGCGAGCTCTCTTTCTCCTCTGAGCGTCTCACCAAGAATGTCAGACGTCTGTGTCTAGGTTTTGTTTAAAGTCTGAATATATTCTCTTTAAGTCTGAGCTCGGTTATCAAGGAGACCATATAGGTATTTGCCAGTGTGAATATCCTTTGAGTAAAGTCAACATCTGAGTCTTCTGTCTCCGCGCTCGCCTTCAATCAATCTCGCGCTCCGCAATCTCCACATCTTCTCAGTGGGAATGGATACGGCGTCTCTGCTCTCTTTTACTCGTGCATGGACCCCAAAATAGACAAGTTTGCTCGATTTATGCTTCTGTTTGTTTTGACCGCCTTTTCCAGTTCTTTGACTGCGCTTTCTCGCTTGCACTAGACTGCAAACTTGTGTTTGGACAGGCAAAGAAGCGGCAATGATGGACAAAGACGGTATGGTTGTGCTGTTAGTTTTCTTAAATGTGCTTTTCATCCATGCGGATGCCGTCAGAAGAGATTCCGCAGAGAGACAGTCGAGGTCCGAGGGGGGTTTCTGCCGGATCTTGCGGTCGCAGACGCGGGGCGCTCGGAGAGACGGACAGAACGAGATTCGCCTTAGAGTTGAAGGAGACCCAGAAACTTACCAACCCGGGAGCACTTACAGAGGTTAGAGGTCACAAACGTTGCCGTTTTACCAATTTAACAGGCTTTTAATGCACGTCTGAGCAAAAACAACATGTGCGGAGTTTGTAAACACTGGTGCGTAAAGCGTCACCTTTAGTGCATCTTCTACAGGTAAACCAGGTTGGCCGACACTAAAATAACCTTTTATGTGGTGAATGGGAATGTGTTTTTTGGAAAACTGATATTTTGTAGCTTTTTACTAAAAAGGACATTTGAATTATGGAGACTTGGAGATTAGTACCCCAACACATTTTGTTTTGGATTGGTTGGATACCTCAAATTTCCATATAAAATGCACATATTTGTCTGCTAGACCAAAAAAGGTAGGTTAAACGTACAATTTATAACAGTGCAAATTAGTGCCAAAAGAGTGCTGTAGTTGCACTGCTATAATGTAATGTTTATATTGGATATCTTGGATGGATACATTGGGCATGAAATATAATGATTGTAATCTCACTTACAGCATTTGCATTCAAAATATATAGTTCATATTAAGAACAAGAACACTGAATAAAAAAATATAGAATAATATATTAAATATATTAAACTGTAACCCGAACAACTTTAACAAGTATTGCAAATGTATACTGTATTAGTTTAGTCCCATTTTTGGTATAAACCTCCATGTCTGGTCAGTCATTGTACGCAAACATGTAGATATAATATTGTCATAAGTCAAATATTCAGATGAAACCAGTTCTGTAATATTAAGTCAATTATAATTGAGTTTTCAATCATAACAATATGAAATTGCACTTTTAAAATGTGTTTTTGTCCTTTAAATCCTTTGTCTTCCAACAGCTTTTACTGTTACTTTGGAACGATCATGGTCATTGCTAAGTGTTACAAACTGTTACTAACCAGTCCTACCTAAGCAAGTAAGAATGAGTTCAAAAACACTGGAACAACTGTTATTTTTCTCTATAACCTGGGATATATTTGAATGTTGACATGATAATTTACCTGTCAGGACCATTTTAATGTCAAACACTCGATAACCTGATATTCACTGCAATTTGGATTCATGTACTCTAAGTGTCCTTCATTAAGCAGCAGATGCCTTTTTATGAGGGTGTTATGCCCAGCGTGTTTGTACATGCATATGTATTCACCGCTCCGTGTGAAAAACCCTTGCACAACCCACACGCATGCAAACGTACGTGCCAAATGCGAGAGCAGTTTGCGACTTGCCCTGGCACACTGTTGAGATCTGACCTACCGTTAAGCTCATTTCTGGTACCTCTGACCTATATTTTGTTCTCTCTCTCTTTCTATCCAGTGAGTTTGTATGCCTCCAGCCCATCTTACTTTCGTGGCTTTACCCTCATTGCTCTGAAGGAAGGAAGGGAGGGCGTCACTCCTGACGATTATGCCGGCACTTTCAAGGTGAGGGATTGCAGTGACCCTGTATAACTGCCTTGAACTATGGCAGTCAAGATGACAGTCTAATTGCAGTCTCTGCAAAGTGATTTGCAGTTTATGTCGGGTTGAGTCTGCACGTTTGTATTTAGATGTGGTTTGTTTTAGGAAGAAAAATGATCATTAACCCTTTCATGCGTCCTATCTATCTGTATATATATATCTGCTTGGTGCATGAACACTTTTACTTTGATTTTATGCTGTCAAAATATGGAAAAAAAACTATAACATATATTGACTCCAAAAAGTGGCTTTTTTAAATGCATTTTCTTGGTATCTTGAGTATTGTGATGTTTTCGTTAAACATTCGGGAGACATATTGTTGTTAAAAATATTTATATCACTATACCACACTATATATAGGCCCATATACAAAGAGATATTTAGTTTTTCCCTACACACAAAATTGTGTATTTTGAGATGATATTCCAGGGGTAATTGGCGCATCAACTTTTTATTGGTGGTTTAGGTTGTCATAAATAAAATAAAATATAATAAAAAACCAAAAAACACTAAGATATAGTGAGGAAAGTCATGGAATTATAAGTAAAAGTCAAAGGAAATCACCCTAATTAGATAAAAGTGGATTTCAGCATCAGAGGGGGTTATGTGTTTTAAGGATGTCAGATCTATCCTTTGCCAGTGAGCAGAGCTGTGTGAGGTACTCTCAGACATGCTGCTCCTCATTGGTAACGCACTGACCGTCTCAGAGCCGTGTCCTTTCTGAAAGACAGTTCTTTCCACATCAAGCCGCAGTGCTTCCCAGACTGAAGCAGGAAGGCTGTTAGCGCGGCATCTCTCCCCCCAGATCTCATTAGCTGTGGTTGCCGCTCAGCACTCCTTACCGCTGTGTTTTTCAGCGCTCAGATTGCCTGGCGGATGTTAGTAGACGTCCTCTGTTGAGGTCTTTAACTGGGGATTCTTGTCTTGACAAACTAAATTAAAGAACCGTAAAAAACACTGTAAAGCCAACTGCGAAAGGACAAAAGATAAAAAGCTCTGGTTTGTCCAGAACGTTTAAGGAGCAATGATGAAAAATGATGTTTGAGATGTAGTTCAAAACACAAGTGCAGTGTTTTACTTTTGGTTTCATACCTTAGTGTTAGTAGCTTTCAGACATTATTCATGTTTTATTTTTGCAAGTGACTCACGCGTTTAACTTATATATTATATATATATATTAAAAATATATATAGGTATGTGTGTGTGTGTGTGTGTGTGTTTACTGTGTATATTTATTATGTATATATAAATACACACATGAATGTAAATATTTTGGAAAAATAATGTTTTGTCTACAAATTAAATATATTAATATAAATTAATAAAATATATACTGTATGTGTGTATATTTATATAAACAATATATATATATTTATATATGTGTGTGTATTTTTTTGTTATTTTTGTAAATTGATGTTTCAAACCTGTTTATAGTTATTTATGAGAAACGTCTGAAAATGTTTAATTCAAGTACTGTATTTTATATATATTTTTATATATATATTTGTTGGAGTAGATCAGAATTTAAAAAAAAGAAATGAGTGCTTCCCATGAACCCTTCTGTATTTTTTTTATATTATTTATATATACAATATATTGTGTGATATAATGTCTGAGAGAAAAATTAACGTGTCCTCTGTAGTATAATGGCACAATTTATAACATGGAAATCTATTTTTTACAAGCCCAAGTTTAGCAGGGAGCCTGACCCATTTATTAGGTTGCTCTTGTGTAATGTAATTTTTGCCCATTGAAAATGATTGCAAACACATTTGCTGTGTGAAGCTCTAAATCTCTGAGAAGTTCAGCTCAGTAATTTGATCAATGACCCTGACTGTGACCTGCATTATCTGCAAAATGAAACCTATCTATAGATGTTTGCTGCATTACGTTATGATAAACTGAAGATGTTAAACTCAGAAAAGTTTGCAGACATAACCTCATTCCGAGTTGTTTGCTACCCGTGTCTGTTTACCGTGCCTTTCAAAATATTCATATTCATCAGTCATCATGACAGTTCATATATAAAGCTGTTTCACTTCTTCACTAGCAAGAATTGACAAACACCTCTCGGGCCAAACCAGCATGGCTGAAATAAACATCTCGCCATTCGTTTCTCTTAATCTTTCCAAGGAATCCCCTGATGATGAAACCTCATCAATTCCTTCAGGAGACGCTGTTATTCACTCAAGCCACGGAGTTTTGTGCGTGCGAGAGAGACAAACTGAAAGAGGGAGAGTTTAAGAGAGCTAACAGAAAACGGCTTTCGCTGTCCCGCAGGAGCAGGGCCACACAGTCTCGCCAGGAGCCACAATTAAAACAAACACGCCTCTCCTTTCTGTTTTGTACAGCTTTCTCCCAGCTGGTTAGCAGCATTTTTAAAGCAGCCACTTACAGCCCCCTTTTATCCAGGAAACAATGCACGGGGCTGCTTGGCCCGCATGGCCTCTTTTAAAATAAACACTTGGAGAGCGAATGTTGCACAGCAAATCTTAAGCATATCTTTACAAAGTTTAGCCTAGTTTCCTATCAGTTCAGAAGTTTCCGGTTCACTGTTTTGTTTTGAGTCTGAACAAGGGTGCGACAAGCTCGTTCCAGTTGCCAAAATTGCAGCCTTTACTTTCTTTGCAGAAATATAGGGGTTGAACCAGAGGATACTGTTTGTTGCAGCTTTGGGTTTGCATGACTGTATGTGTGTGTGTGTGTGTGTGTGAAAGAGTGGGAAGTGAAAAAGGAGAACGAGAGAGAGTGAGAAAGAGGGAGGAAGAACTTAATGCACCACGCGCATGGATTTTACTCTTCGATGGACATTTGGCAGCGATTTGGTTTTGAAACTTGCAAACAAAATTGTGCTCCTCCATCCCCACTGGAATTTTCCATCACTTGGACAATGATTTTACAAACAATAGCAGTGGAATTTATGTTACATGTACCTTTTTTACATGCTATATATACTATATGTGTGTATTTATATACAGTATGGGTCAAAGATGTCAAGATATCTGCATCCAAAGGAATTCACAAAAGTCAACAATTTAAAGCAGTATTACACTTTGACCCATATACATATTAAATATACAGTACACACCTACTTTTTATTTAAAAAAAAAAATAATTTTTTAGATGCAATTATTCGTAATTTATTGTTTGACTGCACTAATTTATATATATAACCTTCATCTTATTTACTGAGCACCCAAAATCCCATTCAACCACACAGTGAATGTTTACATTTCCTGACATTAATTTGAGCAAAAACAGACTGTCATTATTTTTTAAATTAGGCTTTTAGATCACTTTTTTTCCCATAAAGCTCAGTGCTATTTGCTTGGCGCAATTAACTTTGCAATATTACCGCCTGAGGAAAGCAAGTGATTAAACAATGTTATTAAAAATGGAGATTTCAATTACATTTTTAGTTATTATGGAAGCAGTAATTAAATGAATGATGACCAAATGATGAAGAAGAGCTTTATAATCTGTCGTTTAATCAGCATTTTAAAAGGCCAATTCATGTGTGTGGATTACAGCGATGCATTTGTCTCAATTACTGATTTTTGTCCCCCAAAAGTTGCAACCAGTGTGAAGATCCTGTTAAGATGTTGCCTCATGGGTTAACATGAGCTCTAGGTTTAAGTAGCACAGAAGCGTCAGTTACAAATATTTGTCCTTTCCACTGAGAGATGTTGAAAGGGCTGTCATGTGCAGTTAGTCACCTTGGCTCACAAAATGAAATTTGATTCTACATCACTGAGCTCATTTACGGTACTAGTTTACGGTTTAGTTGGAAACTGTTGCATAATTGGGCTAAAAACAACAAAACAAAACTTTTTGGAATTTTATATGCCATTGTTTTTTATTTTATTTCCAAGGCTCTCCAAACTATTCAAATACTTGTGATGTTTCAAATGTGTTTGCTCTTATTCTGGTTTTTCATATAAATCTTTTCCATAAAATGTCATTTTATAGTGACCACAGTATAAGTTAAAATAGAATAGAATAAAATATAAATACAAAATATAGTGCAAATATCTGAAGTTATTTAAATGGTACATTGGTAGTTAAATTGTAGTTACTTATGCTGATCAAAATGGATCACAAATAGAAATACAAATATTGTGTATGTTTACAAAAGATTACTATTTCAAATAAATACTGTTTTTTTCTGTTCCTCAAATAATAATTTTTAAAAAGCCTCATAGTTTCCACTAAATATTTAGCAGCACATTATTACTGTTTTTACTGTATTTTTTAATTAAATGAATACAGCCTTCTGAAAGGCTTTCTCTTAAAAAATAAGTAACAATGTTCTCTGTTCCACAGCTCATTGATGAAAGTGACACACAGTTCATGACCAACTGCCCCCCGGCCGTTACAGAGAGCATTCCCAGAAGACGTACAAGGATACAGGTGTTCTGGACAGCGCCACATTCTGGCAGCGGTTGCGTCACTCTAAAGTGAGTTATTGTATTACCGTTCACTTTCATAATTGAATGAGAATCCATGGTTTTAGGCTAAAAATATGAAGGTCTGTGGTGCTGATAGATTGTTGAATAAATAAAAAAGTAAACAAAACAGAGTCTGGAGCTCTGAGTTTAGTGTCTAGAATATAATACAGTGTCTTAGCACTTGTCTCATTTAGGGAGTGTTTTATCAGTCACCTTCTGGGAAAGAATTGAAAAAGAAAAACAAAGTATTTTTCGATGATATTTAAAGCCGAGTAAACAGAAATATATCAATAGAAGATGTGATTATGATTGATTGATGGTGGACGGTTATTGTATATTAATCTTAAGCCGTTGAAATTCGCCCTTGAGTGTTCCCGTCATCTATTAGAAACTGCGAATGAAAGAGGATTAAGAAACTTTGAATGCTTTAAAAAATTCCATGCATCCAAACAACATCCTCCCACTTCAGATTCCTTTGCATACAGCAGGCACACAACAGTGGTCTTCAACCAAACAAAATCTGAATTATCTGTCAGTGTTGTGGTGTCAGTGTTTCCACTCCACCCCCTCATGTTTTCATGCCGTCTTTGTATCTTTATCTCTCTTTCTCCCACTCCTTTTGAGGTTTAAGCAACTTTAAGTGTGTTTGATGCATTAAAGACTTCTGAAAGTCTCTCTCTTCGCTCCGGTTGGACACAGTGCGATGTGTATGTGCATTTTCCCACTTTATGGGTGCCTACCCTCAAAACCCGCTTTGTAACAATTCTCACTTTCTGAAAGCCTCTGAATGCCACTATTTTGGCCTGTTTACACTTGTCGTGAACCAGCGAAGTCTGTAACACCAGGAGAAAGCTCGTTATGTTAGCATTCTCATTCATTTTAATGGGAAGGATGCCATTTGAATCCTGCCAGTTTTTTTCATGGACATTGAACCTTTTTTGAGCCAATCACCTATGCCCTTAAAGAGCTTCAAATATTGAAAAATGTTACTCAAATGTGCTTGTTTGACATGAATGAAGTTTTTTCTCACCTATCACACATTTGAGGTTAAACAAGGACCAACGGGACTTGTTCTCGTACATCACGCAAGTATTTCGCAAGAACTGATAGGGTTTGTTATTGTATGCCATGTAAGCATTTTGAGGTGTTCTTGCGTGTCAAGTTTGGTCATGCAGTTGTGTCTCACTGTTATGTGAGTGCAGATTACTTGTACAGTGTCCTTTTAAACTTTTTGACGAATTTTCAGAGTTAGACTTTTAGTTGCCAAACCGAAATCTCTCAGGTTTAAATACAGGGTTCAAATATCTGAATAACATGAAGGTGAATAATTGATGAGGATTTACATTTTTAGGTAAACTTGCAACACAGTCACATGGTAATTCTATCATTTGTACTAGTGTTCATTTTGTTAACGAAAACTACGGTGAAAAATGTTTGTTGAGCTTTTTTCCAATGACTAAATTGAGACGACGATGAGGTCAGTAAAAGATAACTGTCTGACTGTATCAACATGCAATACCGTTGACGATAAAAGAAGAGAATAAAATGTATTAAAAAAAAAGCTTTACCCAACTTTTCTTTTTCTTCATCAAAAAAGGAGACAAAATATTAATGCAGACTGCTGTATATGAGCTTTTTATGTGTGTGGTTGCCAGATATCAGGAGTTAAAATCCCCAAATCAAGGCTTTTGTGCCTACTGATTTGATTACTTTTTACAACTTGACAACCATTCGCACACACGCTTGCTCTTCATTACAGAAGCGCCGACAATGATCTGAAAACACTGACAAGTCAGCTGGAGTTTAGGGTTCTCCATGTGAGATGTTCAGCTTAAATGAAAGTGTCATTCAGTGGAGAAAATAGAATATATATTTTACCATTGAAATAATGTACATGAAAGTGATGCTACTGTTTAAATGAGCCCCAGAATGTCTTTTTTTGCTTAAAAATATTTTAATTTGCTTGTAGCAGTTTCGAAATTTAATTGATGTTGAGACAATTAAAACCTTCACAGTTTGTTCATGAGCTTTCCATCTCTCATTCTTTCTTGTTCTTTATCACCTACTAATTTATTCATCCCTTTTATTCTGTCTATGATCCCTGGTCCTCTTTTTTTAACTTCTTAAAATGGATAGCAATCTCTTCTCCACCTTTCCCAGAATCCATATCACCTACCCAGGTCTCGTCTCTGTCCATCTGCGAACTTGAGGAATTATTATTGTAGCTTTTAATTTATCCATCTGTCTTATTAGGGCAGGGATGTCTGTTTTTTTCCAATAACATTTTCAGGGAAGCATCTGCTGTGCCAAACGCGTTGGATCTGCTGTCACTTTGCCTTGGCGTGTCAGAACCATGGAGACATTGCACCTTGTAGCACCGGGCCGAATGCCAGCGCTCAGGCTCCGAAACACAACTGGCAACGGGGCCCAATGAACATCAAATAAAAGTGCAATTACATCTGGAATCCCTCCAGCACTTTTCTAGAGAAATGTCAAACAGACCAGGGATTGGAAGGAAGTTTTGAACTGGATTTTGTTTCCTTTGATTCTCTGGTGCCATCAAGCTGTGGAAGGCAGATAAGATGCGGTAAACGTGATGGTTTTGTTGACAAGCTTTGGGACTCTGGAGATAAATGGCTTTCAGGTGCTCAAATGAGACGATCAAGACCAAATACCAACAGAGCAGACGTCTTAAGAAGTTTCAGGAAGAATGGATCAAGTCTTGAGCAGTTATACTTTGTTGGCTACTGTTAAGGGCCTTTCATGTAACCTGCACACTTTTTCTCCAAGTCACGTACGTCTCTTTCACACCAAACTCACATATGTTTATAAACCCTTTGAAATACAGGCATAAGCTGTGATTTGTCATATAACTATTAGGGATGTCCCAAGCTGATTTCAAGGATCGGGATCGTTTTAATGACAGATCATCAGTCTTTAAAGCTCTGTAAATATTGGTCACAGATGCAGGGATTTACTTTAAATTTCCTAGTTGATTACTCACTAAAAAACTCCCACAGGTCAATTTTCCATGCCGTTTTAAGTCTTTTGACATAACAAAGTGGTTATATCTAAGTGTGTGAGTTTATATTATAATTACATAATTACATACATTTAACTTAAGATTTTATATGTGTGTGTGTATATATTTATATATATATATACATATATAAGTTTTTATGTATTGGGTAGGATTAGGGGTAGAATAAGGTATTAATATGTGTTTTATTACTGCTAATAAATATTCTAGTAATATGCATGCTAATAAACTATTTTCTCTGAACAAGACTTGTCACAGCACATATTGTTGCACTTTTAACGGATTTGGTTGCTTCACGCAAGCGTATTTTGCAAGAAACTGGGTTTGTTTTTGTATAGCATGTAAGCATTTGGAGGTGTTCTTAACGATAAAGTGTATACGAATATGCTACTTATACGAATAAATTATACTTTGGACAAAAGCATTCAAGCCTGCAGTAATTAAATCATTTATGGTAATGAATTAAATACTCCTGTAGATTTGACTCCATGTTTTTTGCTTCTAACCTAAAAAATCATTTGGCAACAGTTGACAGTGTTTTTTCGCAGTGTTTGTTGAGAAAGAACCTTGAAGAGAAACAACAATCAAACAATTTCTGTCAAACAATGCGCTCCTGTGCGATAATTTAATAGTACACATACGTTTTATGTTTCAATCCCACTTTATTTACTTCACTTTAGCTTTGGGTGGCAATTTGTTTTGTTTATTTTGCATTGTGTGAAAGGGCCGTGAAAAGGAACAGCATTCAAGGATCTTTTCTATAGTATGTCAAACAGGGTGCTACTCAATTTCTCAAAATGCACTTTCACAAAAGACACCTTCACTTTTTGATAAGGCCAGCGCCAGATTCTCTTGTAAGCCACCCACATAAAACATGTGGGATTATTCTCAGGAAGACATAATGTTATGGTCAGACTTACTGCATGCCACATGCTTGACTGACGGCAATGGGCTCTAGCAGGACTCTCCATTGATATTCCACATGGGTCGGTGGATGCCGAGTATGGCTCGGTCTCTGGGGTACTCCGTCAGGGGCAGGTTTAAAAGAGATTCAAACCTCTACCGCCCGCGAACATAGATGGTACCCTTGAATACATTTGCTTTTTCTCCAATGTCTGCCACACATATTGGCGTCGCTTGATGTCTCTATACGGCTTCATTTTAAAAGCCCAACTGTTTAAAGCATTCAGGATGCTGACTGAAGTCATTGAAATATGCTCTTGGATAGTAGCATTATGCAAATGCAGCATTATGCACGGAAGCCTTTGTTAAAAAGATGCATAGTCTGTTCCCACTACAATACAATTTTGAAAGCGATAATGGTGCTAGAGTAAATGTAAAGGCGCACTTTGTCAGAACTATATCTAAAAGGCAGAAAACGTTGGATGAACATTGTAATGTCTTCATTACAGGGCCAGTGTTGTGCAGCGAAAAATCATTTTCTTCCAAGATGAGGGCTCACTTACCAAAAGACTCTGTGAGAAAGGTAATTTTAAAGCTGGCTTTCTCATGCAGATCCCTCATTTATAGAATCTGTTTTTTTGTTGTTGTTGTTGTTGCTGTTTTTTCTGGCATGCTCAGTGAACAAATGTATTTTCCTGTCATCTGCTTTTAATGTTGCTGGATAAAATATATGCCTTGTAAATGGTTGTGTTTATGCATGCTACATCAAGTGTGTGTGTGTGGAAGGATGAGGTTAAATGCACATGTCCATTGTTATGTGACAAGAAAAGGAGGAACGTAGATTCTCAGCAGTTGGTTGTAAACGGGGATGTAAAATTGAAATAATGGACACAATGCAATTTAAGGTAGATTACTATAATCTTCTGTGCGTTGCGAATTACAGATCCAGTTGCGACGACTGAAAAACCTGTTCAGGAGTGCTGTGCTTGTGGAACTGCCAAGTATAGAGTCACTTTCTATGGAAACTGGTCTGAGAAGGTGCATCCCAAAGACTACCCAAGTAAGAACAAACCGTTCTTTAAAAAGAAAACTATTTAAACTGGTTTTCAATAAAGCTGGACTAAAGTATAAATATTACATTAAGATCTTAAGCTTAAAAATGGTGCTAACTGAAATAAGTTTCAATTGAAGTACTAAAATGAAGCTAAAACTAAAATGAATATAAATGAAATCTAAACAAATCAACATCAACGCATGATTACATGAATAAATATTATAAATATAATTAATATAGAAAATAATATATTATTCTGATATACTATGATCACATTGTGAGGTCCACTATGGTTTAGAGCTGTTTCCTGATGTATGTTTTTATTTGACAAATGTTTGCAATTATATTTTTACAAATTATGTTATTTGTTATGTTATTATAATGCGATTAATCACAAGAATTGCATCCAAAATTAATTAAATTCCATTAATTAAATATTTTCCATAATTTTTTTTTCTTTTTTTTTTTTAATTTCAAAAATGTAGTTTTATTAGTCAGGTATTACAGTTGAGTTTTAAAAAAGCACTGAAAACACATTCTTTAGGTTTTAATGCCGCACTGAATAAAACAAGACACTAAAGTGTGGTAACATGGGCAGAGCTGGGCCTTTTTCCTGCAGCTTTAGCTCTCAGGGCTGGTTTGCTAATATAGCAGTCAGCAGGAGAGCTGGTTTGTTACCTATGTGTGTGGCAGCAATGATCCAATCTGTTATTTACTGTCTGGCAAGCAACAAGACTACAGCCTGGGCCACGATGCTTTGTGAGATAAGAGAAGCCAAGCCAGGCAGATGTTGTCACATAGCACACTGCCACTAGTTAATGGGTCTGTGGAAACATGCGTTGATGTATGCGGTAGGTTCTTTAAAGAGAGACAAGAGTAGAAGCTTAGATGTGTGAAGATACACACTAGAGAACAATTTACTTCAGAAACACAATTAACTGGGAGCATTTAGCTTTATATGACGCTGCAAGATCTCTTATTTGTTTATCGCTGTTGTTTCTGCCCCAAAGGACGTGCTAATCATTGGTCGGCTCTCATTGGCGCGTCTCACTCGAGGAGCTATGTGTTATGGGAGTATGGAGGTTTCGCCAGTGAAGGAGTCAAGCAGGTGGCTGAGTATGGATCACCCGTCAAAATGGAGGAGGAGATTCGACAAAAGGTAGGCCTTCTGGCTAACTGTGACAGGATTAGATATCAGGATCAGAAATTCTGAAATTCAACTTAAAAGCTAATGTTGAAATAATTGCTTGAGTTTCAAGCAGAGATGTGGGATTAGCAGCTGTTTATGCCACGGAGATTGAATTTAAACGTTTTTTGCGTTGGCTAGGATTATTCTTGTTACATTTCTGATGCTTTTTCAATTAGTTTGTTTTGGATTATTTTAAAACTAGCCAAAAGGGATGAATCTGAATGAATCTGTGAGGTAAACGAGTGTGTGTTTTTGAACAAATCCTTTCTCTTCACACTGAAAATCTTCCTTGGATGTGCATGACTGCTTTGATTGCTTGATGAACAACGGCTCTAGTTGACAAAATGGAGGAAAACTCTCTAAGAAAGAGCTTAATGTGCTTAAAAGCTCTTCTTTTTGCCGACACCGAGTTTAATAAGGCATAACAAGACTCGTTTTGGTTGTGAATGACTCATTGATTAATTGATTGATTCATTGACTCACAATAGAAGAAAAAACATTTGTCTCAGCCTAATGATATAATTTACAGAAATAATTAATCATATTGGTGAATGGGATGAAAAAAAATCCAATCAAATTCCATTAGCTTACTTATTGCTTTCACTCCATCAAAAGTTGCTGGGCACTCATTTTATGTTTCTGAAGTTCCCCGTGCATCGGAAATAACATGTCAAAGGTTGATCAGTTAAAACCTAGCATCTTAATTAAACACATTAGTCAGTATCAGTCAATCTTCACATTGCTGTAATTTAATGTTAATTTACGTCTCTTGAAAGACACGTTAACAATCGCATGCAGTCTGAGACGGAAGGTCATTCAGCAGCTTTGTAGGAAGGTGTGTGCAGTATAATTCAGCGTTAACACCGGCTGCCTCCATGAGGATTTTAAAGGTCACCTGGGAAAGGTTCATACCCTACATGTTCCCATTTGTCTTTCGCACAATGCACTGTAGGTGGATTTGCAGTGCACTTCTTGACACATCTCAGATTGATGGTCTCAGAATCTTTACGGCTCCACCCACATGCAAATAGGACAGATTTCTTCTTTGTAATTTAGCAAATTAATTTCTAATTAAGTGTTAAATACATTATACACATGTAATACAGGCATGGAATACATTGTATAAAGTTAGGGCTGGACTATTGATGCAAATGTATTGTTTTTATTACCAAACTTTAGGATTAGACACTTTGACAATATGCCAATGATGACAGTAAAAAGAAAAGAATGACCAGACCGCATGAGGTGCGCGTGATGGAATTGAATGAAAAACCTGAAACACAAAGACACACGTTTCTTTGCATTTATTATTTTTTGTAGTTGTTTTCTGTAGTTTTTTTTCCTGTAAAGATATCAAGCAAGTGATTTGTTTAACACATCACGTTGACAACTTCATTTGTGGTGCACTTGTAATAAAACTTTCTTTAACTAAAGGGTTAATATATAAAGGTTACTTGAAACATGTTGTAGTTACATTTTCAAGTTGCAAAGAAAAAAGTCTCTGAAAAATCTAGATTTTAAAACTTTTGCCATATCGCCCTGCCCTACATAAAGAAATCAAATGTATAAAAACACTGCGTATTCTTTAATGTGTAAATTTCATATATATAGGTATATGTCGTCTTATCAAAGTCACAGAAGTGATTTAGTCAAGAGCAGTGAGATATTATCTCTCTTTTGTTGTTTGGTTAAAGTGCCCCTATTATGCCTTTTCAAATATGATATTTCATGCAGTGTGTCATGTAGCAGTATGTGGACATAAACGCGCTGACTGTGCACGTTAAATGAAGTTTTTGTGTATCGAAAAAAAAGAATCGGCTCACATTCGCCTAAACGAGTCGTCAGCAATTGGAATCATCACACGTCACAAAGTAACACATTTGCATAACGTCCGCCCACAATTTCCACGTGGATTACATCACGTCAAGAAGACACTGTATCCTGTGCTCTCATTCAGTTAATTCAATGGGAGATTTATTTTCCGATACACGTTGTAGCGGTAGACCAATCATAAAGGACTGCGCCATCTGATCAATCACAGCAGTGAGGGCTCACGGAGAGGCGGGGTTTAGGCAGACTGATTCTTCGAACAGCTTCACACGAGTCGTTTACGAATCATTTAGAAATGAGGTAAAATTAAATCTATTTTTTGGGAAAACTAAAGTGTTTTTTGACCTTGCATACATGTAAAAACGTTTTTAAGAGACTCAATAAAACAATATTAGCAACCTTTAAAATGGCATAATAGGGGCACTTTAACATGAATGACTGCTGTCACTTTAAGAGCTACTGTTACACGTTTTCTTTCTCAGCCGTTGGCTTTCACTTAAGACCAAAGCGATGAGAATAACTGCATTATAACACGTACAGGTGTGTCTATTTAATCGTTCAAGGCCTATAAAGTGGCAAAAATAACTTTCCCGCAGTCTATTCAGTACCAATCTCTGAATGCTTACCATTTTTTGTGACCAATGTAGCACAGCAAACATCCATGATAGAGGCAAAAAAACGACAATTCTACCAGTTTACAAATTTCTACCGGTTTTACGCGTCTACCACTGTACCACCCACGTTATATATTGAAATGAAATGAAATGACGTGACAAGTGGCCATTTAACCCATCCAAGTGCACACACACAGCAGTGAGATGTGAACAACCACACACACACACACACACTGTGAACACACACCCGGAGCAGTGGGCAGCCATTGCTGCGGCGCCCGCGGAGCAGTTGGGGGAACGGTGCCTTGCTCACCTCAGTCGTGGTATTGAAGGTGGAGAGAGCGTTGGTTATTCACTAACCCCACCCACAATCCCTGCCGGACCTGGGACTCGTACCCACAACCTTTGGGTTACAAGCCTCCTTATCTCCCTATCCATTAGGCCACAACTGCCCCCAAATATTGTGAATGTATTTGTCAAAATTCAATGATGTAAATGAAAAAATGCATTCTTTATTGTTCTTTATTCTTTATTAGTTGTGTGTAGATATGTGTGTACTTGTACTAAATCAAGAATAATTCCATTCATTGCAGTATCTAAATGAGAAAGATAATTCACTTCGGAGTACTAGATCGTAAGATGTCTCATCAGTTTTCATTTTTCACATATCGTATTCCTAGAAGCTCTTTGATTTTTGTTGATGGTCTTGGGGCATGGCTGATGAATTTGCCCACAATTATTTATTGATCTGTGCTACAGGCCCTTTCGTGCTGTCAACTATTGTTTCGTTTTGGCATTGCAAACAAGTGCATTAAAAGTCCTGTCTACAGTTCTTTCAACAAAGCAGAAAATTCACACGTAGTTTAAACAAGTTTAACAATGAAAAATAAATATTAAAATTACAAAGATGCATAGATAATACAATACAAAAGTGCAGTACACAAAACCACCAGCCAATTCAGCTTTTCTTTATTATTCCTTTTCTGAAGCTGTCAAATGTCTGTCATCCCGGAATTGATTTTGTTTTCTTCTATCTTGTCCATTTATTTTACAGCTCTTTTGTGCTTTCAGGGCTTTTTCCACATGCTTGATCTCTGTTCTGATACTGTTGGTTGGTTTTACCTGACATGATCATTCATCTTTTGAGGTGCTGTGGACGCTTTGTAACCCCAGTAAAGGTGAATCTGTCTGCAGGGGCCCTTTTGAACTGATTTGCTTTGTGGCAGTTTTTTTTTCAGCTTTTAGCAAATAACTTCTGGGGATCATTTAATAATCTCAAAAGACTTGATGTGCACGGTGCTTGTTTGATTTTAAAGGTGCAGTGTGTAATATTTAGAAGAATTTATTGGCAGAAATGCAATATAACATACAAAACTATGTTTTCAGAGGTGTGTGAAGACCTTACATAATAGGCCGTTATGATTTTAGAACCTTAGAACGAGCAATTTATATCTGCATACACCTCGGGTCCCATTACATGCAAGGCGCCATTTAGTGCCGCCATGTTTCTATAGTTGCCCTAAAAGGGGAAAATCCTACAGAGCGCGTTTCGTCAAAGCCACGCTGAAGTTGCCTGTTTTCTGCTGAACCGGTAAGTTAGTCCAACATAAGCAATCATAGTTAAAACTTGTTGTTTGATAGCTTTTGTTGCAAGATGGACATAACTGCAGAGACAAAAGAGGTTAAATGAATTCTGAAATCATTCACTAACCCTTGTGTTAACCTACACCTTTTGATTGATTTTCTTGGTTTGTTTTTTCAGTGAGAATTTTAGATGTTTAGCACAATGTTTATGCTGTTACTTGGAATACAATGAAAATAAATGATGATAAGAGGCTGTCAAGCTATAAAAATGACAAAAATCCCCATAAAAGGATCATAAAAATTGCCTTCCAATGTAATAAGACTTATTTTATGATGCTTTTATGATACTTTGTGGTACTTCGTAGCCCCTGGTCGCCATTCACAATTTCAAAGAAAGGAAAACAGCATTAGATTTATTTTTGGATGCACTGTCCCTTTAACAAGTTTACATCTGTATTGCAATAGATGATCATTTTAAAGCTTTTAGCATAAAATGGTATTTCAGACGTACTATTTTCCCTGCTCTTCGCCTCGAGGAAGCAGCTTCCAGAAACATTGCAGCACCACTGTAAAATCAGTCATCAAAGCTTTCTCCAAAAACCATCACAGTCATTTACTGTCATTTTTGGCAGGCATCATTTTACCATTAGGCACATCGCTTTCGGGAAAGCAATCGCAGAACATTTTCAGCAGAAAAGAGCCATGCGGATAAATATTTCAGTCGTAGATCATGCTTCTGCAGTCTCTTCTGAATTCTAAATTGCAACAATAGACAGGAGTCAGTAATACGTACTCAACAACACTGCAGAGATCTTGACCTTAAAATGAAGGGAAAAATAATCCTATAATGAGCTAACGCTTATTATAGGCTAAAACCAAACAGCTTTGCGTTAAGCCAGAAATATCGCTCTAGTGATAAATTATACTATTATCTTGTTTACGACTGCTTGCTCAATAGCTGTCCCTTTAAAACTGAAGTCAGGTAGCACCACAAAGTCAAAAGGTCTGTAATTTTCTTTTCTGTAGCCGTCACGTAATCTTTTTCTAGTCTTTTTTTATTGCTGGGCTGCAGAATTCAAATCATCTTTTTCCCCCCATCTTTTTTTTATGATGATTAAAATATGTAATTTTCGTTTCTCCCAGAGACCCCTGGTGAATTTTGACCTTGAGCTTATGGGCCACATTTTCACAGACACGTTCAATTTGGAATAAAAATTTGGAATAGCATTATAACATGCTTCACTTAGTTAATGAGGTGGATGTCGTGATTACAGAGGTGTCATAAAACTGACTCTAGGAAGGTCAGGCTGTTTTCGAGCTTTTGGAAGATCTCAGACGATGAGTTCGGAGGCAATTTCTTAGCGCTTGTTGTCCCAACTTAGCTGTTATGTCATTATGAATCTTATTATCGTCTCATCTCAGAGATGATATATTTATCCCACATTATATCAAAAGCACAGTGTGAGGCAAATGGGAAAGTGAATGAATTGTGCATTGGAATGAAGCTTTCCCCGACGAGGACAAGATGCTTAATGTTTTATGAGCACTACGTTGTACATATCCATACATATGTATCCATACATCATGTGCATATTATTTGTGCTAACAGTTTGGAAGCTCTCTATTTACATGCTAAATACGCTGTGAGAATCTTTACTGTGCCGTATAGGTGGGTGTTTACCTGCGCCTCTTAGCAGTCTCTGTTAATTAGTGTCTGTATGCGCTAATTAAACATTGCAGCGTTGATATGAATTTGATGTTTAGTTCTTGTTGACCCACTAAACATGAAGTGCTTCTTTCCTCGTGTTAATTGTCATCTATTTCTCTGCGATATACAGTGATGTCTCTTTGTTGTGAATTTGTCAGTGAGAAATTTAACATAATTTCAAGGTAAAATGTGTAATTTCTGTAAAATGTGTTTGAAAGAAGCCTCTTATGCTCACCAAGGTTGCATTTCCTAATAAAAAGTCATATATTTCGTACAGCTCAAATCTATTAATTATGTCTTCTCAGTCGAGACTTACTGTATGATATAAAAATTATAGTCCCACTTTATATTTAGTGTCCCTAATACATGTGTACTTCCATAGTATCTAGATGTGTATCTAGTATGTAACCACCGTGTAAGTACACACGGTACATAGTATCTACAGCTGTAATATTTCTGTAACTACACACATGTAACAACCCTCAGAATGGTGTGTGTAAGTA
>JAUMHI010000074.1:6715063-6764724 GCA_032359435.1 Enteromius unitaeniatus
CCGATCTACAATAAAAGGCGACTGAATCTGTCATAATACGTCTTGTGTTTACTACTTTTAAGTGTGTTTTTGTATCTTTGTATATAATCTATTAGCTTTTGGCTTGGAAATATCTGATTCTGAGAGTTTAATTGGTCTAGTATTGATTTGCCTAAAATAGTCTAATAGCTGTTTCAAGCAAGATGTATCATAATGTTGTTGCCAGTTCCACCGAGTTGAAGTGCTGAGCTGTAACGCGGTATAATACATTTATTTACACCGCGTGACTTTTTAACATTTTCTGAAACTCCTACGGTGATTTAGCTTGACAAGTGTGGGGTAAACGGCCCGGAGGCTTTATACTTTAAACACAGGAGATTTTCCTCTCTTGCTAAACATGATGGGAGCAATTTATTGTCAGAACGCATCATGTCTCGGCTAGAACTGAGTACTGAAATTAATTAAAGTGGGCCAAACACAGCAGCTTGGTAGTCATGGTAACACGCGTTGAAGCCTTAATATTTCTCACACATGAAAGAAGGACCGGGCCGTGGATTTGAGCTCCTGAAGTTTGGCTTATGAATATTAATGAGTGACGTGTAACAGTTGGTCTGTTTCATCTGTAAGCTACTTTTTAAACTGGAGGAGTTTTTCAATAAGTTAGTGGGAGGACAAACAGCAGCTTTCAACTAAATGCTAGCTTATGTATTTTTAAGTATTAAAATGCATAATAGACATATTGTATTATTAAACTAAATGGTATTTTAAAAATGAAAGAGAAGTTAAATGCCACAGCGTGCAAAGAAACTCAGTAGGACTATTTTAATTGGTTCATTTAATGAATCGTTCGGATTCATTCAAAAGAATCGACTTGTATCATTTGATACAGAATCGGACTGGTGCTGTCTGCATGGGATCCATTTATATTTACATTTTAGTCGTTTAGCAGACGCTTTTATCCAAAGTGACTTACAAATGAAGACAACAGAAGCAAAAGGGGAAAAAAATCCACTCAAAAGAACCGAGTCGTGACTGATTCGTTCGGGAATTGAACGCATGTTCACATTCACATAGTTTTGTCTAACTCTAACCTATCCTGTTCTGAATAAGGGGTGTACAGGACACAGTTTTCAATGAAAAACTGAAAACTTCATCCGTTCACTGACACTTCAGTGAGTCAGTTAGTTCAGGCTGTCTGTCAGTGTTAAATGCTATTTCAGAGATGCCTCCCCTACATTCAGCTTTGCTTGAAGATTTTCCAGAGGTTGTGACCCTTAGTTTGAAGAGCATGTTACTGTTTCGGTGGATTGGTAGAGACAGCATGGGTGTGTGGGGGAATAAAATGTGGATGTGTATAGCAGTAGCCTATATAGGTCTGTGGGGGGGTGCAGGTGGGCTGGGCCTTCACATTATTATAAAATGATGGAAACCATGGGAACATAATGGTCATGCTGTGGAAAGACCATGAAGCAGAGAATAATGTGCAGGGTACAAGGTGTTGAGATGTTGGTAATCCACGAAACGCATTTTAGAAAACATTATGCGCATCTATATGTACATAAAAGATGTTTCCTGGAGCCTTTTGTGAATTGAATGCTCAATTGGAAGGAGTGAAGAATTGCAAAATTAGTATTGTGGGTTTTCAAATGTCACAATGCATTTCACAAAAAGAAAATTTGTAATGTTAATCTTCATGCACTGGACTGAAGGCCGTTCAATCTCTTGAGAACAACAGAAGCAATTCAGAAAGGTGCCACAAACAGCCCTAAGCGAGAAAGGAAAATACGTGGCTTGTGTCTTCTTCTATACATTTAGATGTTGAGTATTCATGTTGATTTTTCTTTGTTTGCTGCACACAGTGTCCCTGAATGTTTGCACCGTTACCTGTGATGAAAGTGGCCAGTAAAACAGTGCTGACAGCGGCACGTTCGGCTCTCATGTGTGACGGGAATTCAAGCTCAAGTGCTTTTAGTTTCTCTTGAGAACTACAGCAGGAACATGAGTGAGCTACCATTGTAATCTTGAACACCTTGCTTATGCAAACTTTGGCATTTTTATTGTAAAATAGGTCTATATTCTATTTACAAAATTATCTTTTAGAGTAGGAGAGATGTCCTTGTTGTCTGTTCAGTGAGTCAGTAAGCTGATGATTCAGTAACGACAAAGGCACCTAGACTTTTTTTTATGAATCATAACAGTTTATTTCTCAGTTCTGTCAAACGATTGACAACTTTAAGACCTGATCCGTACAATAGAACCTGTTCTGCTGTCTACACTGGATGTGGCTTGGCAAATTCCCGACAGAAAACTAATGCTGCGTTCCATTTATGACGTATTGACACAAGTTTGAAGTTGTTTGATGGTATTGGCACTAAAATAATTTAAATACATTGAACAAATTAGTCAAATCTGTCATCAAGTGAGGTGTTTTAACTTTAAACAGTCTGTAATATTGTTTCTTCCAGGAAAAAGTACCCTGCTATCCACCAACATATTTTTTTAGAACTGTTTTAGACTGTTATCACTTATAAATGAGTCGTGCATATGTCTCTTCTACTTTACACAAAAAGACTGAAGAAATCAAGCAATATTATAGATAGAGTTTGGCTGGAAACAACCGGTTTAATTTGAAAACATCTTAATGTTGGATTTATTACAAACATGCAGCTTTCCCTTTTCAAGATGTTTATGATTCCTGGATAATTTATATGTTTTATAAACAGCTGTTTGGACTCTGTTCTGACGGCACCCATTCACTACAGAGGATCCAGTGGTGAGCAAGTGATGCTGAATTCCTTCAAATCTGTTCTGATGAAGAAGCAAACTTATCTACATCTTGTATGGCCTAAATGTGAGTATATTTTTTTAGCAAATTGTATATTTTCTGAGTGAACTATTCCTTTAAAATGCGGAACATCTGTATGAATTCTGTGGTCTCCTGTGTTCTTCTGTTCGATTTATAAGTCAGTTAACCTTCATTGTTGTATCTTGTCCTTAGAACTCTCGCTGGAGCTCTTGAAGGCTTCAGTCTTTACAAATCTGATAAGAAATGCAGAAAAATCAATGTCATGTCCAGACACGGCGAGACATGTTTGCTGGTGCAGGACTCAGCTGTTTTATTTCCCTCAACCAGCTGCAGGCCTTTGAGTCAAGCACAGAGGAAAACATTTATTTTTGGCGCAGGGAAGCAGAGGGAGATATTTTCACTTCAAGATGACTCTAACTCTTTGTCTTTGTTCAAATGCATA
Organism: Enteromius unitaeniatus; assembly: GCA_032359435.1. Classification (NCBI taxonomy): domain Eukaryota; kingdom Metazoa; phylum Chordata; class Actinopteri; order Cypriniformes; family Cyprinidae; genus Enteromius; species Enteromius unitaeniatus. The sequence continues at coordinate 6,718,291 of JAUMHI010000074.1, forward strand.
TGCTTACATTGCTCCTCCCACATAGCTGGTGATTTTATCGTTTTTATGATTCTCCGTAGGATTTCAGTGGCTTCAATTGCATCCTTGATCACAGGCACACTGTACAGAGGAGCACAGAACATCAAGGCCTGAATAATTATTACACACGGCTCAAAAGAGAACATCTTTATTGCTGTGAATAATTGCTTCAGACTGCACATTAATGCACACTGCAAAGGTAAGAGCTATACAATTAATGAAACATATCTGAGCTTTGTGCATTCCTCGATATTGGCATTCTTTGTTCTGTTCTATTCATTTCTGTCCTGTTCTGTTCTCATTTATGTCATCCTGTTGAAATTATTTGGTTCTGTTTATCTAAATTTTTCAGTTCAGTTGTTCTATAGTGTTCTGTACTAAATGAGTCTGATATACAGTATTTGTATATATTCATGCACAGCTGTACATGCATATGCATGCATCTCTAACAATGGCACATCCTTGTGTGTTTACAGGTATGTATGGTATTGCCCTCTATTAAAGTTTAATAAGTAAGTGTTTGGGGATGTGGGGGACAGTCGAGTCTTCCCTGTGAATGCCACCATAGGTAAGACATCTTTTATTCATGTGTTGACTTTTTCTAGCATGTCTTTGTACTCCATTATATCAAATCCCATTGAGCGTCACCAGCACCAGTCACTCTCCTCAAAATTCACATTTGCTGCCAAGCTGTCAGACAAGCATTGTTTAAAAAATACAAGACTGTACTTTTGGACTGGAGTCAGATATACAGTATATAAAGGACCTGGTCCCTTTAGGTAGGAAACATGTTGTGCATTTGATTGGGTGAAATGTATCTTGTGCAAAATGAGTCATCAGTTGTTTCCATATATTTTCCAAGAAGATAAAGTGTCTGTGCGCCACTGTGCTGCTTTTCATTTGTTTTGTGTGACGTTTCCATTACATACAACACAGCCTTCTAAAACGTGTTTCTGCGTTCTAATTCTATTTCTTTTCTTTTCTTTTACTGCTTTGCATGTAGTGTTTCCAAATACAAAAGTGTGTTTTTGGTGAATGATATGAATAGCCTCTTATACTCTATAAGTTATATTAATTGTAATATATCTGCTAAATAATATATATTTTTTTACTTTCAGGTGCATGCTAGTAGCACATATCACGGAACAGAAGAAATGTTGAAGAACTGTGACACTAAAGAGAAGAAATTGTTTAATAAAGTCATCATTTTTTCTTCGCACACAAAAAGTATTCTCGTAGCTTTGTAACATTAGGGTTGAACCACTGATGTCACATGGACTATTTTAACGATGTCCTTACTACATTTCTGGGCCTTGGGTCAGAAATCTCTCTGATTTCATCTAAAATATCTTAATTTTTATTACAAATATGAGCAAAGGTCTTGCTCATATCCAGCAATTTGTTTTTATTTTTGGGTAAACTATCACTTTAAAGGTGCTGCATGTAGGATTTTGACTCTGCTAAAGCATGAAAATAATATATGTTTGCAGGTATTTAAGAAATTTGCTAAGTTAACGTTTATCTGGAAAACATTGCTACAGTCAATTATTCTCGTTTGAAAATTAGCGTTCCGGTCCTGTTTTGGTTTGTGAAACCCGCCCACCGTCAGTTTACCCAATCATATTTTAGAACCCTGGGTTGCCAGTTGGCGGTAAACACAGCGCATTCCATCTTCATTGCGCTCGTTGCTATCTTCAATTTGGCAACCTGCGTGTAGTAAGGGACGGGTAAAAAAAAAAGTTTCCAATATTTTGAATCGGTGTCAATCTTACATACAGCATCTTTAACTTACTTTTCAAGTGTTTCTTGTTTTGAGAATCTTTAGATATTTGCACTGGAAACAAGTACTAATGGAGAATATCAGGTTTTTGTTATTTCTAATTTCTTATATTCAAGTTATTTCTATATTTTAGTCACTAAGAAGCAGGGCTATTCGAGCCTTAAGCTGTTTTTCTGATTTGTTGTTTTTGTGAAATTAATTAAAAAGTAATGGAGAACTGTAGGAAACTGTATTTTGAAGCGTTTAAGTTTCTTCATAAGTTTGCCTCCTAGACATTTCTTTTCAACGTTTTGTATTCCCTTCTATTATCTTAACTTGGTCCTAAAAAGTCTTGACCCTGCAGAAACCCTCCAGAGCTATAACAGAAATGGATGAAATGCCACAAAACTCCCACTTTAGGGTTTTTGTGGAAGTTCCATGATGGACTGAGTGAATTTAGAGTAAGGTGAACTCAAGGCTGAACTTTAATAAAAATGTGGTTTGGTTTGCACCACAAATGCAACAAGATGGATTTGTTTGGGAATATTTGGAGATGAAATTACCCAGTCCATCTAACTTCTTCGAACCACATTTTTGTTTAGACCTTTTGTTTAAACCTGATTATTAGATGAGCGCAATCATCACCCAGTAGCTTTGTAAATTATTCTGTCATCACTCACTTTTGTTAACTAAGCCGTAACAGCGTAACCAAAAATAGCATGCATTCTATGCCGCATCCTTGAGAGATTTCGTAAATGCCAACATATGCCACAGTACTGATGCTGAGATGACATTTTAAAAGGTAACAGCATCAGTCTGAAAAATGAATTTACTTGATATTTTAGGGCGCACAATTAAAGAGGGGGTGTTTCAAAGAATCAAGGCAGAACATTTAATGAGTTGCCATAGAAATGTTCTGTAAATAATTGCAGTTACAGGTACATCATGAATATATCTTTTAATAGTCACATCATTTTTAGAGACAATAACATTTCATGAATAAGATGAGATGAATGTTAGATCGTTATCCTTTATTAATATTTCGAGAAATATTAAAAATGCCACAACGATGTGTACTGGACTCTTAAAATCATTTGTATATTGAATATAAACCATTAACAAATTGACTCTTACAAAATCTTATATTATGTCATATTGCAGTGGACACAGCCTCCCACCTGACTGAACCCAGCTGCTCTGACAGACTTCAGCAGCCATTATTTATTTTTTTAACCTCATTACGGATGACACAAACGGCTCCTTCGGCAGAGGGGCTGTTGCCATAGTAACAGAGTGCAAAAGCGCCACATTGACCTCTTATGGGACATGGCCTTTCAAAGTTTTTATTCTGTTATACACATGGTCAAGCGACAACCGTGGACATGGGGCCTACATGATGTAATATGTCAGTGTCTCGTCAACCTGATGTCATTGGTCGGTGATAGCAGAGAGAGCAAACTTGACCTGATCGAGTTGCTCTTAGAAGGGCAGATGCCTTGTTTGTTTCGCTCTGGCGTGTGATTTATCAAGTGGTGGTATATACCGACTGTGTTACCATCTTTATTTGTTCTTAGGGGGGCTGGACTGTAATGAGAAACAGTGTGGCGAGTTTCAAGCCAAAGGCCATAATCATGTGACAGTCAGGCACCTTGGATTTTAGTGATGATAAACAAGGGGCCCGCTGGCATTCTGGGAAAAAGTGTGGCTCCTGTTGTTCATTTAAAAGTACTTTTGACCAAGATAAAGATGGATTTGTACCTGCTTAGAATCTGATAACTGTGCCTGTAGAAGAACCTTAAAGGCACAGTTCACACAAAATTAAAGAAAGTTTGATAATTTTTACTTTTATGTTGTTCCGTATAATTTTTTCGGCATAAAAGTAAAATATTTTTTGCAGGTGTTATTTTGTCCAAACAATGAGGATTTTAAATGAATAACTCCATGAATCTGTTATGGAAGTGGACGCTACACAGGAGGTACAGTAAGAATAATATAATGGCTTATTTCACACCAGAGCATCTAACAATGGGTGAAGACAATGATCAGGGTGAGTATCAGAGAGCTGGTTGGTTTGTCTTGGATGAATGCAGAACAATGACACAGGCTTCCTAATTACAGATCCGTTGGAGCATTGGAGACAAACAGAGACAATGGAGACATGCTGGCCCGGGGAGTAAGTACAGAGTCAATATTTCCAATATTGAAGAGCAAGGGAGTAAGGACTTTAGTCCACTTTGTAAAAAACGAGCCCGGACACTGACTGAGGAGTGGTGTGGGGTTTTATGGTGGAGTTGATTGTGGTGATGATCAGTTGCAGGTGACAGTGATTGAAACTCAGGGGAGAGTGAGCGTTGTGATTGGCTGGGTGCAGAGCCTGGCAGATCTGTGACATTACCCCCTCCTCCACGGCCCGCTCCAAAAGGCTTACCTCTCCGACTTTGCGGTGGTCTTCCTCTTCCCCTGGGCGCAGACCGATCAGCATGGGTAGCATGGAACTCCTCTAAGAGGACAGGATCTAACACATCATCTCTTGGGACCCATGATTTCCCAATTCACCAAATACTCTAGTATACCACCGCAACATAGAGAATCCACAATCTCCTTGACCTTGTAGATGGTCCCTTCATCAACAATTAGAGGAGGAGGGGGTTCCTCAGCTGGACCAGGCAGATGGTGATGTGCTTTGTGCACCCCCTCATGTACCCTCTCACATCCCTTGCCATCTCGGGCCACCAGAAACGATCTTGCAGGAGTGAAAGAGTTCTGTTGGCTCCAGGGTGGCCAGTGCCCAGTGAGGTGTGAGTAGCATGGATGAGAGGTGTTCTTTCTGACCGGGGTACAAAACATAGGTGCTGGGGGCAGCCCAGGCAGAGTGGCAGAATCTTGGATGGGATTAAGAATAAGAAATTGGTGGGGATGATGGGTTCTTAGCATAACTTCCTTAGCATGGAGGTGAGAAAGCGCATCGGCAAGCACATTCTTGGAACCCGGAAAGTAGGAAATAGTGAATGGGAAGCGAGTGAAGAATAATGCCCATCGAGTCAATAAGCACAGTGAATGGATGCGCTGCCCCTTCCAGCCAGTGTCGCCAGTCTTCTAGGGCCAGGTTAATGGCTAGAAGTTTGTGGTTGCCAATGTTGTACTTCTTCTCCACCGGGCTGAGTTTCCGGGAGAAGTAAGCACATGGAAGGAGTCGTGGTGAATTCCCCTGCTGCTGAGATACTGTAGGACGGCTCCAACACATGGTGGAAGCATCCACTTCCACTACGAAAGGGAGATCAGGGTTTGGGTGACTCAGGAGTGGAGCTAAGGTAAAAGTTTGTTTTAAAAAAAAGTGGAAAGCTTGGGAAGCTGTTGAAGTCCAGGACAGAGACTTGAGCCTTACTTTAGGAGTGACGTGAGAGGACTCGATAGTATATTGTAGTTTTGGATTAACCGGCGATAGAAATTTGAGAATCCTAGAAACTGTTGGAGTTCTTTGACTGTGGAGGAAGTGGGCCAGGTGTTTTACAGCATTGACCTTCCCTTGTCCATGCGAACTCCAGTCTTGTCGATAATGTATCCAAGGAACTGGTCTGAAGCTTGGTTGAATGAACATTTCTCTGCTAGATAGAGTTGATATAAGATGGGTGAGGACCTCCGTGACATGCCTACAATGCTTCTGCATGTTCTGGGAATAGATGAGGATGTCATCGATATAGAATATGACGAATTTGTGGAGGAAGTCTCTGAATAGTTTTGGAAAATTGAGAGGGCATTAACATGACCATAGGGCATGACCAGATATTCATGATGCCCAGTGGGCGTGACAAAGGCGGTCTTCCATTCATCGTTTTTTCTGATCCGGATCAAATTGTGGGCACTGCAGAGGTCAAGTTTATTGAACACCATGGCACCTCGGAGCATCTCAAGGGCTGCTGGAATGAGGGGAAGGGGATATCTGAACATTACCATGGCTTTGTTGAGTGTTCGATAATCAATACAGGGCCACAAGCCTCTGTCTTTCTTGGCCACAAAGAAGAAGCTCGAAGCAGCAGGGGACGTAGAAGGGGCGGATGTAACCTTGTCTTGAAGCCTCTTCTATGTACTCCTCCATGGCTTTGTGCTCCAGAAGCGAAAAGGGATAAATCTTGCCTTTAGCCTCACCTGGAATCACATGCATAGCACTCATTGTGCCTCACCAACCAAGGGCGCCCTACGACAAAATCCACGGTCGAGCCCTCCAGAACCAGCAAATAGATCTTCTCGATGTGGCATTGGCCGACTTGAAGAACTATGGGTCCCGCTCGAAACCAGACACCCTTATGGGTGAGGGGTTTTCCGGTTATGGACTGAATTTAGTAGCTGTGGTTGTAAGCCAAAGTCGATGGCAGAGGTGCCTGACGTTGAAGTTGCTGGTTGAAGCAGAGACCCCAGGTCAGTCGATGTTGGAGGAGACATTCTATTTGCATGGGTTCTGAACTTGGTTCTGGAGGGCAGGTGATCTCTGGTCAGCAGTGACATAGCTGCAGTACTAGGCTTTACAGAAGCCAAAACTGGAGGTGGGAGGAACAGCGAACTGAATACTGGATGAATCTTTTCAGGCCTACTGAATCGTCATAGGTAGCTAACATAAATTGCAGGTTGGGCTCCAATCCTTGGCAGTATGTGGTTAGGAGGGAATCGCTTGTTCCAACCACTTGCAGCTGCCAACGTACAAAATTTTAATGAATATTCCTGAATAGACATGGTACCTTGTGACAGATGATAGAGCTGTTCTCCCGCCGACTCCCCTACATCCAACGATTGAAAACCTCTTTGAAATGGATGATGAATTCCTGTAGTGATGATACCATGGGACCAGTCCACAGCGTTTCTGCCCACTGCAAAGCATATAGGTGATTTTTGACTGATCAGTAGGGCATAATGATGGTTGCATAGCAAACAAGACTGAGCACTGCAGCAGGAATCCCTTGAAGTACAAGTACAACATTTTTTTTTGTAAATAACACTTTTTGACCATTCTTGGTCACCATCCATCTCAGAAATTAGCTCAGACATTCTTCTGCTAAACTTTTCCTTTGGTGTTTCACAAAAGACAGCAGCAGGTTGGGACAGAATTTTCATTTTTGAGTGAACTATCCCTTTAAACAACAAAAAAAAAAAATATATATATATATTAAATCCAGCTGAGCTGATACTCCTGTAATTGTTGTGCGATGGCTCACTTGAGCTCTGATACGACAGACTAAGCATATTATTTACTGCAGTGGATTGATGGGATACTGTGTCGTAAATTCACACATTGTTTCTTAAGTCTGCTGCAATTGTGCCTGTGGAGCTTCAGAGAGAGGTGCAAATGCAATCTCAAAGAAATCTGAATTACATCATAAATTCCATTTGGACATACTGGGCTATGAAAGATGATCAAGTGCATAGAGATCAAAGCAGCACTACTCAGTGCTTTGACTCAATCAGAGTCATATAAGTCAAAGCTTTCCTACCTGAAAATACAAATCAAGAGAACTTTGTAAAAGAATAGAAAAAAGAAAAGAAAATGTTTTGGGTTGAATAGGCTACAAAATACAGGTATACAAGCATGTATGGCCAGTATGCAGTAGTTGATTTTGTGAACAGCAACCACAAATCTATAAAAAACATCTTAAACCAGACTATTTATAAACAAAGTTCATGAATCTAGCTGGCATGGGCCAATAGATTGTAGCTCGATCTGATATAATTACATCATCATTTACATGGTACTGTAATACCGATAACTATATTTGCGTCCACATCAGTGAACAATATAGTCTGTTTATTCTAAGCTCCAGCGTGTCGTTCACTTTTAATTCTTGAGCGCGTGATAGTATGATTAATTCTGATTGGTTGTCAAAAATATTGTTTCTATGTCCTTTATCATTGGTATGAAAAGGGTTTTACATGCTTACAGCAGCATGTCTGTGGATGTATTATCAGTAGCAAGTCTCCAAGACCAAACACATAACATTGCCATGTACGTTATCATGCCAAACTGACAGAATTATAGGTTATTTACATGTAAAGCAAGATTTCTCTCGTTATTTGCCAGTGACTGAATATAGTAGTCTACACCAAAGGAATAAATGTGATTGTAGTAAACAGCAAACACTGAAGACCTCATCAGATATATCCCACAGTGCTCTGTGTGTGAGAAAGCAGCAGCTTGGAGTTCACAGGACATTGTCCAATACAGAGATTTGCTGATAGGGAGTGTGGGAATGGACAATACTAATGACTGGCTTTGATTGAACTTTAAGCGGGTGTTTACACTTTACGCATTTTGATTGGATTGCTGTCTGATTCCGCAGTGAACATAAACATGCAGTTAACAAGATCACTGTTGCACTAATAGAAGTTTGGGAGCCAGGGTTGTTATTGTAAGCCAAATCTATTAAAACATTTTTATTAACGGAAATAAACAAGAATATATAAATAAATAAAAAGAACCGGGTCAAAATTTGTTTATTAACCAGGTATCACTGTTCATTAGAGCGCATATGGCCATTGCCTGAAATCAGTGATTTGAGTGCATCATTTTAAAAATATAAATATTTTTGTTACAAAACCCCATCAATCTGCTTCAGAAGACATGTGTTAATCCCCCAGAGGCATATTGGTTAGTTTTACGATGGATAAGTGTGATTTATGGAGCTTCAAAGTAATGGCCACTATCCATTACCAAGCTTGCAAGAGCCAGATATATATATTTTTTTAAATTAAAACTGTGTTTGTCTGAAAGAAGAAAGATAAATACACCTAGGATGGTTTGGGAGTGAGTAAATTATAAGATAATTAACATTTTTTAAAGCAAACTATTGCTTTAACCCAACCTTCCCAACTCTTAGAAATTGATGCAACTATTATAATAAGATTTACTAAACAAGAAAGTTGATATACTAAGTTTAAAGCACTAAAGTGATTAACTAAAAATAAATAAAATTTTTAAGTATACAAATAAAAAGTACAAAAAAATGGCAGCATTGAATATAAAATTAAAGCAATTGAAAGTGTTACTACAGTATATAAATAATTATACAATAATGATTTTAGGAGATCAAAGATTTTTAGAAATATCTGAACTACTTAGAATTCTTTAAAAATGTTCCTGCTTTGCTCCATAATGTGAATTACACAGTCATATCTCAAACATGAATTTTTTTAAAGCTTGGTGTGCTAAAGAAATTGCTAACAAAATCTCTTACCACTGTGATAATCCATTTTGACAACTTTATGAATGCTAGAACTAAATATGAAATAATAAAAGCCCAACAAAAAAGGATGTGACAGCATTTCATTGTGCTTACACAAGATTTATGAATGGTAATGGTCAAGGTGATGCTCTCTGTAGCTGTCAGAAAATTCTACACAGTCTTCAAACAAGTAGAGCGTTCCATGTTACATAAGTGTGCTCTGTCAAAGCTCTTTCTGAACGTTCTTCAATAAAAGCCAATCTGATCAAGCCCCAGTATAACATCATATACTGATATGCCATGGCTGTGAGGCTTTTTTTTTCACTCAGCATACAACACACTTGTTAGGATACGGATAAAGAGAGATTAGCGGATCCAATTGTTGGTTTTTATTAAACTCCAGGTCAAGACAGACAGGTTCAAAACAACGACAATCAGGTATGGCAGAGGCAAACGCAAGAATAATCCGATTGACAAAGCAGGAGCCGGGCGAACATTGAACAGAATCTAGGAAGGGCAAAACACAAAGGCCAAAGTCCAAGGAAGGCAGGGTCGGTAACGGCAAATCCAAATAGGACACAGAAAACACAGAAAGTGTAGCGGGTGAGTAGAACAGGCTGAGAGATCGTGAGTGGTCTCCTGGGCTGGAGCAAGGTCAGACAGGAGGCCTTGGGCTTCCGATGCCTTAACGGGGTGACCAGGGCAGGTTGGGAGTTTGTGAGTGATCTCCAGGACCAGAGCCAGGCCTGATGGGTGGAACCTCGAGAGAATCTACAGTGGGAACCGATATCTCTGAGAGTCGTGCGGTCACTGGCAGAAATCCGAGGAGGATCCACGGCATGGGCTGGCCGAGTAGGGGTTCAGGGGTGGAACCAGGGGCAGAGGAGGTCTTCATCGAGCAGTGTATGGCCCACACACTCAATATGGCTACAGCCTGAATGGGAAGCACTGTGGAGAAGGGTACAGCCTCTTCGATCGCTGGTATTGGGATCCTGGAAACACCTGCTTCCCTCACCGACATTATTTGGGGGGTCTGCCAAACTGGACGCCAAACTCTTACATCCAAAGAAGGTCTGGGTGTTCTCAATTGCCATTTGCCATTGCTCAATTGAGATAATCGCGGACCCTCACGGATCAGCCGTGTACTCAAAAAAAGTCAAATTAACAAACGGGTAGTTCGGGTAGGCTGTAAGTTCGGCAAGATCTAAATTGTGCTAAATCTAATTAGTCTGTTTCATTTGTCTGTTTGTTTAGCAATACACAAAATAAATACTGTATTCTAAAACATCAAAATATTTAAAAATTGTGAGGATTTGTTTTGTTTTTTTGCTGAATCGAATAGAAACTCGTGGATTAAGACAAGATAGGTGACATAATGCATTTTACATAACAAAGACACTGATATGGCACAATATAATCAAAATCAGAAGTGACAGCTAAACTACAGAAGATCAACGTCCTAGTTTTTATAGCTTAAATTTTCGTAGTATTTATCCCAACACATCCTTTCATCACAGTGCACAGCAGTGACTATAGTTAAAAGATAAATAAACTGCACTCAATGAACTAAAGTGCTTCTAAACAATCTTTTTTATTAAACAAAATGTCATTTGACTCGTTTTTGTAGTCTGGTGCCCTGTCAGTGAGATTCATATCTCATAAAATCCATCCCTAAAGACATTTTAAATTTAGTCAGAGTCTTTGAACATCAACTCTACCAAGCAAACAATATCTTTTTGTTCAATAAAGACAAAACAGAGCCCATAAACTAGCCATAAAGGTAAAAGAAGGCCAGCCGTACTTAGCCATGCCTCTAAACTGACTGCTTTCTTTCAAAGCGACTGAACATCTGTAGAGAGACACAACCGGTCTCTAGATTAGTCCCGTATGAATAATCCAACAGGAAACACAGAACCTACATTATCACAGAGAACAGCTCTGTCTGTTGACTCTGTGGAGAATGGCTGGCACTTACAAAGTGTGAGAGCTAATTAAAACACAAGATGTGGCACCACACCACCATGGATAGGAGCAAAAAGAGAGAGAGGGGCAAAAGGAAAGTCGGGGTGAGGAATCTACACATCTCATTAGTTCTTTATCTTTGGATGTGGGACAGTCTGCACTTGTCTTAGCTTTGACTTCAGTCTTTGTATGTCTCGTCACATTGGTAAATTGTTTATGTCGGAGCATAAGGAGAGACTGTGTGGCGTTTGAGTCTATTAGCCGCTACAGATGGGTCCGGAGGAAGGGAAGGGAGAGGAGAGAATCCACTTAAGTCTTCTGATGTTGTGTTGGAGCGTGATAGAGCTCTAGATGTCCGAGTCTTTGTACTTGGAGCGAGAGAAGCCCTTTTTATTCCATTACAGGACTATTGCTATTGGAAATGATATTGGATATGTGCTGCTGACGATGCCGTTATATAATCCATCAAGAAACTGGGATTATCTTTGTCAGACGTCTCTTGTAGTTCATGTGCAGACAACACAAAGTGCTTTGATCGTGTTTAAGTGGAATAATGGTGGTTTACATAACAGAATATATTTTTTTTAATTTAAGGTTTGAGGCTTAGTTTATTCATCCTTCTCAAAACCTATTCAATTATTATTATTTGTAACCAGTTGTTTTTGGTTAGTTATTCAAAGGAGGGTTGATATTAGATAACTTTTTAAAAATATATATTTAGTTTATTTATTTGTGTATTAATATTATAGTATTAGTATTGGTTGGGTTGATGCACAATGATTGCCCGATTCGCGAACAAATGACTCTTTTGAACCAGTTCTTTTCAGTCAAAAGAATTAGGCCTATAGTCACATGACTTATTCTAAATGACAAAATAACAAAAAAATAGCCTATGTAAAATTTTAACTCAAAAAGTAAGCCGGAAAAAAAGTAAATTAAAAGTAAGCTCAAAAAGTAATTTTCCCACAAATTAAAATAGCCTATATACATCAAGTTCTACAACAATTATCTGTTTTTAATCGTAAATTTGACCAAATGTTTACGCATGGAAACAATGTCTTTGTATTTCGCGCAGGCAATAGCAGCTGCTGACACTGTTTAACAAAAAGTTGCTCTCTGAAATCATTTTGGCAGATTTTTAATTTCTGTTTTCTCATTCTGCAATTTCTCTCCAACTTGAATTATTATGGATTTATGGAGCACAAGTGGGATTTAGTAGCCAAATGATCCTGTAATAGAAGTCTGGTGTGGAGAAGAGCAAAGCTGGTGTGGGAGGAGCAGTTTTAGATTGGCAGAAGACAAAGGATCCCAGAAGGCTTGTACTGAGGGAGATGCGAGCCAGCCAACAGTTTTTCATTCATGAAGTGCAATTCAGCACCGACACTTGGTGTTTTCTTCGGGTGTAGCCCAGCTGAGTGAATTCAACCAGTGTCACGGAGCGCTATGCGCTGGATTGGAGCCGTTCACATGTGTGCAAACTTGTGGGCTTGATCTGAACAACGCCGGACACTGTTCAATTCAACTTTCCTTATGGGATTGTGCTGGGCGAGTATGAAGAGCGCTGTCAGAAGCTGGAAGTGGCGGTCAGCAGTGTCTCGATAGGCGTTATAGGAGTCTTCATTCAGAAGGATGCTGGTGGGAAATGCCTGCAGACAGAGAGGATGAGATTTGTGGAAAGGCGCTGGAGCTTCTGTCCGATCTGTGCTCGAGAGGAGAGGTGCAAGACAAAAACTGCCTGGAGTTCACCTACTATTTTCGCGATCTCGGGAGACCGAGATATTCGGACTCTGGTAGGAAATTGTTTGATTCCTGTTTTGTGTAACGTAATCAAATCATATTTAAACAGTTGCGTTTAGCTCAAACTACGACCCTTAAACTTGTTGTCAACTTGTTTTTTTTTTACTTGGTAGAAAGTTATAAGAAGCAAATTTCATTATTTAAAATATGTGCGTTTCATTGATGCGTTCGGCTGATCTAGCATTGATTTCTTTAAAGTAACGTTAACCCCACCCAATAAATGATCTAAAACGAACAGTAACGTTAGCCTATATGTTCAAACTAACGCTGATATTAAACTATTGTTAACGTATTATTTACTTGATTTCCCCCCTTAAATGTTTTAATTTCTTTTTTATTTATTAGGCTAAACAGACTTGAGTCAGTTTCTTCTTATATTGAATGTAGGCTACATTTAAATTAAATACAATTATTTTAAAATAAATATGATGGTTTGCTGTAAATTCTGGAAAAAAGATCTATAGAGACACACACACACACACACACAAACAAAACAAGCCCCAATCTTCATTCCCCACAGTCCAGTATTAATGACCTATTTAGAGCTGTCCTGTATTTTATCATTTGAAAATGCAGCCTACATTCATTCAGATTTGATTCTGCGGAATATCAGGTGCAGTGTAATTTTAGCACTGAACATTAATAAACTTTTTTTTTTGTTGTTGATTTATGCATTCAGAAGTTAAATTAAGCATACAATGATTATACGGGCATTCAAGATTCCTAGAAGGCTTCACAGGAAACTTGTGAATCCCCAAAACAACCTGTCATCGATGACAGAAATAGAGCATTGCTTGATTCGGTATGAAGTAGGAGCTTAACTAAACATTAGCTTCACTGAACCTTCGTTCATAGATCATAGCCTCCCTTCAGACGCTGTCGTCTTTATCCTTGGAGACACAGAGCGGTCGACAGGAAGCCATTAGGATTCCACCCCACCCTGTTACTCTGTACACTTTCTCCTTTGCGAGTACCCAGCACTGACATCCGTTAACACGAGGCCTTCAGACCCCATAGGAGAATGATTCATACTAATAATTCGGTCCCTCAAGATGGATTGTACAAGAATTTAATGAAAGGGAACAGCAGAGTTCAGAGGAACCCAGTAAATATACTCTTAGCCTGATGGGAGCATCGCTGTAAAGCGCCTGTATGGAGGAAAGGTTTTGTAATGGAACCCAAGGGAACCCAGCACTCTAAGAGGTTAATAACACATCACCGTAATGGATAGACAGTTCAGACAACATGGTGTGGACACATATTGACAGGTATTCGTGTAAATGATGGTTCAGACACAGGAAAGGCAGCGGTTCGTTCTCACACGGGCAAGTTTATGACACGTCCATGAGCCATGCTGATAATATGTGCCAGTGAAGGGCTATCGACTGTGAAGGTTGTGTACTATTAAGTGAGTCATATTTATACATAGCTATAGTTTCTACCGCCGTTGACATCTGGACTGTCATAAAAGTCTTTGGTCGACCCATAAACACTTTTCTTCCCTGTGGGGGAAAAAAACTTTGTGTCTTGCCGTCAAATTCGCAAACAGCCTCCCAGCTTCATTCTGATTGGCTAACAGCTGCTAGCATCTGCAGTCTGCCACCTGGAATTACAGAAGCAGAAATAAAAATAGATGTTGTGAGAGGTTGTACTGGGTGAATATTGTCTTTCGAACTACCCCACATACTTATGTAATAGGTACTGTATGGTGCGTGATTAAACAGTGTTTTGTGTTCACATGTGAACAAGTACCCACATGTGTCTGGATTTATGTCACACCTGCTGATGCTCAAGCAGACACCTGCTTAAAAAAGATGCATAATCTCTGGGAATCTAATGTTAAATGAATGCAAATTAGGATAGGAGAGGCAATTTATTGGGAAGATCTGGCTCTAAGCCACTTGACGCCTTCAATCCAATGTCTTGACTTCTCTGGCCTTCTCCCGACCATTCATGGAGACATTCAGGTGTGTTCATATGTAAAAGCGAGCTCATCTTTGCTCCAAGGACAAAAAAGACTAGGAGTAAAGAGAATGCAATCTGTTTTTCTTTTTTGGGGAGTGATGGTAAACAAAGTTGCTTTAAGCCAGCGTCATTAATCTTGTGCTGGATAAGTGAATAACGTGATGTCAGAGCTTAGAAATGAGGTTAGTGTCTTGTGGGATTGTAGAATCGTTTTAAAACCATGAGACGCAATCTTTAGTTTCCATATTTGTAACCAGCACAGATGCAACGTGAAGATGTTTCCATAGAGATGCACTGATCTTTCTGAATGCTTGCTGTTAATGGCTTCAAACAAAGAAAGATCCACATTGAGTGAACAAGCTTAATTGTATTTTACTCCTTTTAAAGCAAACTCCCTTTCGTGGCTACTTCACTCTGCAGCCATTTTGGAAATCCCAGGTACTCAAGTACAACTCTTAGATATTTAAGAGGAGAAAAAGCTAAAAAGAAATGTTTCTTGCATTTTAACAGATATTTCACATCTGGAATGATATCTGACAACTATGCTGTCCTACTGTAAATTTTCTTTAGCTCACATTACACACAAAAAACTATTTCTTAAGCTAGTCAGGCTAATGCACATTCAGTAGTAACAAACAGAAGATGCCACTATTTTAAAAAAGGCAGTTGGACCTTTTAACTTTTAAATGGGACTTTTTAATTTGACTAATAAATGTGTGATTGGCTCTTTTAACTGTAAGGCAGGGCTACAGATGTCATCTTGAATGCTATGATTTCTCCCACTCCTACAAGTTGATATTAGGTGTTTTTATCTTTTCAGAAAAGCTATCACACCAAAAAAAAGTTCATTGGACCCACCATTGATTTACTTGATGTGAGTTATTAGCTGCTCACCTGCTGGTCACATTTTCTTTTCACAAAGTTTCCTTATCTTGTAGATTCAAGTAAATTTCATTAGCATTTTCCGCACCATGCAACTTGCCCTTTACCTTTTCATCATCTCAGCCAGTAACTCATATCCTAATATTTATGATATTTGGAAATCTCCATTGCATGATCATTATTTTTTAGTTTGGAGTTAAGCTTGGCGTCCTATTTAGCTTCCCTTTAGAGTCCACACTGAAACAAGATGCATGAAATATTGTTGGACTGAATATGTGTCCCAGTGAGGCTGCTATGCAGAGTTATGTTCCCTGTTGCATCATTTATTCATATTGTATGTCCGTACCTTAACCCTAAGGAATGTAGGGAATGTTTTTTTAAGCACACATCATTTTATATTTTTGTACATACGCACACATATATATATATTATAGAACATGATAATACACTGCTCAAAAAAAATTAAGGGAACACTTAAAGAATACAATGTATGAAATGAAACTCCCCACTTAGGAAGCAACACTGATTGACAATAAAGGTGTGCTTCTGCAGGTGGTGACCACAGACCACTTCTCAGTTCCTATGCTTTCTGGCTGATGTTTTGGTTACATTTGAATGCTGGCGGTGCTTTCACTCTAGTGGTAGCATGAGACAGAGTCTACAACCCACACAAGCTGGCCCAGGTAGTGCAGCTCATCTGTCAGCGTAGTGTCCAGAGCATGGAGGCGCTACCAGGAGACAGGCCAGTACATCAGGAGACATGGAGGAGGCTGTAGCAGGGTAACAATTCAGCAGCAGGACCGATACCTCCACCTTTGTGCAAGGAGGAAAAGGCGGAGCACTGCCAGAGCCCTGCAAAATGACCTCCAGCAGGCCACAAATGTGCATGTGTCTGCTGGTGGTATGAGGGCCCAACATCCCCAGGTGGGGGTTGTGCTTGCAGCCCAATACCTTGCAGGATGTTTGGCATTTGCCAGAGAACACCAAGATTAGCAAATTCGTCACTGGCGCCCTGTGCTCTTCACAGATGAAAGCAGGTTCACACTGATCACATGTGACAGACGTGACAAAGTCTGGAGACGCTGTGGAGAATGTTCTGCTGCCTGCAACATCCTCCAGCATGACAGAGGGAGCCTGACTGCCATTAGATACCGAGATGAGATCCTTAGACCCCTTGTGAGACCATATGCCAGTGTGGTTGGCCTTGGGTTCCTCCTAATGCAAGACAATGCTAGACCTCATGTGGGTGGAGTGTGTCAGCAGTTCCTGGAAGATGAAGGCATTGATGCTGTGGACTGGCCGCCCGTTCCCGAGACCTGAATCCAATTGAGCACATCTGGGACATCATGTCTCGCTCCATCCACCAATGCCACGTTGCACCACAGACTATCCAGGAGTTGGTGGATGCTTTAGTCCAGGTCTGGGAGGAGTTCCCTTAGGAGACCATCCGCCACCTCATCAGGAGCATGTCTGACTTTGACTTTGACATAACATCAAAGTTGGATCAGCGTGTTTTTCCACTTTAATTTTGAGAAACAAATTGTAAAGAACAAAGTATTTAATAAGAATATTTCATTAATTTAGATCTAGGATGTGTTATTTTAGTGTTCCCTTTATTTGTTGAGCAGTGTAGAAAAAAATGGAATTGTCACACATTTGCTTCCTCATGAATTGTATTTAAAATGTGCTGGATGTTCCAAATGAAGCCCATGGTTAATTTACTGTGTCATTAAAAGTCCACTCACTTTATTAAAGGGGTCATATGATGTTTTCTGAATTATTTTGTGTATTTGGTGTAATGCAATGTGTTTATGCAGTTTAAGACAAAAAACACATTATTTCACACATACTTGTACATTTTTGTTTCTGCTCTAAGCCCTGCCTCCTAAAACAGGTAAATTTCTACAAAGCTCATCATTCTAAAAAAAAAAGGCAAGGTGTGCTCTGATTGGCCTGCTATGCAGTGCATTGTGATTGGCTAAGTACCGCAAGAACGTAACGGAAATGTTATGCCACTTACCATAACTACCCTTCGATGCTCAAAACATAGTTTTATGATGCTTTTATTTTTTGCCTTTTTTAAAGGTTGTATATAAAAGCTGCATCAATATCCCAACTAACATTTCCTTCTGTGCTCTAGACAGGAAGAAAGTCACACAGGTTCAGAATAACATAAGTGCAAGTAAATTATGGGAAAATTGCATAAATTCTTAATGGAACTATCACTTTAAGGACACCTCAAGTCTACCTCAGGTGTGATAACCTGCAGTCTGAATGTATGCATTTTTTTTTCCCCCAGTGTAGGGAGAAAAGATCGGAGTGGACAGAAAAGCAAGCAGAAGGCAGGCCACTCTGACAGGGATTCATTCATTCCACACTAAAAGCATCTCTTCCTGGGTGTCCTAATTCAGAGAAACCATCTCAAGGGGTACAGAGAGAGAGAAAGAAAGAAAGAAAGAGGGAGGGAAAGATACATAGAGAGTCTGAGTGGATCTTAAATGTAGAATCTATTACTGCATTCAGCAGCTAGAGTTAAGGTTCAACTCCTCCACAGATATTACAAATGTCCTTTTCAAAATATCTCAATATCTGGGTTGCCAAACGTAGTGTTTTAAAGTTTTTAGATTTCATTTTTGAAGTAAGAAAAATTATTAAATGGCTTGTAATGGATGTCTTTAATGCATTTAATTAAAGCTTGCTTGTTGAATTGAGTTGCCACTTGTAATGCCTGACCAAACAAAAGCTCATAAGCTGCATAGAATATATACAGTAGTTAAAGGATATTGCCTAACTTTGCAGACTAATCCAATTTTATTTCTTCTGATGATTATTTTAGTTACATTTATGTTAGTGTAAAACTATAGGCTCATTTATACCAAGAATGATTGCCAACTGTATTAGCCACAAAATTATCTGTTTATTGTAATTGCATACTGCATTGATGACGTCTGTCGCTTTTAAAGGAATAGCTCACCTTTAAAATGGAAATTCTGTCATCATTTACTCCAAACCTGTATGAATTTCTTCCTTATGTTGAAAGCAAAAGATGATATTTGAAAAATGCTGATAATTGAAAAGTTGGTTGTCCCCATTGACTTCCATAATATTTCTTTCTTCAAAATATAATATTTTGTGTTCTACTTAAGAAACTCATACAGTTTTTGAAAGATATGAGGGTGAGTAAATGATGACAGCATTTTTATTTTTAAGGTGAACTATTCCTTTAAATGCTTGCGGGTGAATTCTGATTGGCTGTCAGCTGGGTCTCATTTGGGCTGCATTTTTAACATCATCACTGAGGCTGTCTCATTTCAGAAAGTAATCACTACATTTGAAAATACAGTAATTTATACTTATAAATTTATACTGGGAATAAGTCAGTTTTATGATGGTGTTTTATTTTTATTTTTTTTTGACAACCTTGATGAGATATACAGCAAACAAATGGGACCCCAGAGGGTGCATCCAATGAAATGAGACATAAATAATGTTTATATCATCCAGTATCTAGAAAGAATCGTTCTGAAATTGATCCCAACAGCGTTATTTCTCAGTGTTGTCTGGAATGGTTCACAGACAGAAAACCTTTCTGATTGGCTAGTTTTCTGACATCCACTCTGTTTTGCTAACTTCATTATCCTTACCTTGTTTTCAGCTGGAACCAGGAGGTATTTTATTTGTGTTAATTAAAAAAAATGCTGCTTACAGTCCTTCTATTGTATAAATATCTTCACAGTTTTGAACACCATCCAGTGACCGACTTTCTCTCTTATTGCTCCAGATGTGTCTGTGAGCCTGCTGTCCCTCTTGGTGACTACATGTGGTCTGGCGCTGTTTGCGGTCTCCCTGTTTGTGTCATGGAAGTTATTTTGGGTGCCATGGCGAGATCGCTTCTGGCCCGGCCTAAAGGACCAGCAGGGCGAGCAGCAGCCGGTCCTGAACGAGGTGGAGGGCCTAGAGCGGGAATACAGCGAAGACTTCGAGAAGGATCCCAATGCGCCGACAGTGCTCCCGGAGTCGGCCATGAAGATCAGCCACACGTCCCCGGACATCCACCTGGAGGCCCAGACTAAAGCCAAGGAGCTTAACCACATCCACATAGCTCGGGTACAGCGACAAGTCACCGAACCAACCTCATCTGTCAGGTGAGTCATGTTTTCCTGACTTCATCAGGCGTAATCACTCACCCACCCACCATTGATATTCATTTGGCAATTCCCAGCTGGCATTTGTGAGACAGTGTGGGCCTCAGTGACCTTCAGCTTTAATTAAAGTTCTTCTCAGTCTGGTTATTCAGAAGATGTCTAGCATATGAAGCCAACAGACGTCCGCCCCCTTTCTTCTCGTTGCAGGCACAACTCCATCCGGAGACAGATGAATGTCTCCAACCCCGATTTCAACTTGGCCCAGTTCCAGAGACAAGAGTCCATAACGGGTCCAGGTTTGGGCCGCATCAAGCCCGAGCTCTACAAACAGCGGTCGGTGGATGCTGACGACTGCAGACGAGCGGACAGCTGTGGCCGCTTGCACTTCATCATCAAATACGACTGTGACTTGGAGCAGCTCATCGTGAAGATCCACAAAGCCCAAGATCTACCTGCCAAGGACTTTACGGGAACGTCCGACCCCTACGTGAAGATCTACCTGTTGCCAGACCGCAAAACCAAGCATCAGACCAAGGTGCACCGCAAGACTCTGAACCCCATCTTTGACGAGGTTTTCCTGTTTCCTGTGGAGTACGCCGAGCTTCCCACGCGCAAGCTCCATTTTAGCGTTTACGACTTCGACCGCTTCTCCCGCCATGACGTTATTGGTCAAGTGGTGGTGGACAACTTCCTGGATCTACCTGACTTTCCGCAGGAAACCAAGCTCTGCAGGGATATCGTTTACGTTAGCGCGGTAAGTCTGCTCTATTGTGTCTATATTTGCTGAACTTGCTTTTTCAGTGTAACATTTTATGCGCACAGTTTTTTAAAACAATGTTGACAGTGGCAGGATCTTCAAATAGCTAAATTCATGAGAGAAAAACAAGGCAGATTCGTGGCCATAAGGATTTCAGGTTTGATTTAGGTGTAGGTTGTATTAGCTGCTGCGTGAAGTGTTGCAACACTGTGGGGGCTTTGAGTGCATGGCTCAAGATGGTTTCATCCAGGTACAAGAGGCTGCTATTGGAAATCTATGTGGGGAATTCGTACACTGATGAAATAAATGCTGTCCTTTTAAACTTTCTCTTCGTAAAATGCTAGAAAAATGGTATAGTATCTACAAAAATATTAAGTCACACAACGATTAAAAAAACCCAAAACACTGACAATAATTAGAAATGTTTTGTCAGCAGCAAATTAAAATGGAATGATAACCGAAGGGTCATGTGACAATAAAAAATAGAGCAATGACTGTAATCATAGGAATAATTAACATTTATATTAAAATAGAAAAATAATTTCACAATATATTATATGTATATATTATATGTGTATATATGATCAAATTTAATTCAACCTTGATAAAAACTTGGTAAAAACAAATAATTGGGGAAAAAATTTTTTATTCTAAATTGTATATTGTTTAGTTTTAATAAAGTTTCCATATTATTAATATAGATGCATCCGAAAAAAGCGTCTGACTGTTCAGACAAATTTTGCCATTTATTAAACGTATAGATCACTCCAGAACCACTGATGTCACATGAACTATTTTAATGATGTCCTTACGACCTTTCTGGGTCTTGAACATGGTAGTTACTCTGCTGTCTACTGAGAGTCAGAAAGCTCTTGTCTTCCAAAGATGAAGGTCTTGGGTTTTTGAATGACTTAAGGGTGAGTAATTAATGACAAATTTCATTTTTGGGTGAACTATCCCTTTAAGGGCTTCCCTCATTTAAAGTAGTTTTAGGTGTTCTTTAATTGACAGGTCTAAAATTCTTACTTGTATAGTGCATACTTTTTCTCAGAGATCAGATTGAGCTTCACACAAATGTGTTGGAATGTGTTAATATCCCTGACCTCCATCCTAACTGATTCTCCAGTTCGAACACTACTGTGTACTTTGTTAAAAAGAACACTACCATAATCTTGCCACTGTAAATGATTATTAGACCCATGTGACCACTCCGAAGTATAAGCAGTTAGTAGTCATGCTGAAAGAACAAGTGAAAATATTTGAGCATGGTTTTCTCTCTCCTCCGATCACTTTCATGCTTCAAAGGTAGCAACATAAAAATATACTTTGAGAAGCGTGAATATTTCATAATCACACATGGCCTACGTAGGGGTGACCTATATTTGAAATAGCTGGAGAGCTTGCTCTGACATGAATATACGGCGGTTTTAGGTTTATTGTTTTAAATGGGAGAGCGCAGGATAGATGTCTGATGGGGGAAATTGATCCGTCTCACAGATGGACCTGTGCCAGCTGTCTGGGAGTAAATGCCCTTAGCCAAGAATGAAACACAGAGGGTTTTTGTGTGCAGGCTTTGTATTCATAATATACAGTACTCACGCAAAAATTACACATGTACAGTAATTTGCATACTCCCATGAAATTTTGAAAGCCATTTTGACTGGCTGAAGACAAATTCACATCAATTTAGTATTTCATTTTTAAACATTGTATTATATAGGATGGTTAGCAATCGACTGTATACAGTATATGAACATTATCCATGTTTGTGTTTTATATATTTTAATGTGTTGATTTCCGGTCTATTTTTCATGCCATCCCTATTTTTTTTCTACATTTCCCGGAAAAAGCGCAAACCAGCAAATATTACTGGATCTAGAGGTTAGTTTGAAGTAGTAGCAAGCGTCGCAGGCTGTTTTGTTGCATATAAGTGGGCCATACCTCTAGGGATCGCCAGCTTGGAAGAACACAATCTACGCGTGCCATCCATGCATTAATCATTTTTGGAGGCTTGACTGTATATCTAACATAACTAATGTGATACTATACTGCGAGACTTGACATTTTTTGAAAATGTACTCATCCTCAGGCCATCCAAGATATAGGAGAGTTTTTCATCAGAACAGATTTGGGGAAATGTAGCATTATATCGCTTGCTCACCAGTTGATTCTTTACAGTAAATGGGTGCCGTCATAATGAGAGTCCAAACAGTTCATAAAAACCACATCACAATAATTCACAACACAACTCTAAGTCTTTTAAGTAACACATTGTAAAGCAAAAAACACTCCAAGACATTCTCTAACCATTTTACTTGCAAAAAATATGCATCCAACTGGAGGAAAACATTATTATTGATTACAATTTTTGGAGGGCCTGAAGTGAAATCTAAAGATAAAACGCCTCAATTATGGATTTATTTCTTAGAAACACAGAGCTTTTCACTTCACAAGACATTAATTAATGGACTGGAGTCATGCAAGTTATTGTGATGTTTTTCTGATGGCACCCATTTACTTCAGAGGATCCTTTGTTGAACAAGCGACATAATGCTATAAAAACGAGGTAACAAGCAAATAAATGGGGTCCATGTTTTGAATTAAAAGTTTATGATAATTATGATAAATCATGATTACTAAAGCACAGGCTGACTTTTATTGAATAAAGCCGATGTGTGATTAATAAGCGCAAAAAAAAAATAGATACAGATAAATTGTACAATTTATTTTTATTTATCTACCTCAATGTGATTGTATCAGGATAATATCTATTGGCATATAATTGGCATTGATTAGGGTAGCACAGATGTCAGAGTGCTCTCTACCTTCATGCTAACTCTCTGTATTACTTTAGGGATTCTGAGTAACTTGTTAAAAATGCATGAGAGTTCCAGCAGCACAGCCGGTCTTAGATTGAAATGAAATGCAATACTCCATACACGATCATGACATGCGAATACAACTTTCCAAATATCAATTCTAGGGGAGAAAAAAAGCAACCTTAACCTTTCTGGGTTTTTTTTGAGCGCGTGTAATTTGCATTCCAATCTGAATGAATGATTATGTTTGCAGATCTGTTCAAGGTGTAATTTGGCTCTGCCTATAAATAAAACACAAGCTAGTTAATGTACGAAAAGGCCAATCCATTCCACACAGCTGGAGAGCGAAAGATTGAGGCATCTCTAATCCGGAAGAGTAAAAGGTCAATCAGCAGGATTTAGTGCTATTGAATCTCCTGTCAGGATTCACCTCTAACCATGAGACATTTACCTTGCATTATGACTGGAATGACACTTTTTGTAAACTTGAAACAGAGGTAAGTGGGCTTTAATCCAGCTATTCTTGGCATTCACTCACTTAAGGGAGAGCGGGAATGATTGTGACATTTCACACCGTGTACATGTGTTGTCTAGTGTCACAAGGTGAGGCTTGAGTGATTTTGTTTATTTGTTCATCCAAACCGCTTTTATTGGATGAAAACATACGGTAATCCTGTAATCTCTTTTAAAAGTGTTTTATTCAGAAATCATTCAAATATACAGATTTTTTTGCTCAAACATTTCTTATTAGTAGGGGTGTAACGATTCGTGTATTGTGTATCATACGATTCACAGGCATTTTCCAAATCAAAGTGATCATCCTTATCCTCTTGAGACTTGAGTGAGTAGAGCTCTTTATTTATTCGTTTGGAGTGCACTTGATGAAGGGAGCAATGTCATTTTAAAACTATATTTTAAAATGTTTTTAAAATATGCTAATATATAAAAACTAATCTGTATTTTACAAAATTTATATAAATATTATTTTAATATAAAATTGACAAATCTGCTGACGGACCCCGAGCTGCGTTCGTTGTCACAGGAACATCCCAGCTGAAGATAATGAGGAAATTACACCGCTCCCTTTGAACAGTGCATGTGTACAAATGACTAAATAATGACACGCACATGCTCTATTCACTCCAAAGTCCTAACTAACAAAGGAATGAGGATGATCACTAAATCATGGACTGTACAATACACAAAACGTGAATCATTACACCCCTACTTAACCTCTACTTACTGCCATTTATAAAGCTTGGAATTATTATTATTTATTTTAATTTTTTTAATCGCTCAGATTTCTTAACCCTGATTGGATTTATCTTAAAGATTAAAGCTACCTGGTCTCATGTCATAAATGTACCTGGGTGTACTTTTTAGTGAGACATAAAGTATGTACCAACAAGTGCATATCTCTGCAGTTTCCAAAAGTTTTGATTTAATAAAGCGTAATTTTCTTCTGAAGAATATCATGTGAAATACAGTTTACTTGACAACAGAGAACGATGGTCTGCATAGGCTGTGCAGCACACATATAGAAATTCTTTTGAAAATATTTGTGGTTTATATCTCACGATTGTGATATACTGTATAAAGTTGCAACTGCAAGAAATAAAAGAAATGATTTTGAGATATAAAAATGTAATAGGAGAAATAATGCTGCAATTCTTAGACGTAAAAGTCACAATTATCAACAACTTATGTTAACAACTTGTGAAAAAAGTCCTGAGTTTATAGTTTAATATATATATATATATATATATCAAATCTATGGTAACACTTTAAAATTAAATTTTTGATTTGAATACTAGACTATCTGTGGTCTGATCACAAAATGGAAAGCAAATGCTAACACCGCTCTTTACACTGGCCTGACTTTCATCAATGTTTTCATTACGCTCTGTCTGTCTTCTGCCTGCTAATAGGCCTTTGAACGGATGGGGGTCGGTGGGACTGGAGATGGACAATCACACTAGATAGACTCTCTCCGAACCCTATTCAACCTCTTCACAACTGCACTATAATTTCATTCACAGTGCGCAAGTGACCATAATTCTACCGCTGACTTGATTTAAGTGCTTATGAGAGCAGAGGCGTCTGTTATCCTATAGTCTACAGATGGAAGGGCATAATTCAATTACTTGGCCTAAGAGGAATTGGTTTCACAAGGTCCAACCCTTAATGTCTCTCACACACAAAAAGAGGGTGTGGTCAGCGCATTAATAGCTGTTTGGATTCTGTGATCTACCTCTTCCCACCAAATCCCACCCTCTTCACCATGCTCGTAATTACAGAGGTCAAGGAAAGAAACCATACAAAGGAGAAATTTGATTAACAGTCATATTTAAAGATACAGTGGGGCAAAAAAGTATTTAGTGAGCCACCAATTGTGCAAGTTCTCCCACTTAAAAAGAGGAGAAAGGCCTGTAATTTTCATTCATCATAGGTATACCTCAGTTATGAGATACAAAATGAGAAGAAATCCAGAAAAATCACATTGTAGGATTTTTAAAGTATTTGCAAATTGTGGTAGAAAATAAGTAAGTAAGTCTTCTGTAAGTCTTCACAAGGTGTTCACACACTGTTGCTTTTATTTTGGCCCATTCCTCCATGCAGATCTCCTCTAGAGCAGTGATGTTTTGGGGCTGTCGCTGGGCAACACAGACTTTAAACTCCCTCCAAAATATTTTCTATGGGGTTGAGATCTGGAGACTGGCTAGGCCACTCCAGGACCTTGAAATGCTTCTTACGAAGCCACTTCTTCATTGCCCAGGCGGTGTGTTTGGGATCATTGTCATGCTGAAAGACCCAGACCCACGTTTCATCTTCAATGCCCTTGCTTTTCACTCAAATTCTCACAATTCATGGCCCCATTCTTTCTTTCGTTTCCACGGATCAGTCCTCCTGGTCCCTTTGCAGAAAAACGGCCCCAAAGCGTGATGTTTCCACCCCCATGCTTCACAGTAGGTATGTACCACCTCCAATCAAGACAAGTTGAGTTTTTACCAAAAAGTTCTATTTTGGTTTCGTCTGACCATATGACATTCTCCCAATCCTCTTCTGGATCATCCAAATACTCTCTAGCAAACTTCAGACGGGCTTGGACATTTTGGACATGTACTGGTTTAAGCAGGGGGACATGTCTGTCACTGCAGGATTTAAGGCCCTGGTGGCGCAGTGTGTTACTGATCGTAGCCTTTGTTACTTTGGTCCCAGCTCTCTGCAGGTCATTCACTAGGTCCTCTGTTTGGTTCTGGGATCTTTGCTCACAGTTCTTGTGATCATTTTGACCCCACAGGTGAGATCTTGCATGGAGCCCCAGATCGAGGGAGATTATCAGTGTTCTTGTATGTCTTCCATTTTCTAATAAAAATCTCCCACTTAATCTCCCACTGTTGATTTCTTCACACCAAGCTGCTTACCTATTGCAGATTCAGTCTTTCCAGCCTTGTGCAGGTCTACAATTTGGTCTTGGCCATAGTGGAGTTTGGAGTGTGACTGTTTGAGGTTGTGAACAGGTGTCTTTTATACTGATAACTGATGCCATTAATACAGGTAACGAGTAGAGGACAGAGGAACCTTTTTAAAGAAGGTCTGTGAGAGCCAGAAATCTTGCTTGTTTAAAAATGACCAAATACTTATTTTAAAGAGGAATTTACCAATTAATTCATTAAAAATCCTACAATGCGATTTTATTTTTTCTTATTTTGTCTCTCATAGTTGAGGTATACCTATGATGAAACTTACAGGCCTCTCTCATCTTTTTAAGTGGGAGAACTTGCACAATTGGTAGCTGACTTTTGCCCCACTGTATTTTTATTGTTTGGCTGCAACAAATCAAAGAATTTGTATTTTGTGATATGGACTCTGCATATAAATGAAAATGTTATTTACTCACCTTCATGTTCTTTCAAAGCTTTTTGTTGTTGCCTGTTTATTTTGTGCAACACACAAATATTTTTTGTCTTGCTTCAAAAAATGATATCATAAAGTAATGGAAAAACATGCTGCCACGATTAATTAAAGTCATTCAAATAATGTAATTTATTTTAATTACTTAAATTTTAAAGTGTATTGTCAATTTAAAATCGAAAAAAATCCTCAAAAACAATATTTACTTGAGAAGCATGCAACATGCAAGTGCTGTTTTTAGAAAATGTTTTAAATTAACTTAACGTGTATTCATGTAGAATTTATAAGTTTTTTTTTTTTTTGCACCATTAGTTAACATTTTTTACTAATAAGTTGTCAATGGTTCTTTTCATCTTCTCTCATCATGCAAGAGCCAATTGCATTTATGGCTGATGTAAAGGCAATGTTTCAACCAGGTCAAAGTTGCAGCAGAGAATACTGATTTTCTGTGTTTCTTATGGTGGCAAGATGGTGATTTAAAGCAAGAACCCATGGTATACAGGATGAACGTGCATTTGTTTGGAATTGTCATCTCCAAGTTGTGCTTGCTATGCTCTATGCAGAACTGCTGAAGACAATAAAACTGGCTTTCCAAAAGAGGTAATTGACACAATTTACACAAACTTCTACATGGATGACTATCTGAAGAGTGTAGCTTCAGAAGAAGATGCCATCTTGATGATCAAAGATCTCAAGGCTATTTGTTTAACAGGAGGATTCCAGCTAACAAATTGGGTTGGTAATAGCTGTGCTGTGCTGCAAACTGTTTAAAGATGACTGATCTGGACAAGGATCAACTAGCAATGGAAAGAGCTCTTGGTTTGTGGTGGTGCGCTGAATCCGATACTTTCCATGTAGGATTTTTGGCACCATTCATTCTCACAGCAAAGATTCTCCTGCAAGAGCTATGTAGGATAAGATGTGGATGGGATGATCCCCTAGCTTAAAATCTCCAAAGACAATGGTCTTTTTGGTTGCAAGAGCTTGGGAGGATTTCAGACTTCAAGCTGGATAGATGTCTAAAACCAAAGGAGACTGCATCCTTCTGCAGATGCAAGCACACTTGGATATGGCACCGTCACATATCTTAGGATGAAGACAAATCATCATGTCCATGT
The DNA here is from genome assembly GCA_032359435.1 of Enteromius unitaeniatus. NCBI lineage: Eukaryota > Metazoa > Chordata > Actinopteri > Cypriniformes > Cyprinidae > Enteromius > Enteromius unitaeniatus. The sequence continues at coordinate 6,746,636 of JAUMHI010000074.1, forward strand.
AACTTTCCTACTTGGCAAAGCTAGAGTAGCACCTTTGAAACAGTTAACCATTCGCCTTCTTGAATTGACAGTTGGTGTACTTGCTCTTGAAGTTAAAGAAAATTCTGAAAAGCAGTCTTCTTCAAAAACTTCGTCTTCTAAGAAGAGCTTTAAAAAATAGCAGGCTCTGTGGCTACACCTAATCTAACTTTTGGAGGACCTTAATGAAGCTGAAGCAGCTAATGTGGCATTCAGTCAATGGCAACAGTTCAGAAAGTAAATTGGAGCTCTGTCGTCTTCAACTGTTTCAAAAATAAGAAGAAACAGTAAGTTGTATAAGTTGGATCCTATCTACCAAGATGCTTTTTTGAGAGTTGGAGGACAACTGATGAATTCTGCTATGCTGGAGGAAAGCATCAGATCATTCTGGATGAGGATCAGCATATTTCCACACTCCTCCTACGGCAAATACATCAACAAACAGTTGAGGAAAAGATAATGGATCGTTAAGGGTAACGCAGCTGCCAGAAAACTCATATTTAGTTGTGGTCATTGCAGATGTTTTTGGAGCTAAGGTGTGAGAGCAGATGGCAGATTTGCCAAAAGATCGACTCCTTCCAGATCTGCCCCTATTTACAAATGTTGGAGTGGATTATTTTGGTCCTGTGGAAGTTAAAAGAGGACGTTCTATTGCATAACGTTATGGAGTCATCTTTACTTGCATGGCAAGTCGAGCAGTTCATCTGGAAGTCGCTTTATTCTTTGGACATGCATTCATGCATCAACTCTTCACGTTCAGTGGAGTTTTAATCCTCCTGGAGGTTTACATTATGGCGGAGTATGGGAGCGAGTGATAAAAATGATCAAAAGAATTTGTGCTGTGCTGTGTGAAATTAAGGCCATTCTAAATGATCGTCCAATAACCAAGCTGTCAGATGGCCCAAATGATTTGGAGCCACTTACTCAAAATCACCTATTTCAGATGAAAGGTAAACCAGTACTGCCACATGGTATAAACAACAAATCTGAATTATACAGCAAAAAAGGAGATGTAAACAGGTCCAGTATATGTGTGACTTATTCTGGAACAAATGGACAAAATAATTTTGGCCTGTGCTTCTAGATGGGGAAAAAAATGGAATAAGGAAAGGAGAAACTTTGATCCTGGTGACATAGTTGTCATTCTGGATTCAACAGCTCCATGTGGATCTAAGTTGATGGGATGAGTTTTGGTAGTCTTTCCAGATAAAAATGGACTTGTATGTTCTGTGCGAGTACAAACTAAAACTAGTGTACTCGAGGTACCTGTGACAAAGCTTTGTCTGTTGTATGACAGCATGGAAATATAATGGACAAGTTGCAGAGACTGATCAATTTCTACAGAGGTCTGTAGAGACAAAAAATTGTTTGTCACTACAGTTCTTATACTTTTTGTCCATTTTTGAACCTTACCAGCTCCTACGCATGCCTCAGTTTTATAAGGAAACATAGCCGCATAAACATAATTCACAATTTCTCCTTTTGTGTTTCATGTCTTCAACAAAAACAGAGGTGGCCTTTTAGTGAACTAATCCTTTAAACAAAAGCCTCTAGCTTTTTATTTCTTCATTTTGTGAGCAAAAGCATTCGTCATTATAATGAAGCAACCAGGATTTGGCTTGATGAGAAGAATCCAATTTAGGTTTTAATTTGCAACAAGAGTCAACCTCTCTTACCTCTCTGTTAATAAAGACTGTGCTTCGTATGGAAGAGACACAGGCAACAAGAGGAAACATTACCTTGCTCTCTTACCCACACTCCCCTTCCTAGATGCTAATTATTATGTGCAAAGAACAACAAACAGAAACTGCCTACATTACATCAAGCCCACAGGCCATTACATATATTGATCTTTCTGCTTACTTTGATGTTACTAGGATGCCATCAAATATGAGAAGAAATACAGTATAGAAAATATATTAATTACTGACCCAAACTTTTTGAGTAGTGTATATTTTTTCTGAGGAAAACAACGTATTTTCATAAAAAAAAGGAAGTAGGACATGTTTTTGTTATTAAAAAAATAAATTATATATCCAAAATATCTTTAGTGTTTGAACAGGTGTTTAAATCATTGCTCCTGCATTGAAACTGCAATTAAAGGTTATAGAGAACTGGGGGAAGTAGACTTCTGTGAGGCAGGAAAACACCAAGCATTTCCAGTTCTTCCCTGTAGAGCAGTAATGAACCGGGCTCTCAGCACAGGCGTCAGGAGCGGACACAGCGCTGTGACCTGGCCAGATAATGAGCCTATCTCTGCTGCTTGCATCTTTGACCTTTCTGCTTCTCCTTAATAGATGGAGCCTCCCACTGTGCGAGAAGCCCGAGGGCTCTGAACTGCTCAGGATGGGACTGATCTATCTTAACAGGGCCTCTGAGCTCCTCAAATACACACAATCACAGATGATTAGATGTGTCAGGAAGCCTTAGAAGCCCAACGAGGTGTGCTGACCACTCATGCAGTTTCCTTAACAATCGCTTCGAGAAAGACAGGAAGTCCATGACTGGTATGCACACGCATTCACTAAATTAGCCATTTGCTGCTTTTAGCATTTCAAGATGAATCCAAGTCAAGTTTCAAGCTTTTGTGGTCTATGTCAAGTCTCAGGTGTTAAGATCATGTTGTTAAATCATATTCATGTTGTTAAAGTTGAAGTATACTCGATTCCAAAAAATCCTTTGCCTCGAAGCCTCTATTAATTTAATTAATTTTAAAGTTCATGTCATGTTTTTTCACAATGATTTTTGCATTACTGTGACAATGCACTTACACATCACCACAAAGCGGAAGGAGACGGCGGTGTTTTGATTTGAGGGTGCGAGCGCGGACTAGTGCGGGCTGCGTAACGGTGGTGATGAACACAGACCAAATGAACAAGAGAACACGACAAAAATGTCCTACTCAGAGACTGGAGACGGACTGTCACCCGAGACCAGGAAAATGGATGGGATAATTTAAATAAAAACAAAAAAATAATAATAATTTTAGTTTGATTGCAATGAATAAGCTTTATAAATGCACAGCCATTAACTTACTGTATGATAATAATAATATTTTACCTAATATTAATATTAAACATTTTATAAATATCATCAATAGATTTTTTTCCCCAAAAAAGTAACCAATTAGTTGTTCATTTGGAAAAGACCTCTCTTATTTTCCCTTGTATATTTAATTAAGCAAAAATGTTTCATCCGATTACTTGATTATTTGATTACATTTTCTGTAGAATTGTCACATTCTCTGTCTGTTTAGTTCTGTTCTTAGTTTCGTTTTCATGTCTTCCTGTTTTGGTTTCAGTTTAGTTTCAGTTTATGTCTTCCTGTTTGGCCTTATTTGGTCCTTCCTGTGCGTGATTATTATTAGTTAATTCATGTCCACCTGTGTTTCCCCAGCTGTGTCTTGTCTAGTTCATTAGTTCTTGTGTTTAACTCCCCTGTCTCTTGAGTTCTAGTTTGCCAGTCAATAGATGTGTTACGTTGGAGTTCTCTGTGTATTGCTTTCAGAATTATTAAAAGACTTTGTTATTTCAATCAACGTTACCTGCGATCTCTTCAATCCACTAACACCAACCATGACAGAATGACCAACTAAAAACAGTACGACAGTTAGGCAAGAGAACATTATGGCTGAAGGTAAGCTAATGCGTCTGCGGCAGAGTGGCTGGACGTTGGAAGAGTACGTGGAGGAGAACTGTCTAACGATTCGAAATTGCCCGATGAATTGTGTGTTTTCGGTTTGGTTTGGACAAGAACATGATCTCTTATGACGTTCCTATGAGTGCTTTTACTTTGATCAAGTTTATTAATCATGTTCTAAATTTAAGCAAATCTTTGAAAGAAATTCTTTGTTGAAGCAAATATTCCCAAGAGTTGTTGTCCAAACCAAGCCGAAAACATTAGAGACGGGCCAGTTCATTCCTCACCGGAATCCTCCACATGCTCATTCAAGAGCTCCGACCACTCATCTCCACCCAGCGCTCCTTCAGCCTAAAGCCTCCTATGTTCACGCCATTCCGCCCGATGATCTCCGCGCTGAAGGACCACCATCTGAGGCTTACGCCATCCAAACGCAGACCGAAGCCTGAGCCCGTTGCGCTGCATGAGCATATTGAAGAGCCAGCATTCCTCGCAACCTGCCACGTGCTGGATCTGTGGCAGGGAGAGCCTGTGTGGGTTCCAGCACCTCGATCATGGCTGGTAGTGGAGATTTCTTACCAGGCAAAGACTGCCATGCTGCCAGAGCCACAGCCACAGCCAGAGTCTGCCACGCTGCCAGAGCCACAGCCTAAAGAAGAGGTGAGCCTCCCCCAAGAAAATTTTGGGGGAGGGGGCTATAGTGTCCCACAGCAGCCGAAGGCTGCCCACGAGTCACCACAGCCGCGGCCAACTCCTGATCCGCCTCCCAAGGCTCCTGATCCGCCCTAAAGACGACCGTAGACTCTGCCCTTGTGGCCTTTAGGGAGTCCACCCCCCCTCCCCGGTTCTTTCTTTTGTTTCTTACGGCGCAGGATGCGCCTTCCGGGAGAGGGAGGTAATGTCAAATTCTCTGTCTGTTTAGTTCTGTTCTTACGTTCGTTTTCATGTCTACCTGTTTTGGTTTCAGTTTAGTTTATGTCTTCCTGTTTGGCCTTATTTGGTCCTTCCTGTGTCAATGTGTGATTATTAGTTAATTCATGTCCACCTGTGTTTCCCCAACTTTGTCTTGTCTAGTTCTTGTGTTTAACTCCCCTGTCTCTTGAGTTCTAGTTTGTCGGTCAATAGATGTGTTACGTCGGAGTTCTCTGTGTATTGCTTTCAGAATTATTAAAAGACTTTGTTATTTCAATCAACATTACCTGCGATCTCTTCAATCCACTAACACCAACCGTGACAAGAATACTCGATTACTAAAATATTCGATAGCTGCAGCCCTAGTATACACTGCTCAAAAAATAAAGGGAGCACTTAAAATAACACATCCCAGATCTGAATGAATGAAATATTCTTATTAAATACTTTGTTCTTTACATATTTTAATTGCATATTCAATATTGCATATTTTGGCATCCCTCCCTAATAAAAGTATATTTAAAAACCTACTCGCCCTGAACTTTTGAACAGTAATGTGTGTAATACTTGCAGTTCTAAACAGAGTTCTTCTTGTAATGCCAACTGATGGGCCTCTTGCAGCTTCGAGATCTAATATCTGCGGGGGGAGAAAGATATGAGAGGCTAAGTAACGATAAAATTTCTAACATGCTCTCAGCAACACTACACAGTTCTCTGATCCCGGTGCAGAGGGTGTCCATTAACATAGATCAGTTAATAATTGACAGCACGTGAAAGTTCTGGCAGCTGTGGGACCGGCCAGTGCTCCACTGCCATGCATTAAAGCCCATTTGGGTCCAGCACACACTTTGAGTCATTACTAATGTATGGCCGTCATCTTCTCTTCCATTCTGTTGTGTCATTGCATTAATGTGCTGAGATGAACCACAGAGCAGCGTGTATGCATAACAGTTGACTGCTTTTGACCCACCAACTACATAGTTACCTACAATCACATCGGTTATAACACAATTGTACTCTGGGGTGATGTATTTAACCCTGGTTTTCGTCAGAGGGATATTGTCAAAAGTTGGTTAAACTGGTTCGCATAGGCCGTCTATATACCAAGTCCATATTTTTCCATTGATCACTCAAAATGTATAATTAAATTTTTGGTGTTTTTTTTTTTTTTTTTAAAGTAGGCCTGCTGCTGGCCAAAAGTTTGCAAAATACATGTATTTATTTTTACAGTTACAAAAAATATATATATTAGTGCTGTCAAACTATTAAGCACATCCCGAATAAAAGTTTTTGTTTACATAATATGTGTGACCCAGGACAACAAAACCAGTCGTAAGTGTAAATTTTCTCAAATTCATCATGATCTGAAAGCTGAATAAATAAGCTTCCCATTGATGTATGAATTGGATAGATAGGGAAATATTTGACCGAATCACAACTATATGAATATCTGGAATCTGAGGGTACAGAAAAATCTAAACGCTGAGAAAATCGCCTTTAAAGTCATCCACATGTTAGCTTATCAATGCATATTACTAATCAAAAATTCAATTTAAATATATTTTTGGTAAGAAATTGACTAAATACCTTCATGGAACATGATCTTTACTTACTATCCTAAGGATTTTTGGGAAAAAAGAAAAATCAATAAATTTGACTCATGCAATGTATTTTTGGCTATTACAAATATACCCCAGCGACTTAAGACTGCTTTTGTGGTCCAGGGTCACATATATCTGTGTTTACTGTGTTTATTTATTATGTAGGTTTAAATACAAACACTCATGTACATATTTAAGAAAAAAGATTTTTATATATAAAATATAATATAATATTATATTGATATATATATATATATATATATATTGATATATTGATATATAAAACAAAATATATAAAAATATAAATGTATATGCACACAAATATTTCCAAAATATATGCTTTATGGGAGTCTATGCATATATGCATAATAAATATTAAAAGCACACACACACATTTTATATAAACAATTAACAATTGATAATTTGACAGCACAAAAAATATACATATGCTTACATAGAGTACTGCTGGCCTAAAGTTCAGACTATTCTTTTATAAATGTATCTTATGCTAGTCAATGGTTCATTTATTTGATAAAAAAATAGTAAAGCAATATTATTGTAAAATATTTGTACATTTTAAAATAACTTTTTTGTTTTCTATTTGAGTATATTTAAAATTTTATTTATTCCTGTGGTGGCAAAGCTTGCTTTTTATAGTATTATAATCGATGTTGATTTTTTTTTTTTTTTTATAATGTTACAAAGACAAAGAACAATTGTTTTTAAAATAAAAATAAGTTAGTACCAAACATTTAGGATGTTACCAAAGATACAGATTTCAAAAAATGCAGGGTTTTTTTGTACATTCTGTTTCAATAATTAAAAAAATGTACCATGATTTCCCCCAAAATATTAAGCAGGAAAACAGTTTTCAAAGTTGATAATAATCAGAACCATTATTAATAATTGAGCAGCAATTGAAGGATCATGTGACTCTTAAGGCTCCAGCTATGATGCTGAAAATTCAACTTTGCATCACAGGAATAAATTACATATAGAATATTTAGAAAAATAGAATATTTTGTATGGTAATAATATTTCATAATATTACTGTATTGTTTTATCAAATAAATACAGCCTTGGTAAGCATAAGAGACTTAAAAAACAAAAAAGCAGTGCATCAGTTTGTGAGAGACTTGAAATGTGTGTGTGTTCCTCTGGTGCCATCAGCTAGTTAGTGCTGTTATACTTCTGTTGTATTCAAATAAACAGTCATTATCATAAATTTGAGTGGTGTGTGTGTTTGTGACAAGATCACCATGAAAGCGATAGTTTATGCTTTGTTGGCTCCCAATACACTGAGGCTCATTATGATGAGATGTTAATTATGGATTGCATTTTTAGTTTGTATACGTATACGAACGTCTACAATTGGAAAAAAAAAAAGTGCAAATTGCATCTATTTTTAGAAGTGATAATTAGACAGCAGGTTTGTGCTCACTGTTAGAAGTAGATAGCAAAGTGCAAAAACAGGATTCCCTCGAGGTGAAACTCTTCTCTCTTCCCATAAATCTTTATTGAGTGCTTACGATACGTCAAACAACCATAATAATGTGTTTAATTTGGTAAATGAGCTGCATTATATGCCGTGTCCCCTTTTGATATCAATTTATACGATTTCTTGCACCAAAACAGTTGTAATTTAGCTGTACATGACTGTTTCTACCCTTTCTCCACTCTGATATACACTTTAAATGACCAAATTGAGGAACACTTAAGCATTACAGCATTGAGTTTTGCACTAATATCAAAGTAAACAAACAGTTGCATGGTTTTGACTTTTAAAAAGCTATTTCTGTACAAGTTGCACCCAGGAAAGTGTTTGTTTATATGATACTGTACACTGCTATGGATGAAGGAATAAATAGACTGCTGAGTAGAAGCTCAGGGAAAGCTTGGTAGATTTAGTTTAATTTCCTCTAAATCAGCTTTTGTGATATGATTCTTTAAGTTAATGTATCCTGTTTCTGTGTCTCTTCTAGGATAATGTGGATCTGGGAGATCTGATGTTTTCTCTTTGTTACTTGCCAACGGCCGGCCGCCTGACGATAACGATAATTAAAGCCAGAAATCTCAAAGCCATGGACATCACAGGAGCTTCTGGTAGGCTCCCTGTCGTCTTCACCTCTAAATGACTTATTGTCTCAGCTGTAATGATTTTTTGGTGTAGTCAAACACTTGAGAATGTGGCAGGAGATTTTACATACACAAGTAGTTGGGCAAAATCCTGAGTATACAGTCAGATCAGGCTGAAAGGAAGAGCTACTTAGAGCATTTACAGAGGTGCTTTTCCACCCTGGTGCATCAAATTAAAATATTTTAATAAAAATAGTACATTTAAAGTGTAAGTTTATTAACTTTTCTACTTAGTAAAACTGAGATTAAATTAAAGCAGAAAGCAGATTGAAAGATAAATTTACAAGAAAAAAAATATCAGAGAAATAAAAAACCCAATACAAAACTCTAATAATAAATTATAAACATTTGCACGTATGTAATATTTTAAGTGTATATAAAATAAATGTTTGAATAAAAGTAATTAAATTACATATAATTTTTAAGATTTTGTAAAATTATTTTGCAAAAGTTTTTATAAATATACATTTCTATACAAATAAATAATATATATTATTATTAACTGCTATATAAAATATTTCATACAAATAATAGTTTTTTTATTAATTTGGTTAGAGTGGAAGAACACTGCAAGAAAAATTATATATCTTTATACATATCAGTCCATTTTAATTCAGCATTGTTTTTTAACCCCATTTCATACAGAGGGCCAGATTATTTAAAATTAAATAATTAAATAAATGCTAAAATATATAAATAAATTGTTAAATGCATAATAAATGCATTAGTATGAATTGATTTAATTCATTCATTTATTTACTTATTATGAGTTTCTCTCATCCACTAACAATGGAATCAATACTTGTGATTTTTTTATTTATTTACGTGCCGACAACTGTACCCCTGAAAATAAAATGTATTAAATGAAACAATTAAATGAACAAATAAACAAACATGTGTATGTATTTAATTATGAATTTAATAATTTATAGGTTTTAACAGTTGTTTAGCTTTATGTAACTTCATATTCAGCTGAAAAAAAAATTTTTATATATATAAAAGCCATTTTTAATTCCATTCTAAATGACTATTTATGTGCTTTTCTGTCTTCCAGATCCTTATGTAAAGGTTTCTCTAATGTGTGACGGCCGGAGACTAAAGAAAAGGAAAACATCAACGAAAAGAAACACTCTTAATCCTGTCTACAATGAAGCCATTGTTTTTGATGTTCCTCCTGAGAACATCGACCAAATTAGTCTTTTAATAGCAGTAATGGACTATGACCGGTAAGAAACGAATGTGTCTTAGTAGCTTTCAACTTAAAACTAGCAACATTACTCTCATACTGTAATATCATTGTCACGTTAACATCTGAGCGAACTGAAAAATGATCTGATTCTGAGAAAAGTCTATCCGACAAACTGATTTGTTTAAGTGATTCATTTACACAAAGCGATTCAGAAAGTGACTCATTCATTGCTTATGCACAGTGATTTACACCTTTAAAAAATGACTTGAGTCGAGCTTTAATATAGCTAGCTATCTTGTACTAGCTTGATAAAAAGACCAACATATAGAAGCAGCAGGCATCCAAACCAGCTTGGTCCTGTTAAATAAGCCTGTCTTTGCAAAGTCGCTTCCCTGACACTATTGTTAGCCCTTCAGTTTTAGCAGAGCTAATCCAAACATACAGCTAGCAGCGTGGAGGGAGCTAGTGAGCGCTCACTGTCAAATTCGAACTGAAAAAGAGTCTCATTTCAATTAAATATGCTTTTAATTTTTGCCAAGCACAGTGCTCAGAGACTATAGAAGTTTATTCTTAGTGCTGGTGGGTGATCTGAGGAACAGCCTGAGCTGTATATTCCCAATGTAGCCAGAGATTCATATCAGATTTAGATCACTGTCCTGTTTGAGAAGTACGTGCCTCAGAGTTTCGGTGTCTCGTGGCTGCTGCACAAACAAATGAACGGATGGAGACAGAGAGGCTTAGATGCATAGAGTGAAAGGTGTATAAAAATATATCGCAAACGTCATCATATTTTTCCCTTTGCAGTCGGAAAACTCACGGTTCAGCTGTCACATTTTAAGCTTGGATATGTTCTTCTCGTTCACAGCGTAGGTCACAACGAGGTTATTGGCGTGTGTCACGTGGGAAACCGAGCACAGAGTTTGGGACGGGATCACTGGAGTGAGATGCTCACGTACCCACGCAAACCCATCGCCCGCTGGCATCCACTTGTAGAGGTAATGTCCAATTTACCGTTAGCGCTTTATTTTAATTTGAACAGAATTATTTGTTTTCGGAGCCTGGGTTTAATTACATTTGCTGATGTTTTACTCGTACATCCGGAGCTTTTGGTTCTGGGTTTTCTTCCAGATAATATAAATAATAAAAGGCGTATTCAAATGTTAATAGACATATACATTTTGCAAGCTAAAAGGCACAATGCGGTCTTCTGGGAAAAATGTGATGAAATGTCCTCATGCATAGCAATGGAAAAGTTGGAATGACATTTTAATTCCTTTTATGCTGTATATGTCTTTTGGTGATTTTGCATTAGCTTTTTTTTTTCTTTATATTTCTTTATTTTTTATTTTTGTACTGTTTTGTTTTGTTTTTTTTACTTTTTATTTAGTATTAATATATTATACATTTTTACATTTTTGTTTTAATAATAATAATTTTATTGTGTATTCATAATTGTGTATATTTTATTATATTTGCATTTATTTTATTATTTAGTTTACTTATTTGTATTCTACACTATGTTCAGTGTACATTCTTTTTGATAGTACATATAGACTTAAAATATATAACTTCCATTTTATTTTATTATCATTTATTTGCTATAAATTAATATTTTTTGGTTATATTATTTTATTTGCTTTTTATTATGTAATTACCAGTTTATTTATACATTTAAATTTTTAATATGTTGTTATATATTTATTAATTTATACATTTTATTATTTAGTTTATTTATTTGTATTATGCTCTGTGGAAAATACACAGAAAATGCAGCTTTGACATTATTTTAGCTTTAATTTATTTAGTTTTTTTATATTAATAATACAAAATATTTCCTTTTTAATAGTATATTTATGTATTTATTAGTTTTTATATTATTTTCATATTTTATCAATTAGTTTTAATTATTACTGCTTGTTTAAATGTACATTATTATTATAGCTCTTACAAAATACATGCACTTTACCACATTTAAGTCTTATTTATTTCGGTGTTCAAGAACGATAGTATCCTCTTTATTGTCTAACTGTTAAACCCCTTTGTGTGGAAAGAGTCTGAACAAAAAATAGGTATTGTTGAAATGTATTCATATGTTGATTTTTACATGTACCTGGAAAAATCAATTTTGCAGCTCTGGTTCAGATATTTTTGTTTTATTTCTAGGATTAGGAAGAAAGTGTTTGCAGTAGTTCTGAAATGTTCAGTATGCCTTTATTACATCATGCAAAACAGCACTGAATAAGCTATTAGATTCAGCCAAACCTATTAAAGTTATTTCAGGTAATAATTTTCAGTCCAGTGTAATGGCTTGTTTATGTTTGCCTCCAATCCCTTTGAGGAATCCCATCAAATCTTTTTTAGCTCAACACTCATTTACATCATCTGCTTTCCATTTTTTTAAAGGCTTTTCACACATTACTGCTCTGAAATCTTGTTTGCAAATCTTTGACCTCTCCGGAGCCCAGACTACACATCTTCAATAATTCACAATCCCTGTCCTCCTCAACCATGTTATGCTCCTGGAGCCGCCATAACATTAAACAAAACCTCTATAGCCTCGGCACAACTCGCATAAACACATACCAAAATCGCATCCCAGAAGACGGAGGTCAGCATATATATGACACTTTAGGAAAATCAGAGGTCGGTGAGAGGGTTTCTCAAAGATTCTGCTGATTTTTGCAATTGACTCGAAGGCAAAAAAAACGGGCGCTAAGAGGACCATTGTGACAGTGCACTCAAAATGACATTGCAGCACTCAGGCCCTTCAATGTCACAGAATTTAGTTTGGTTTCCTCCCACGATGTGTGTTACGTGTGCGCTTTAAATATGATTTTCAGCATCTGATCTGATTGGAGTTCTCCTCAGCTAACCCTGATGTTTCTCTCTGGCAGTGGGTTGGTCAGAGCACGGCCGGCGGGAGCCAAGGCTCCTGTAATTCCCTGAGGACACCTCCTTCCCCGTAATGGATGCCGTCAAATTTCAGCCATGGAGACACCCCGGCATGGTCCAATTCACAACTTTAATGAAATGAAAAGAGCAAGAGAGAGAGAGAGAGAAAAAATATCTGGGTTCTGTTAAAGGTCACTTTAAATGTGTGCACACACTCAATGCAGTAAACACCCAGAACTCTTTAGCCGTAAGGTTTCCTGGATAGAAGAAGAGTGTCAGGTCCACTGCATGTGAAAAGAGTGTGTGTGTGTGTGTGTGTGTGTGAGCAGTATTTGGTTATTATAAAACGAGCCTTGAACATTGTTCTGCTTTTGTTGAAAACTTAAGTAAAGTACTTAAGTAGAGGTAAGTATTTTTGACATTGTCATGTTTTATGTATCTGTATAACACATTGTAATACACTAATATTGTTTGTGTAGTGCATGGGGTCTATTTTGTGGTATTTTATTGTAAAGTCTTACTGTATAAAAATATACAAGAAATGCATAACCTGACTCGAGTCATGATTTCTGGCAAAACTAAATACTGGAAAGAAAAAAACATTCAGAAGTATGAGATTAAGATTTTTGATCAGGGCTGCTTTTATTCAATCAAACATACAGAAGAACTGTAATATTGGGATATATTATTAAAATTAAAAATAACTTATGTTTTTTTAAGTAATGTATTCATGTGATTAAAGGGTGGGCAATACACCGTTTCAGACAAGATTAACTCTCTTTTGTCAACTGGTGAGATTTTGGACTATTAGGTTCAAAACAAGTGAATTTTAAGCTGTTGGAAAGCAACCGGTAACAAAAGAAAACTCATTTTAGAGAGACATGTGGTAAAGAAGGCACTCATAGAGGGAGTTATTTTTGCCAATTTATAGACCTTGAACAGTTAAATGCACACACTTGCACAGGTATGTGTCACAATGGCCGTCTTTGCAAGTATCCTCCTAATTTTATCTGGGCAGCTCTTAAAGTGACCGTAGTCTAATATTCCTGCTGTCTGTCATTCATGTCAACCAAACAACAAAAGAGAGAAAATCTCTCGCTGCTTATGAATAAATCACTTTTGGAACTTTGATAAGAAGAAATCTATATTCATTTACGCAGTGAGGAATATGCAGTGTTTTTATATATTTGATTACTTCATACACCGTATGTAGCATTTCCTATTTAAATAATAACTATATTGTGATATATTGCCACTGTGAAAAAAAAAAATTCTCATATCGTGGTGTAAGATTTTGGTAATATCACCCACCCCTAACAATGGCAAAGCTCCATTTTTAGCATCCATTCAAAAATAATTGCAGAAATTATTTTAATATGCTGATTTGATGCTCAATAAACATTTAATATAATTATTAATATTGAAAAGTTTATTTTATGTATAAATAATAACAAGAAAGTATTTATTTAAAACTTAAAATTTTCAACTTTTGTAACATTATAAATGTCTATACTGTCAATTTTGATCAGTTTAATGTATCCTTACTAAATAAAAAAAGGTTACTTTTTACTAAAAAGAAAAAATAGTGACCCAGAATTTTATTATCCATTTTCTTTCTTTTTTTCAGATGTTTAAATGTGTTTTTTTGCATGCTCTTGAATATTTATTGAATTTATTGTAAATTTTTAGTTTTTTTGAATTTTCTTTTAAGTTTGTCCCATTGAGGTTTGAATCTGGTTTTACAGAGAATACCTCGCTGCAACTGCAAGCACATCCAGACAGTATAATAGTTATTACTGTACATAAATACACAAAGCAATTAAACACACACACATATATAAATACAAATAAAAGAACATCTTTACCAGCATTAAAATAAAACAACTTGATGCATCATTTAATGCTGAAAAATATAGTATCATTACAAATCACTAATTTGTCAAATAATTTAACCAATGTCTGTATGCACGTTATTCCTAAAAAGCCTTATGCTGATGGGATATTCCTTACTGTGAAAAGAAAACAATTCACATTTCGAAAACACCAAAACTATTGTTTTTCTTTCTTGTATGAGCAGAGCAATGAAAGCGATCAAATATATGAATCCGGGCTTTCACTGTAATTTTTGCTCTCCTGATTCACCCTCTCGCCCTCTTTTTAGATGGTGTCATCAGGCCCTGACCACACATGACTGATGCTCGTCTATCCTAAAATCAGTCAAGGGTGAAAGATCCTATACTGACGTTCCTGACAAAAGCAAAAGAAATTGCAATCTGCAAGAAAAGATGATTGATGGCTCTTTAATCAATGTCCTGCTGCACTAAGGCTTCCTGTCGTGTGGAGAGACCTGGGTTCACTTCGGTGTAAGGGGTCTAAACTTTTAAAATGATGCTTGTCACACTGTGCTTTTTACCAGAGTCAGCAGGCAATGACTGATGATAAAAAAGATGCTCCTGCCAGTTGGCAGGTGGAGATCACAATTACTGACAGCTGGTAGTGAGAGCTGATTGCCAGAGACACATTTAGAGAACTTCAGTCAGATTCAAGAAGGCTTCCAGTGTTACTGAGAACAATGGAGTGCTTACTGGACATATTACTTGTTTGAAATACAATTTTAAAAACGATGTAAAATTAAGTAAAATTACATTTACTTAAAACTGAGCTTTAAAAAAACATTGTAGTGTTGTCACAATATCAATATTTGCAATAATATAATATATTAATATAAAATACACACACACACACACACACACAAAAATATCAATAAATTACCAGGAATATTTTCCTGTACTAGACATATTTAAATAAACATGCAATTTAGTATTTATTTATCTATTTATTTTTCTAAAGAAATAAGTAATTTACTTTTTAAAGTTATTCCAACACAAGTAATGTTTTGCATAAAAACTGGAATTGAACACGTTTTATAAAGTTAAAGTCTTACACTGAAACAACATAATTTTTAAATGTTTGTTAATATTTATATATGAACAAAGTAAATTTTATTTGACGTAAGTAGTGTCAGTAAACAAACATAATTATCATTAATTTTTAAATTTAAATAACTGATTAAATGATACTTGGCCTAGCTATACATCAAAAAATATATATATATATTTCTGTTAATATGAAATCAAAATTATCAAACTAAATTATATTTGGCCTTCAAGTATGTCAACTGAACAAGCTTCAAGCTTCAAGTGTAGGCTAATACGTAGGAAGTAGAGTAAGGCCCGGTTTCACAAACAGGGCTTAGCTTAAGCCAGGACTAGGCTTTAGTTAAATTAGGATATTTAAGCAACTTTTACAAAAATGTCTTATAAGAAAATGTTCCAGGTGCGCATCTTAACACAGAACATCTTTTTAAGATATGTCAGAGCAAGATGTTTTCATCTGGGACAGCTCAAACATGCAATTTAGTCTAACTAACTTCAGCCTTGTCTGTGAAACTGGGGGTAAGAGTATTAGCATATTAGCTTAGAAAGCACAACTAATAACAAGACTCGTGTCATGATCACAAAACTGTCTAGATTATAGAATATACAGCTTCCATCAGCTTGCATTGGATATAATGACGGCAATCTTGTTTTGTCGCATTACTTGCTCAGGGTGTTAAAGTTGTTATTAGGAGCATCAGTTTTGTAAATTGACCGCAGCTAGACCTCCTTCGCTGTTAGACCCATCAATGTTTACCTAATGTAACCTGAAATTGTACGAAGGCAAGACGTGCTAATGGCTCACGTTGCTAATCAAGGAGCTGGCACTCAGGGGTAGAGGAACTGTCAAGGGTGAAGAAGGAAGCGTTTCCAGTAACCGCTGTGTTCTGTGGGCCCCACCGCTTCCTAATTACTGCCAGCGTTATGAATTATTTAACAGAGTGATCTCTGTGATGTGCAAAACTGAGGCAAACTCTGTGCTCTCAGATCATTCCATGCGGCTGATCTGTCACTAGACGGCAGGGAGCTTTAGTAGCGCAGGCATCGTGGGAATTACGGTCCTGTCCAGCTCTGCCTCTTATCTCGCTGCACCTTTTCTCTTAACTCGCTTAAGTCCTTAAATCTAATTATGCTCATTTACTGGTTCCGGTAATGGGCCTCTAATCAGACTGCCTTAATCAATGATATCCGGTTGATGGAGTGTTAATGGAGAGCCCTTCAGGGCCTTAGTAAGGTGGATCTGAAGCGGTGAAGTGCACCTACATTGCTTTTTAGGTTATACTTTAGGTAAGTTTTACTGGTGCACTGATGGTACCCAGAGTTGGTTTTATTTAACTTGTTAAATCAAATAAAGCTAAAATAAAATAAAGCATAGATATATTAAACAAACAAGTTATTTCAAAATACAAATAAAACCATTATATATATATATTTGTGCTATAAAATGATTAATCGCATCCAAAAGAAAAGTTTTGTGAACATAACATACGTGAGTATACTGTGTATATTTATGATGATTAAGGGATTTGGGGCTTTGTTTTCCCTCCTACTAGGCCTCTCTCATCTTTTTAAGTGGGAGAACTTAATTGTTAACTTTTAACTGACTGAATACATTTTTGCCCCACTGTATGTTAAAGTATATTTTAATTCTGTGCAATTCCAGCATCATACTTTAGAAATCATTCTAATATGCTGTTTTTTCATTGCTATCGATAACAGTAAGAAGTGTTGACAATCATGATATCAATGCTGAAAACATTACTTGCTATTTTTTGGAAAACTACTAGAGTCCAAAAAACAACATTTATTTGAAATATAAATATAACATAAAAAATGTATTATTTATTATTATTACCGTTAATTCATCAACAGAGCAAAACCATTGATGAGACGTTCTCTTATAATCTACGCAAGCATTAATCACGCACTGTGAAAACTTCACTGAGGTGATTCATACTGTACTTATCCTCTGTTGCTAAGTGGTAAACCCGTTAAATTAGCATCTATAATAAACCAATGAACTATACCGAACAATATTTAGTGGGAGAGAAACATTCATAATTTCTGATTGTTCTCCACCTACACACCTGTTCAAATACAATTTGGGAAGTCATTCTATATTTGCTTTCATCTGTCACTGGTTGTATCCAGAGCAGTGTTAGATAACGCCGGTGTGCTTAGTAACTTATGACTTCTCTTTCGCAACAGCATCTGCTACAGGATCTAGAGGCTTTAAAATGTGGTAAGTGATGATCAACAAGTTATTTCAATTCAAATGGGATCTGATAATGTCACACCTGATATTTTTGCTTCTTATGATTAGATGTTTCTAAACTTTGTTTCATTTAAATGTCAAAGGTGAAATGTAGAAATAGTTTGCGCAACCTTTCTTCAAAACAAAACTGCCATTTCTTTAGACGACAGCAGTGTTTCGGGGGTCCAAAAAAGGGGTAAAGAATTCTTTTGACAGCATTTGCTTGTTGCAATTCTCTGATTGGTGGAGATTTGTTAGGAATCATGGGTAATGTAGTTTTTTTTTTACCAGAAATTCCACTGATTTTCACAGAAAAAAAATAGTAATAAGTAATATAATGTAGACTGGCAACTTAAAAGGGGTCATCCAGTGCCACATGCACTTTTACAATCTGCTTTAAAAATAAGTTGCCCCTTCTGAAATCAAGCCATTCTCACAGAGGCCACTCCCACAATAGTTGATTGACAGCAGCGTGTCACACAGACTGAACTGGTGTCTTTCCTCAGACCCGC
>JAUMHI010000074.1:6764824-6801297 GCA_032359435.1 Enteromius unitaeniatus
GAAATTTTAAAACAAACTATATTACAAACTTTCCATTAGGACCCTAAAGAATCATATTAGCTTGTGGAAAATTGGCTATGTATGACTCCTTTAACAATATCGTACAGTATTATCGACTGAAAACTCACAATTGGTCTGTCTTTAATGGTTCCGTGTGAATTGGAAATGTTTGCGATAATTTTTACTTCCGTATTGTGACGTACTTCCAAGAGAAATAGAATATTGAATGATGAAAACAGAGGGTGTGGCTTGTTTTTTCTACTTGAATTGAATTGATTGAATGTAGTAAAGTAGGCGTTTCATTCAGAAAAGAACACTGATAGTTGGAGGGGTGTGGTTAAAGATGTCATGCTCATGCCCAAACTTCAAACTGACGTCATCAGAGAAGACCCGTTGTTTTAAAGGGGAGATGCAGTTTTAGATTTGGATTAAAGATTACAAAGGCAAAGAATTGTTTTGTTTTTTTTCACGGCAAAAATAGCAATGTGAGCTAACAAAATAAATATAGTCAATTTTGATTTCATGCAGACTTTACTGTAAGTTATCATTCAAAATCAGTCGAAAATGAGTTTTCAAAAGGGGATCAAGCATTTTTAGCTAAAACAAACAAACAACAACAAAAAAACAATGACTTTTGATGAGTTTTATTTTGGGGTGAACTATCCCTTAACTATCCCTTTAAAGTAAGAGCCTGGATTTTGTATTTGGGATTTTTGTATTTTCACGCTCGGTCATAGTTTAAAAAAATGACTAGCTAAAGATTGTAGCTCTGTTTTCTGTTAAAATTCTTCAGGCATAGCACATTGTCACAATAGCCACACTATTACGTCCCCCGCATACCTGTTCTGACGGCAAACTGCATGACATATCCACGGATGATTTGATTAATTACCTCAATTCTTGTCCTTTTGCACCTTTAAATTAAACTTGAGAGTGGGTGTGATAACAAGGGTCGCATCCAATTAGGTAGAATAGGATATGGCAATGTGTGATTTTCTCTGCTAATATGTGCATACCAAAGAGAACACTTGCTGAAGTGCTTTCTAAATCAGATTACACAAACATATGTTTAAGCTGCTCAAACAGTAGGCTAGTTTATCGGTTTTGCCATTTAAACATCAGTGACATCAGGTGCACGTTACAGTGGTCCATTGGAACTATTATTGATGGTTCATTTAGCCAAGCAGTCTATTCTGTACAGTATGTGGCTACAGGCATATGTTGTTGCAAAATATAAACCATGATATTAACTACATAAATTTGCTATTTCATTTTTTCTTTCTCATCCTCTTCATAGTCCTAAAAAGCTATATTTCCTCTCTTATTACAGTTCAGAGGTAAATTGTGCACCTCCAGCATTAAATGGAAGCTAATTAGGTGAGCAATGCTATGGTTACATGTCCCTGATTTGCGACCCATGGGGATTCTGGAATATTAGGGCTACACTGTTAGCATGCATCACTTATTTGAAAAGCCCTGTGAAGGACTGATAATCTATCAAGTGTAATCGTCGAGGGGATTCCATGCTCTTGCTATTGCTCAATAATGGTTTGTTATTGACAGCTAAGCACACAATTCATACACAGAACAATTAAGGCTCCATCCTGCCACTGTATCGCTGTCCAAACAATGCAATGGTACCCATGATCACTCTTTATTTTACATGCACAACATTTAGGCGTGTTAATACACTTTAATGCATAAAAACCCACAGGTGAACCAACTAAAATAGAACTGAATCCTATGAGATGCTGTAAGAATACAACTCAATTTTAAGCATTTACATCAGACACAATCTCTTTAGTTGGTGGGCTGTGTCTCAAAAATGAGTTTTGGGTTTTTGCAGATGTTTAAAAGTGCTAAAGGCAAGCAATAAAATGGAACTTGCCATATGCGTGTACATGTGGCAGAGATATGAAGAGGATTAGAATATTTAGTTGCAAATTCAGATGGTTGCATGATCCCCTACTGATATACTGATCCGATAATCAACTAAACACAATTATATTTGCAGAAAGCACAATCTTTGTGCTCAAAAAATTAACATAAAATGCAAAACAATTATATTGAAAATTCGATATACTTTCAAAAACACAAACATAAAATAACATTTGAATAGTAAAAGTTGTAATTGCTAAATATTCACAGTTTGTGAAAATAAAATAATAATTAATAAGTGTTAAAATATTTATATAAATGCAGTTTATTCTCAGTTTATCATTTGTTTTCGTATTTATTTATTTTGATTTATTGATGTGCTATAGTAAGGTCACAATTTTACTCTTTTGATGTGTCTTTGCTATTTGCATTGGTTACTAGTTCATATTCGAACCCCCATATATCGTAATCATTTTAATTATAATCATAGTAAATTATAAATAAATAAATAAGTAAAAGCATGTGAAAATTAATTGTGCCCATTTTCTTAATTTATTGTAAACAAGATTTTTCAATTATATTTTGACCACTGAATTTCCATTTCAAAGTTAATGGTTTCAATATCGGGTCATCTTATTGTTGGGCTGCCTCTTAGCGTCCAATGTAAAATCTGGATCTTAAAACACTTGGATCATTATAAAAGTGTCAGTGTTGATGAATAAGGATATGGCAGTAAAAGTAACAGGAGTATGCATTGGGGTTTTCTTCCTGTCAGATTTCTGTAAGAATGTCTATATCTTTCATATCCATCAGCATAACATGGATCAGGTTTCAGCAAGACCACCGAAGCACTTAGAGTATGTGATGGTGCATAATATATCAGCATGGGAATGCCACCAGATGTCAGGATGATCCAACTTACTAGATATATACTACATTATTTAGCATTTTACAGCTCTTGTTTCAGCCAAAGCCAAATAAGCCATAACAATAGCACAATCTATTAGTGTTAAATAACAGATTAGTGCCAAGTATATGCTGTCTTAAAGATCAAAATTATGTTTATAATAGCATGTTCAACTTCAGACAGGATAACAGCCATGTTTTCAGAAATCTAAATGACTCTAATATGATTTTTAGCATTTCAAATTTCAAATAGTTGCTATGATAACATTCCTAGGAGGTGGCAAGGCAATAAAGGCTGAATAAAACCAGTCCAAGAATAGAGCCTTGAGGGATCCCTAATGTCATAGTTGTTCCAGCTAAGCAATAACCCTTGATTGAAGCAAGAAATATTCAGTGTCTGGTTTCTCCTTGAAGTACAGTGCTAAAGTGACAAGATGCAAGTAACATTCAAGGGGAAAAAATAGAAAAAGCAGGGTCTGTGCTCATAGAACTTACGCTAATTTCATGCGAATATGATTTTGAACATGAGTTGGTGTTAGTTTATGTCAGTTAATGTAACTTCTACACTGTTTTCAAACAGGTGGGTGGTGTGCAGACTGGTCGCTGATAGTGTAAAATGGTTAGAATTAGTTTTTAATAATCTCGTTTGTAGCCAATAATTTTAACAGTATTATATTGACAGTATTATATTAATGTCAACAGCATTATATATAACATTAATGTTAGCAAAACATTTTTAGAACATATTTTTGTTAGCTGAGATTTTTTTTCTATCAAGAATCAGGGATCATAAATTAGTGCTTTGAAGTTTCCTGACAAAGTCATGAATACGTTGTTGCATATGTAGTTTGAAACATCTGGGAGCTGGTAGGGATAAAACCCTAAAAAAAGATGAGAGGGAATTATGGAAGTGTGTCAGAGGGTTGGCTCAGTTGTAGAGACTGTATGGGGACTAGGCTTGCCCTCATTTGGTGGTAAAAGGAATGTTTGGGTCTGTCAGTGTGTTTTCTGATACTTCCAAACAGATTTACCCTTTCACACGTATTAATTTGTGCATAGAAACTCAACTGTAGAGATAAACACATTAATTTCTACTCAGTTACCTACCAGAATTTCAGGGATCTTATTTGAAATTAATGCAAGTACTTTAAGGTGTGTTTAAGTAGTTTTAAAACGATTTTAATAATAATTTGTGTGTGTAAATGCAAAACTGGCATAAATGTAGCTCTTTTTATATAGATTTGCTGTTGATTTTCACTTCGTGTATTTGCAGAGTGCTTTACTTTAGTAAATCAACTCCTTGAATTTCCAAAGTTGTGATTGAATTAGGCCACAAAAGTTTCCACATCAAATGTTTCTACATCATTTGAGCCTGTCGCTTTCCCTTTGCCGTCTTTTCTTTGACAACAAGTCCAGTACCCTCTTGACAATCAAACCTCTTTTTTTAACAATTGAAAATTAAATAATAATAATACAATAAAAACATGTACCCACAGCAGATGAGGCATATATAAAAAGATGTGATCTGATGCTGTTGTTAATGCAGAAGGCTTGTTTTGTGATTTCTATTTAAGATGAAACACAATTTTGAATTATACCATTATATAACAGACTAAATAATTGACTAGCGGAATTTGGGCCAGTGGTGTCAGGAGCATATATAAACATCTTAAGGGAATTATTCAAGGGAAAGTGCAGAATTTCAAATAATCACTGATAAACTAGAGATGTTGGAAAATGAATATCTTTCTAAGCTGTGTAAACACACAATTTGCAAACAAAATCAACAATGGACACATGTGAATTCTGTTCCCAGAGTTCAAAATATTGTTTTTGTATTAAGGCGCCATCTAAAGGACTAACAGAATCATCACATTACAATTTTTCTGGGAGGTGCAACTGTTTGAAAAGAAAACAAAATATTTTACATTTTAAGAAGCGTTTTTTGTTTAATGAAGTAGTCAAACTCCTTAATTCAAGTTATGGTTCAAAGTATATAGCTGAATTTAATAGCTGATTCAGTATTTTGAAGACAAAACACGAAGTTGATCCATGAATTCTAAGCTTTGAGACATTGGCAGGAAAATGTCTGTTTTAGTGCCAAAATTAAAGTTATTTTGGACAGCCAGACTGACTGAAGCTCCTGAAGGTGTCCTGATGTGTTTCCCGTTCTCAAATTTCCAGCTTGAACTCTTGAAAGTCTAACGGGTAAATTGAAAGGGAGAGATGCAAGTATGGTGTGTATTATACAGTAAATATGCAGTAATTTAAATCGTATGATCTGCACAGTTGATTTATCGAGTGAAAGCGTGTCAGGACATCTGGAGTTTATTAAGACTAAAAACACAGCTTGTGAAGACCTGCCTTTTCAGCATCTTCCTTCGAATACAGTTCCAGGATTTGAATAACAAACAACCAGTTGCTCCTGAACTCCACCTGGCTCCATTTTATACCAGACTGACATTAGATAAGAAGGGAGTTCTCTCAGTTTTATTATATAACGCAAACTAAACAAGACAGAAAGAAATCAAAGTGGAGATACACATCATGCTTTTGTCTTTGGTGACTGTATTTCTTTTGCTTGGAACGGGACCAGCTCAGAGGACAACTCCTGATTTTATCATGGAATATTTTCAGAGACAACTTCAGCAGCTGGAGGTAAGACAGTTTTCTTAAGATGTGGTCAAATACATTTGTTCTGTTCTTCATGAACTAAAATTTAAGATATAACTCATTTTAAACTACTCTTTTTGGTAAGTGCGACAAGTTTCTTTTTTTATTTTTGAAACAACATTACCCCAATCTTACCATAATATCAGAACAATGTTCCACCAAGACTA
Organism: Enteromius unitaeniatus; assembly: GCA_032359435.1. Lineage (NCBI taxonomy): Eukaryota > Metazoa > Chordata > Actinopteri > Cypriniformes > Cyprinidae > Enteromius > Enteromius unitaeniatus. Next base: position 6,770,449 of record JAUMHI010000074.1, read on the forward strand.
ACAAGGATGTTGACCTGTGTCAATTAGGGGAAGCATGTTTTGTCACCAAACTAAATTTAATTTCGCAGATATGCCAGTTACTTTATATCACTTGTTTTAATGTGTAATCGGTTATGTACATGGTATTTTTTTGCATTTATTTGAAAAGGGTCGACTTATCAAATGTGAGCAAGACTTCCAGCTCTTCAGTCAAAGGATGTATGACATGTCCAAAGAGATACACGGCGAAACAAGCAAGATGAATGTGCTGAAATCAGAGGTCAAAGGTCACATTGACACTTTCGCTATGCGTTTGGACCGAGTGGAGAGAGATGTGGAATACCTGCATAATAAGATCCCTGACATGGTTCAGGTTGACATTGAGGACTTGCTGATCGAACAACAGGTTAAAGAAGACAAACTAAAAAAGACATCTGTAATCCCTAAGGGCAAAGGTAAATAATAAGATGTTTAAGATAATTTTTTTGGTGTTGGGCACTTGTATGTGTGCATTACATAAGAGATTCCATTTTTATGAGGAAAACTGTACAAATAGACTGCATTTGAGATGTTTGATTTTTAAAATGTCTGCAAGAAAGTATACTACTACTCTTAAACTATTTTTAATGCTACATAACATTATAATATACAGTATGAAAATTGTACAATATAATTAACATTTTTATATTAGCTAAATATTAACATTGTTAAATACTATTTACAATTATAATGAATAATTTATATATATATATAATATTTATATATTAAGTATATGGGAAATTATAATAATTAAATTATTATTGTAGATTATTGTAGATTTATTAATTATTAATTAATACATTATGTTTAACATCACAAAAAGCTTTGCCATCACAGGAAATAACTGAATTATTAAATAATTTGTGTAATTGTAATAAATAACTTTAAATATTTAAAATTATAATAAAATTTCTTATTTATTATTAATTCAACACCAACACTGAAAAATAAAAATAATCTTTAATATTACCTTATAATTTATATGGTACCAATCTATTGTGCAATTCTATCATGAAGACATAAAGGATGTAATCTACAGAATTATTATATATAATTATTAATAAAATAAGTATAATCATTATAAATAATTATAATAATTACTATATGCTACATCTGTATAAACCTGATTCTATGATCTTGATTCTTCCAGACTGCAGTTCAGAAGTTGTGGGTATTAAGTCTCTAAAAATTGTAAAGAAAACAGGCGATGCCAATGGATGCTGGATGAAGGATTCAACAAAGGGTTCTGCGAAGATTTACTTCTTCAGTGGCATTCGAAACAGCACACTTTTAGCATATACCTCTCTGAAGACCTTCACCGAACCAAACTCCACCAAAAAAACAGAAGTTATCCATCTTCCTTTTCCCTGGCACGGAAATGGCCAAGTGGTCTACAACGGCTTTGTGTACTACCACAGCGCAGACACCAGCAATGAGATCCTGAAGGTCCATCTCAGCAACCGTACGGTGGCTGATCGACTGCTGCTTCCTGGAGCTGGTCGAATGCCGGCATATTCCCTCAATCCTCACACCCTACTGGATCTCGCCGTAGATGAAATGGGGCTCTGGACGATCCATGCAGACCCAGACTTTGGCGGCAACTTGGTGCTCACCAAACTGGACCACAGTAGTCTGGCAGTAGAGCACACATGGGATACCAGCTGCAATAGCCGTGATGCAGAAGCAGCTTTCATAATCTGTGGGACCTTACATGTTGTCTACAATACCCACTATGGTGGAAGGTCCAGCATCCAATGCTTGTTTGATATCCATGACACCATCTACACCGAGAGCACCTCTGTGCTTTTCTTCCCAAAGCGCTACACCAGCCACTCCGCTTTGCGTTTCCACCCAAAGGATAAGCAGTTGTATGCTTGGGATGACGGTTATCAGACCATCTATAAGTTAGAAACCAAGAAGATATAGAATAGGTCAGTTCTACATAGTAGTAAGAATGAGTAGTGCTCATTGTAACCAGTAGTGCTTATGCTTCTTCCCAATCACAGATAATTTGCTTGTAATTTAATGGAAGGAACTTTGTAGTTGAGCCAGACTGTCATTTCCTGAAAAACAAAGGACTTTTAGGCCTCCCCGGTTCAATCAGAGAACCACAAGTATTATATGTGCACTCTCTCTATGATTTGTGACCATGAAAAATGTTTGTCCAACAGCAGTAGGCTTACTTTATAAATAAAGGCATAACCCATCTGCAATATGTCTCTTAAATACAATATCTCGTACAAAATATCTTTGCCTTTCAAATTTACAGCATTTCTGTTAAGTGGAGGAGAATTATGGCTTGAAATAAAACTATATTGTGCACCATACGAAGCTTAATTTGTGTATTTTATTTAAAAAATAGGAACAAACAATGATAATTCATAACTTAGTCGTGATTTAACAGTATATTAAAATATTCCCAGGTCTATTTTTACGAATCGTATGTATCTTGGTATCTGAGTTTTGTTTTGAGCTACCTGCGCTGTCGGTTTGCGCATGCGCACCTGTGCATACTTTCTGTGTTTGTGAAATTGAACGGCCTGCACAGAAGATGGCGCTGCTATTCTCCATTCAGATTTACAGCACCACCTGAACATACTAGGTGTAAAAGAGCTTATTAGAAGACAAAGGCGACGACACAAAACAACGCATTTGAAATGGTTACTTTTACGCGCTTATTTTATCGGTGACACGTGAAACTAAATAAGAAAGGGCTTTTGCTGCTCCTGTGCTTCTAGAAATATCACCCCCCGCTAACTCTTCTAAATTAAAAGAGTTCCACTGTAGCTTTTATAATAAGTGTTTCATTAGTTTATACATAATATTGAGACAGTGTCGCATAAGTCCCGCCTCTTTCAGCACATGGCAGGTGATTGGTCAGAGGAAACGTTCCTCATTTTGCTTTATTAAATGGAGCAGCGCAGCTCGATGATAACAAATGAGAGGGACTACGGCTGACAACAGGAGGATTTAAAATCAGTCAGGAATTACTTACATTACAGGTAAGTTGAATTAAAAAAACAACATGATCCTGTTAACATTCCTTTCTTGCTGCTCAAGAACTTTATCTGCTAAATTGTTTTTCGTATGTGTGGCGACATAAAAACTAGGCTATCAAGAAAGTTTAGGTGTAGTGGCACATCATTTAAGTAGGTATTTTTTTCATTTCTGGTGTTTTATTATTAGCCTATTGTTGTTAATATTATACGTTTGTATGTTCCTGTGTAGTTTATCAAATATAATTGTTTTGATATTTAGCATAATATGAATAAAGATTGCATTAAGCCTATAGCAATAGTAAATGGTAATACAGCATACATAATACATAAAGAAGATCATGAATATATATGAGAGTTAAGATGCAAAATCTGAAATTGTACTCAAAAAGTAGCATTTTTATCAGGCTGCTATATTTATGTTTAGTTACTCACCTTCAATTTTAGAGAAAATAACCTATACATTGCCATTAGAGTAAAACTGATTAACTTAAACAAAGGGACCTGTATATATATATATATATATAAATATTAAACCATATATATTAGCATACTAATAAGCAATAAGGTATATTATGATGACCAGCTGAAGATTAATATCTAATGTAAAAATATATAATATAGTGCTTATATATTCATTTTTCATTATTTACATTAATTGTACACCGCTACGCTATACTATGATGACCAAAGAGCAATAATCACTGACCAGAAACTTAAATGTAATCTCTGTCAAATCCTGAAGGATCTAGGTACAGTAGATAACTGGGTCATACAGTGTAGGATGAACCATTATCTGACTTCATATTCTCAAAGTATTCTGTTATTTGTTTTGTTTTTTTGCAATTTGGTTTGCAATGAAGCCTATTACAGTTCTTGTCACTGCCTGTTACTATTCATTGTCCATGTTTGTTTTACTGCCAGTTTTTATTATAGTGTAGAAAGCCTCTTCCTTCAGTCCTGACCCCAGTAGGCTCGGTTATCAGCTACACTATGTGCTGCAGTGGAGATTTCACTTGGTAATGACTGTGGGGTTCAACAAAGCTGTCTGTGAATATCATGTGCCTAGAAAAAAAAAAGATAAAGGCTTTTTTATTTGTCCGCTTCCCCTGGTTTGTGAAAACAGCAAACAATTGTATTGCTGTTTGATGACACCACCGTAGAATGGTTGCCAGATAAAGCATTTAGAAATGAGTTTAATATCTTATGGATGAACTTTTAGATGTTAAGACCATGTTGTAATGTGTACCTTTTAAGGTTAAATAATAAACAAGTCTTTACTGTGTTCATTCTTTATCCTTCATCCCTCTTTTGTATTCAGAAAGAGGAAGAATAGGGAATATTGCTTACAGATAAACAGTTATTAGTATTTTTACACTTCAGTGTTTTCCTGTCAGAGCAAATTACGAACAAGAAATTGATTTCTGGTAGTTTTTTTTGTTTATTATTTGTGGTGGCAAGGTGGGACATGAGTAGTAGTTTATGAGAACAGGTGAAGGAGAGCATTTGGCTCGTGTGAACAGACACAGAGCCCTCGGGCTCTTCTACTGTGTGATTACCGTGAGCTTTTTTCCATAGAGGTGCACATACATGTCCTGACTGACCAGTTTTACCACAACCGTTTTAGAACCAGAATGATAATTTGAAAATTGTGGCGATTTTCTCACTGAGATCAACACAACTTACTGGGAACTGTTAGCTAACATTCTAACAAAGTTAAAAACAATCGTTCTTCTGATAGTGTTAAGTTGTCTGGTCTTTTATGATATTCTCAAAACTAATAACCATTCTTAGAACATATTTTCGTTATTAAAAGAGATAGTTCTCCCAGTAATAAAAACTCTTTTTATTTCATGTATGACCTTATTTATATTGCAATAGAAATTTTTTTTGTCCATACAGTATAATGAATGTCAATGGGGACCAAAACAGTTCTGAACCGAAATTACTTTTATTGTTTGGAAAGAAATACACTCAGAATAGACGTTTCTCAAAATGTCGTCTTTTGTATTCTACAGAATTAAGAAAGTCATACAGGTTTGGAATGACTTGAGTTTTCATTTAATCAAATACTCCATTTAAAGGAACAGTTGTAGATAAGTTGCATTGTACATTGTCTCCAAAATGGCTTTATAGGGTGACACAGAAGAGATGAATTGTTGAATAAATCCATTATTTTTGTTTTGCATAAAAGTATTCTCGAAGCTTTGTAAAATTACGGTTAAACCGCTGATGTAAAGTGAATTATTTTAGCAATCTCTTTGTAGGGATCCTTAGTGTCAATGGAGGGTCATAGAGCTCTCAGAATTAATAAAAAATATCTTAATTTGTGTTAAGAAGATGAACAAAGGTCTTATGGGTTTGGAAAAGACACAAGGGTGCGTAATTAATGACAGAATGTTGACTTGTAATGCTTTGCAATCCTCAGTGTGCTTTCTCATCGTGAGTGTCTTTGGAGGCTTGTAAAGTTAAATACAGTTTAAATGAGCATCTAAACTTCAGCTGTCACTCTTTGAGTTATTTACATGAATTCTCTCGTCACTTTGATGTGTCCGTCCTCTAGGTTTAGGAATTGAGATCTGATCCCCATTTACGTTTTGTTCAAAACCCTGAAACCAAATCGCATTCTATTCTAGCTCTTGAACTCCTGCAGTTGGCATCTGACTTTGTGTGAACGCCATTCAGCAGACTAAGATAGGGAGCAGTGGAGATCCCATGCAATATGCATTGGGTGGTATTGATGTCAGGGACCTGCAGGACAGAGCCGTGACGTTTTGCCCCATGAGCAGGGCTTTCCTGTGCCGAGCGACTCACTGACATTTTCACAGGCCTCACCACAGTCGAATGCACCTGCTCAGGACTGACATTTCTCTTGTTACTGCAGACGAGTGCAGCATTCGAGCCAGCTGCCACAACGCATCCGCTCCGGTGAGTAGAGCTTGCGATCGGCCAGGGGGCTGAGCCCGAATCGAACTTACATCCACCTACACCGAGCCATGAATCATTCGGAGTACAGCGGTCCATGCGTGTAACATCAGAGCTGCTGGGCATTCTGATGGTAATATGTGTAGAAGTGTTATGTGGAAACTTCTTTATTAATATGATGAAGCTTCCTCTCGGCCTTCCGCTTGTTGATCACATCTCCATCTGTAGTGTTCATTGTATTTGGAATACTTTATACAAGGAAATAACAGTTCAAAAGTTCATTTAATTTTATAAATAAATACTATAAAATGTTAATGTAAAATAAATATTATTAAACAAAACACACATATATATATATATATATATATATATATATATATATATTAGGACTGAAAAATGATTATATAAATACACATATGCATATACATATATTAAGGAAAATATGTTTGATTTATATGTAGAATATTTAAATTTTAATATTAATATTTTATATATTTTTATATAAAATAAATTATATACAAATGTTAACATACAATATGTACAGATATTTGTAAATAAATATTTAAACATATATGTGTGTATTTATGTACATAAGAAAAATATACACAATACAGTGTTTCATACAGTAAATATACACAGAATCAAACTGTTTCGAATTTATATATATATATATATATTTTTTTTTTTTTACATATATTTAAATTATTATTTTAAACACTGTTTTTTGTTTACTGAACATAATTTATGTGTCAGTATATGTCTGATTTTGAAGACCAACCTAGCTAATTATCATACAAGAGATAGAAATGTAAGAATAAATACAATAAATAAGTATAAGATATTTTAATGTGTTGGAATAAATATATAAACAAACATAAAAATAAATTAACACATAAATATAAAATACATATAAAGATGATAAATAAATAACAAAGAGTGGGAAAGTAATACAAAAATAAATTCAGAACTAAACTAATTTATTCCTTTACATAATTTACTATTACATTAGATTACATTACTCATTACTCATTACTTTGCTCATAATATTTGCAGATTTGTTACATTTTCTAACAATTGATACTGTAAGTGAAAATGAAAGACAAATCCACACCTTTTTTGTGTAGTCGTATGGTGCTGCAACTCTATCTCCTTGTTATTTGAACCGGGTTTGTTGTAGATGACTTAACAACATGTATGAAAGTAACCTGTATCGAGAAGGTAGAGCTCGTGGCGGAGCCTAAACCTGCTTAAATAGTCTTCTCATTGTATGCCTTTACACAGATCCCACAACAACGGTGCATTTGAACCTACAGGTCACCTTTCTGCCAGTATAGCGTGTTTAACCAAGGGATGCGTGGTGCCCACGCGATATGTCAGCACGTCGGGATGGTTTAATGCTGAGTGGGGACGGTTAAGCTGTTTGAGGATTGCTGCCTTTGATGTTCTCATATTAAGCTGTGTTGACATGCTAGGTTTATTGGTCTGACACCTAATGCTGATGCCACTTCCTCCCGCTGCAGTATTTGTGCCCAAGGCCGCTTACAGTAGCTTTTACTTTTACTGTACATAGTGGGCATTTTTAAACATCATGGATGGAAAATACTTATGGAATGGCTTCCAGGCCAATTAAATAACAATTCAAACGATGCAGTTTTTAGGTTTGAAACAAATGTAGTTATTTATATCAAATGCAAAGCAGCTATGCATAATACAGCAAATTGAGAGTTAAAGAATAGATATTTGATGTCTCATTCAGGTTTACTAATAAAAACATGTTCATGGGTTTTGTAAAGGGACAACCCTGGATGAGCCTGTTCATCATTAACTGCCCCGTAGCTCTGAAATACAGGGACTTTCCGCAGTGGCTTCTGTTTACTAATCTAAACATCCTGGAGTAAATTAAGTAGAACTGTTATTCTAACACTAAAGTTTGCTTTTGGCAGCAGACGTGGGGCTCACACTCTGACAAATTTTGAATCCTATGATGAATAGCAGTAGCTTGTTAAAACGCAATGAGAGAATTAGTTGGCTTGCTTGGTTTCACAATATATCAAAGGATGTTGGATCCAAAAGATCTATAGATTCTCAAAGGGTCTGCTTGTAAGTGTTATCTAGAGCAAATACTCAAGTACTGTCAAAACATGCCCCATGTCAAAGTAAAGCAAATAACTCTAGACTGATGACTCTCACTAGGCGAACCTCTCGAAAACAAACCCAGGTCATGTTTTACCTTGAAACAAAGATAAAAAAAAAATAATAATAATAATCTGGAATTTTTATTATTTGGGTCATTCTACAGAATTGGTCCAATGTTGTTGGAAAAATGTGTCTCATATTGTATTTTCAGAAAGTTTTGGAATATTTCTCCTTTAAATATAATGGAATAATTCCTGAAAAAGTGTGCTTAAATGCAGAAAAAAGGTGTTCGGTAGTGATTCTTCAGACTTTGTTCTGACGGACTTGTTTCTTCAGACCTCACAATGATGAGACCTATCTCATCTCATAGGTCTTAGGATCAATAATTGATGTAGCTATGATCATAAATTTATGGATTTAGTTAAAATTATTCTTGGCCAATAGACTAAAACATGTACTGTTTTGGTAGTGTCATGAAAATGCGGGACACAATTTTTTCATAATTTCCCAATACTATTTTTTTTATCAAGGGTTTGAATAAATAATATAACATTCCTAATAAACATCTAAATAAACATGTGTTTTGGTTGTGGGACAGCAGGTTGCACCAATTAGAATGTAGAATGGCTTCTAACAAGGCTGAGTATTCTGGATAGTTGCTTACTATCTGAAATCAAAATAACCCAAATAATCTCTGGACTCTTGTCTCTCCTTCAGTGTAAGTCTATGGGATTGCAATTAGTGCATTTTAGTGAGTGAGGGAAGCTGCAGTTGAACGGGAGCAGACTCAAACACATTACAAATCTGTGTTTCCCCTATGAAAACCTCATTTTGAATAACCTGTGGTTTGGATGGCCTTGCAATCTCTGTGAAAAACAGTGTGAACGGAAATAATTCAGACTGCAGTTGTTGGGTTTGGGCGGAAAGAGACATTTTGTGTAAGTCAAGGTCTCGTCATTTTTAGGTTTGTCTATTTGTGTTGGCTTATCAAGGTTTTGTAAATACAGAGGATGTAAGCAGCGGGGACTTGTGTGTGATGTCACCAATCATTATTGAGATAGCATCGGCGTTCAGTCAGCCGCTAACTCTTGACTTTGGGTGGTGTATCAAGAACACTGAGGGGAGGGGCTTGTGTTGGAATGTGTCAACACTGATAGAAGAAACACAGACTAACAGTTGAGGAGCGTTTCAGAACTTGCATTACTTTTCAGTTAATCAAACATAATTTCTGTAAAATAATCACTTATTGGATGGGCAGAAATTCCATTTAGAGACACACATTTTCTTGTTGTGTTATGTTAATAAATTTTAAATTAAGAAATTGAGATGGAAAAAATAGATGAAATATATTTTATATATTTTATATATATATTATATAGATATATATATATATATATACACGTATATACAGTATATAGTACAGTATATGAAAAAATGTGTATATATATATATATATTCTGGTCCTGCACAATTATTCCAATTGTTATTCTGCTTGCTTAAGATGTGTGTGGGTTTTTTTCTTTCTACAGGTTATCAAAAAGGTTTTTCAATTGTTTTAATTTTAGTATAACATTATATGATACCATAGTTTAGCTTTTTTATTGTTATTTAAAAAATAAACCAATTTGATGTATATTTGGCATTTGAGGCTTAATTCTATAGAAAATCAATAAAGATTTTTCTGAGTGTTTATGACCATGTAAAAAATGGTATACGGTAGCTTTAAACAATGCTATTAACATCATTCATAAATAGTGAATTGTAACTAATAATTGGAATTACAATTTCAAGGGAATAATCAGCAATTATTATATTTTTCATAAATATATACGTGTTTGTATATACATAATATATGTATGTAATAATATGTAATAATACACACACACACACACATTAACAAAATGTAAAGTATATATGGGTTATTATTAAGCATATATATATATATATTTTGTTAATGATTAATATACATTTTTAAATATATGATTTATTAATAATATAAATAAAACACGCAGTACTTTCTTAAGGAGTGTGGATCTTTTCCAGTATTTCTCTGTCAAAATAAAGCACAGGTAACGAATAAAAAGTCTGCGCCTCGCAAAAATATACGCTGTTGCTGTTTTAATCAAATTAATTTGAAAATATGAATAGAAGTAGAAGCGGCGATTAAAAAGTCCATTCTGGTTGTCCACCATCTGTATATATTTCCTTAATACTATTAATTAAGTTAATTGTTAATAATAGTGTATATATCATATTATTATAGTGTTAATAATAGTGTTCTATATATCAAAAGACTGGCTCTAAAAGACAATTAACTGGTTTTAAATCCTTCAGTGCATTTTATTTTATATGGTCTTCAGTATTTTTGTGGCAAAATTCCTAGCAAGTTCTACTTGATTAATGAGTTATTGGAATGATATCTATTATCTGCTTCACATACTCTTCCTACATAAATGCACTTTAACTGTATTCGACTGGAGTTGAGTCCAAGTGAAACACGCTATGGAGAAAAACATACACAGGTGGGGCGTTTGAATGGAATTTGTCCACAGTGGAGCAATAAAAAGCCAAACCACAAAAGATGTAATGCATGGGAACAGACTCTTGAAGTGATTTGTCAGGTTGAAACCAATGAGACAGGAGAAGTGCTGTGGTTAACATTATCTTTGTCAGGCTGATTTAATTGCATACACTGAAATTGCTGAGTTTGTGGATCAGATAAGAGCGCCTGGTCTTCCGTGGTAGGTCTGGCATCTTAAAATGGTTGTGATTTCTTATTAATCGCAGTATATTGATGGGTATTTGCACAGAAATGAACAAACATACACATTATAGGACTTCAGGAGAGAACACAAAGCTTGTTTTGTGAGACTTGTATAATAAACAATAACAGTGTATTTATGTGCCCTACAAGCTGTGCCACCTTATAATAAGTGAAGAGAGATGAAAAAGCCTCATCAGCATGATCAAATAAGACGTGACTCCTTTTTTAGGGCAGAAAGCACATGACAAGCCTACACACCCTTATCTGCTCGAATAACTAGGGTGTGTGTGTAATGCTTGAGGTTGTACTGGATTTTCCATTTTTGCATGTATTAAAAAGCATGCTATCTATTAATGAACTGCACCAGGCTGCGCTCGTCTCTTCTTGTCATTTAACTGAAGGCTTATATTCACTTTCTTATCAGGGCTGTGATTACAGCGCTGTTGTTTCAGCAGTGAAAGAGTCAACACTTTCTTGTCGTGTGAGGCTAAATTAAGCTACATAATGAACGGCATTGTGGAGGTGCCCCCTTTAGCCCTCGACAGTTGTCTTTTGTGACCCTCCACCCGAGTGGCATGAGTCCGTGCCGCCCAATTACAAGAGTGCAAGTAGGTTAAATGTTATGTTTATGATGTGGCCTGACATTTTATGAATTATAACCTTTGTGTGGTATGAAAACCTTCTAATGTAATTAATTCTTGACCTCCCATAAGAATTAATAACTGAATAAACTATATTTTTAGAGGAAGCACCCGTAAAAGTCTCAACTAGTATTCTGAAACTTACAATATTAATTGGCAATTTGTTAAAAATTGCCAGTTAATGCAGATTGAATGCAGATTTATGTTTTGTTTTTGTATCAAATTCTTTTGGGTCCTTTAAATAAAAGCATCATCTTATATCAGTTTATTATGTATGTAATAAGCAAAGCCACGTGTCTGCACCATTTTATTCACACAGAGACACATAATGTAAAATATATATAATGTATTATTAAGGATATATTGTACATATTATAATATTTATTTTTAGTTATTATTAGTTTGTACTTCTACTTCATGACCGGCGTTTTGTTTTGTTTTGTTTTTGTGCACTTTGTTTAACATATTTTGGACTGTTGAACCGAAAACACCCACCAACAGCACAACTTTTTATAACATTTACAACATTTATAGGGGTACTACCCTTTAAGTCAGTTGGGATATTCCTGCATTAAAAAAATTAGTCCATGTCCATGTGACAAACTTGACTTCACTCTCATGCAAAAGTCTCCATTATGTGCATTCCTACCTGGTCTCATGACATAAATGTACCTGGGCGCACGTTTTAGCAAAACACATGGGTTTTCAGAGATGTTAGGTTTGTTCGGTAGCTCACGGAAGAATAGAGATGTACTTGAGAGGTGAGGATCTCTGGTTCGAATCCTGTGTGACTATGGTTTGACAAAACGTTGAAATCTACATAAAAAAAAGTTGAAATGACTCGGTTGCATCAACAAATGCGTTTTATATCAGTTTTGCATTAGTTAACACTATAGGGTAGGTTTAGGGATGGATTTGGTGTAGGGAAGATCTCCAACATGATAGAGCATTAACTTTTAGCGACAATCCCCGATATTTTAATTCTGTACCGACAATACCAACATAATAAAAACGTGTTTTAGCACCACTTACTGGACATTTCTTTTTTAAACTATGGTGAAATGTGCAGCAAGGCACGTAAAAACAAAAAGTACCCTGAGGTACATATTTTTATGAGACCAGGTTGGTGTATTCCTACCGAAATGACTGTATTTCACCTGCCAGAATTAGCCAAACAAAAGTAAACATGAGCACACATTTAGTGCTTGTGTTTGCTTATGGGTGCCTAAATATATGATGTATGAATGTGCCTATTACACATGCCACAAGGCATGACAATAGGGTGAAACTTGACCCTGACATGCTTAATTATTCTCAAATTTCCCTCCATCACTGAGGTTCCACAGGGAGAAAGTCAAGCTGCCTCGGGACTCGTCACAGCAGAGAGTCAGGGGTTAAAATACTCGCTCTTAATATGAAGACCATTTTATTCTAGAGCTTCAGAGAGCTTTCAATCACACACATACAACATTTTCTAAATACAGCTTTGTCACAGTGGACAATATGATTTAGTTGTTTGTTGTAAACCGCACTAGCTCTAGGGAATCTATGTAATGTCAAGTTAGATTACAGTACACTAAGGCAGCAGTCTTAAACACACCAAGCTGCTACTTGCCGTCAGTTGAGCTATATAGTATTGGTTCACAAGATTAATTTTTTTACTCCACCCTCAATTTCGAAATGCACTTTCCCAGCAACTGTAATTGTGACTTGTATTCGTTATGTTGCATAATTACATGACACATTTTTGCAGGTCACTGAGAAGCACACCAGCAGATGCAGTAGACGGCTGGCGCCATGGCCTCAGATGCAAGTCACATGTTAGAAGCAGCCTTGGAACAAATGGATGATATTATTGCTGGTAAGACTTTCATTTAGCTTCAAGCCCTGTGCATGGATCACATTCTTCCAAATAACAATGACTGGGCCGCAATTATGCCCTTTGCTTCTTTGCTAAGCATTTTTAGGTCAGATAAAGGTAAATCTGTCAGTCTGTTTCTGATTGGCTGCTTCTCAGGAAGCAAGGCTCTGCTCCTATACAATGTTTTTTCAACGTATCTCTTGATCTGTGCAAGCTAATTGGTTTCCTTCAACGCTGCATGTGTAAGCTCTTACAGAAAATAAAAGGATTACATGGTGTTGAATATTTTTAGACCAAGGAAAATCTCAATAAGAATCAAAGTTTGAATCAGTTAATATATTAATCATTATAACAATTGCAAATTGATTTAGTGAAAGAGACATACTGTAGGGTGTGCGATACTGTTTCGGCAAAACATTTTATAACAGAGCAGCCCGTTTTGGAGGGAAAGTTTTTAACAGAGAGGATGTGGGGGCTGTGTAGCCCCTTAAGCAAGCTCAGCGATTGCCAAGATGATTTAACTAATAGAGGATAAATGTTTAATGTGGGCAGTCAACAAATGAAGGCTGGGGGATGGAGCTGAGCATGCGGTTTGTTGTCTGAGCAAGGCAGTGAGAGGTACAGTGGACTCAGCTAGTCCAGAGGGAGACACTCACTGTGACAAAATCTGTGATAAACACTATTTATTCCAGTTACACAACCTAAGGTCACACTGCCATTAACTTTTAGGAAAAACAAAACAATTGCTTAATTTTAATGTGGAGTAAAAATAGCAGCAAAAGGGGATCTAAAACCCAAGAGCTCATATTTCTAATTTTTTTTTATTATATTTAATTACATTTTTATTATTTTTTTTATTATTAAGCAAAGGTGCATTAAATTGATGTATCATGTTACAAAATAATTAAATGTAAAATAAATGCCAAAATTATTGATTTTTCTTTTTTGCCAAAAATCTTTAGGATAGTAACTAAAGATCATGTTCCATGAAGGTATTTAGTCCATTTCTTACTAAAAATATATTAAAACATAATTTTGATTAGTAATATGTATTGATAAGATCTAATTTGGACAACTTTAAAGGTGATTTTCTCAGCATTTAGATTTCTCTGCAGATTCCAGATTTTCATATAGTTGTATCTCGGTCAAATTTTGCCCTATCCATCCAAATCATACATGAATGGAAAGCTTATTTATTCACTCAATTTCTGAAAATGAACACTTATGACTGGTTTTGTAGTCCAGGGTCACATATAAATATTATCACATTATTTACAGTTAAAACATACTGAGATATGTAATGTGAACTTATTTGTACCATTTTATGACATTTTGACTTGCATACCACACAATGCCTATTAGCCGAGTGCTAGTCATGAGTTATAATTGTCCTGAATGAAGGCTGCATGTGCCAAATATTACACATTCGAGACTTCAAATATAGCACAGGCTTATAAATTAATTGCTTATGAATTAACCATTTATGTTTAGTAATCAGATGTCATACCATGCAGCTAATCCTGGATCTAGACTTTTAATGAGTGTCTGTCTGTGTGTCTTAAGAATTGGAGGGTGTGATGAGAGTTGACCACAGGCATGTTGTGTCTCTTTGGTTCTGCTGTGTGAACTGACTCGTGACAATGAAGAAGTGTTGTTATAAAAGTTGCTCAAGCTTCTTGAAATGCCTCCATCTGCTGGTGACTGTTGGAACATCTTAGTTACATAAAGATGATCCAGCAACTCGCAACTAGCCTTATATGTGATTAATAGACTTTCCAGTAGTTATTCTTTTGTTAGTTTAGGTGATAAATATAATGCCATAATGAATATCTTGAGCAAGAATAAATATTCCACTGTATGTTTATTATTTTATTTCCAATTTTAGCTATTTTATTTGATAAAATATGTTTAAAATGTAATTTATTTAATCAAAACATAATGCATATTTGTTATAAGTAGCAGAGCAAGAGTAAATATTCTTTTATGTTAGGGGGATTTTTTATAGAATTGTTTTTGAATGATCAAAACCTAATGGATTTTTGTGTAGAAATGTTAAAATAAATGTAACGTTAGTTTTATTTTGAGAATGTATTTAATTATTTTATTATCAAAACCTTATGGATATTTGTGATAAGTAGCAGAGCAAGAGTAAATATTCTTACATTTTTAAATATAATTTTCATTAGTAATTATTTAATTTAATTTTGGATTATTAAAACCTAATGGATTTTTGTGATAAGTAGTGCTAGAATAAACATTCCACTGTTTTGGTTTTATTTTCAGATCATTTTTAGTTGCATTTTATTATTTTTTTACTTATATATCAAAACCTAATGGTTATTTGTGATAAGTAGCAGAGCAAGAGTAAATGTTCTTACATTTCATGTAATTTTCATTAGTATTTATTCAATTTTATTTCATTTTATTTTGGATGATTAAAACCTAATGGATTTTTGTGATAAGCAGCAGTAGAATAAACATTCCACTATGTTTGTTGTTTGTTTTTGGAAATTTATTTTCATTTTGAATTTTCAAACCCTAATGGACATTTTTGATAAGTAGCACAGCAAGAGTAAATATTCCATTATCTTTGTTTTTCTCTTTTATTCAGATAATTTCCAGTAGTATTTTATTCATTTATTTGTTATAATTATTTTTTTCTTTTATTTTACAGCTGACATTGCATTATTAGTGTATCCTTCCATGCACAGCTTCTCTTAGTAACTGGCACAACACCCCCACCCCTTCATTAAAGCAACCAATGAGGTCATTTCATGCCTTCAGTCAAGCAAAACACATGCGCCTGAATGCACAAATTATGCATCTGTATAAACAGTTATGTACATTAGTCGCACATTCTTCGCTTGCACACAAGCACTACTTTCCATTGTTCTCATTACTCTTAACATATAACAAATCTTATGAGAAGCATAAACTAATGGAAAAACGCAAAACGTTCTTGCAATTGCATAAGATGGCCCAAATCCAGTATCTACTGTGTATCTCTTTGTTCTGATCATTGATCCTGGCATTTAAAAATGGAACAATGTCATCATACTCTTTTAAAGTATTATAGAATCCTGATGGGTTCCAGATGTTCCTGTAAATTTGTTACATCTGATTCCATAGCATCCAGATGGGGACGGTTGGAACTGTTGTTCCAGATGATGTAGGCGACACGTGGCCAGTGGTGTGGGTGCTGATGGTTAATATGATGTGATGATGTATGACATGGCGTGATGGTGCAACTCCCCTGCTCTCTTTCTATTTGTTTCTCCTCTTAAGTCACTTTTTGCCCTAGCTGTTCCATAGATTGCATCTTTTTTCATCCTTTTTGCTTCTGTGATACAATAAAACATGACAAAATATGCCAAATTCAAACCTGTCTCACCCATACAAGAGTATGACCAATAAACCAAAAGTCTAACCTCTTATATATTTTATGTAGTCGGTTTCATGTTTCTGTGCACAGGTTCCAAGGCTGCGGTGGAGTTCAGTAACGGGCTGTATGATCTGGGCTCTCCTGTGAGCGTCGGGCCGCTGCCGGTTCTCCAGCTGGCTGAGGAGCTGAGACTGGCTCTGGAGCTGCAGGCCAGGGATGAGGACCGAAACTCACTGCGCTCCCAGCTGCCCTGCACCACCGCACAGGCTCTCATGGAGTGGCTGGAGAAAGGATCGGTGAGAAGCCTATAAAACCATTGTGAATTTTATGATTGAATACTATATGCATAATATACAGGTTAATAATTCATGCGTCTTTAAGCGCGTAAAACACTTTACTGTTTTTGGAAGTAGGCTAATTTTTCAACTAAACAGTTAAACAGTTGAGTTTTAATGCTTTTGAATCTATTCAGTAGAAAAAATATCACAACTCTCTAGTCATTTTTTTGAGTGAAATGCTAACGGTCTAATCAGGTTCAATGATCTATGCTAAGCTACAGCTAAAAGTGCTACCGCCAGACACAGAGACCGGCTGAATGGATTTGAAAATGGTAAAACTGATTTGGAAAATTAGTCTATTTTCAAAAATAGTGGATTGTTCCTTTAACTAACTCATCTAACTTATATTTTGATGTTTAATGATTCTGGAGCTTCTCTGTTAAGTTTTCAGTCAGCATTTGGATAGTGTTTTCCTTATATAAATATTTACACACCATGCAGTGATACAGATGTTAACATGTTTCTCAGATGACAAACGAACATTTTTTATACAGTGTTTGTCATGTTTTGGAAACAAAACCTTTTTAATGTAAATGTGGTGACATGATTATAAGCAGCAAATAGACCCTGCAAGTGTTGGGTTATTCAATAGGCAGCTGTACTGGGGGACCGTTCAATCATCAGTGAAAATTCTTGCATTTCTCACCCTCCTTTTTTGTTACAAACCTGTATGACTTTATTTATTTAGTGGAACACAAAAAAAATGAGAAAGAAATAAACAAAGGAGGGAAAATTGTGAAAAGTTATATAGTGTTCCAAATATAGTGCTCCACATATAGTGTTATTTTAATCATATTTTATTAAATTAAATTATTTCATATTATTTACAGCTATAGCATATATCACTTACATATATTTTTATTTGGTTTATATGTCTTTTATATTTCTATAGTTTAGTTTTTAGAATTTTAGTACTTTTTTAACATATTACTTTTTTACATATAACAATATCAATGTGGATAGTAAATAATATTTTAATATATTTATTTTAAAATAACAAATGTACACAAATTAATTTGTAATATCCCAAAAAAAGTCTTGCCAATCAATTTTTACAATTTTTTCTATGTTAACAATAACATATGACTTGTGCACTATATTCCCAGTCCTCTCCAGGAATTTAATCTCTTTGTGTAAAGAATAAATTGAAATCATTATATAACTTAAGTTAATATTCACTGAAAATCTTCCCCTCCAGTGAGCCATTTACTTAAGAACCACTGCAACTAAATAAAAAAAGACTTCAGTTAAAATAAAAATGAAAAAAAAGAATCCTTAAAAGTTTTCCTTTTGCATTCCAAAGAAAAAATAACAACTTACAGGGTTGAAACAACATAATGATAATTAGGACAAATTTCAGTTTTGAGGGAACTATGCCTTTAAGTACAGACTCTTGCCTAATACAGGGTCTTGTCTTATGTGTCCCAGAGGCAGTTTCTGGCCCAGCGTTTGCGTGCATATGCGTGTATGTTGCTTGGATGTTTTTAAAAGAGTTTGGATCCCCTCTGAGACATTGATAGGGCTGTGCTTCCTGCCTCTCTCCCTCTCCTCCCTCGTATCCCTCTCTCCATGCAGTCACTCACTCCCTTCTCTTTTCTGCTTTGCTCTGCATTTAAAACGATCTGATCACCTTTAGCTCTGCTTCATCTCCTCTAGGGTAAGTGTGCGGCTGACAGCTTATACTGCTTGATTATTTTGGCGATCTGTAACCAGACAGTGCATGCATACTTTCTCTCTCAGAATAGGGTTTTCTTGTTTTGCTGGTATTTGTTATTGGCAAAAATGGTCACAAGGTTCATTTAGACAGTTATTTGTGTATCCTGATGGAAAATGCTTGCACATGATTCTCATCAGTAGCCTGTGGTGATTTCATGGTCAATGAACATAGAAAATCTTAGAGCATAAGCAACCTGTTGGCGGAGCTCATGGATCAATCAAGGGCCATGTTTTTGCAGGGATCTGACTTAAAGCTAAATTCACATTAAAGGCCCTGATATACTTCAAGTGAAGTTAAAGAACAAACTACTGCCACATAATTTCAACATAATCAGACCAAAACTATGTTTTCAACATTTAAACTAGCGTTGGTCTGTGGTGATTACATAATAGGTAACATTATAATCCTGTCCGGTTAATTTCTTCAAGTCAGTCTGTTGAGGTCATGAAAAATTAGCACACTGGAGAGCTGCTTTATAGTAATATAAAGTTGTAATTCTAATTAAAAGTGATGCTTATTTACCAGCACTCTGGTTTATTAAGTGCTGTATGAATGAACGTCATATAATTTAAGTGCAGTACCGAACTGCAAAGTTGGTGCAAAAATATATGCATCGATATGATCAGATGCTTTCTTAACTGCTGTTTACTCACAGCTGTCGTTTTTGGTGTGTTTATTTGTTATATACATATTTAAATCAAATTTTTAATTACAACAGCTTTGCCCAATTGCGTGGATTGCTATTAAAATGACTGGATTTTGTGCACAAAAATTTAGCTTAACAGGGTTCCAAATAGCAAATAATTTTATATTCTTTGCGTCAAAAGAAGTTTGAAATACCAAACATGCAAACAAAGATACTGATTGCAAACATCCCAACACCACCAAAGGAATGAATGCACTGTACTGATACATGTTCCCTACTGTTTACTGTACATTTACTTAATGTGTAATCGACTCTGTTTATGTGAATGCTAGTCAAATAATTGAAATCATTTTATGCGTAATTCTCCATTTACAAGTAACTTATGCCGAGTTCAGACTGCACGATTTTCAAAGTAGTCGCATTACAGATCTTTTCATACTGCGTGACTATCTGGGGTATCATTAGTCTCAGCCTCAGACGTCACGCCCACGGAGCGGAAAAAAACCCTGTCGTGTTTACATGAGTGACAATAAGCATTTATTAAAGGTGCTCTATGCGATGTTGCAGGATTTTAGCTCAATTTTATTTTCATCTCAAAACGTATGCATCACCCCTTGATCGTCTTGCTGTCTGCCCTCTGAATACATTGGGGAAAAACCCGCTCTCAAAAGACAACACAGAGGCTGCTATACCAAAAGAAACATTTTGGGCACCACAACAAAAACAAATTTCGGCCAAACAACCGCCAAGAAGAGGTGGGGTTTAACACGCGTTAAACCCCACCTCTCCTTGCCGATTGGTTGGCCGAAGTTTGTTTTTATTTGGTGTAGGTCCTGCACCCCTAGTGTTTTGCAAGATCGCATAGAGCACCTTTAAGATCAGTTAAACGTTGGATTCTCAAAAGTATGCGATCCAATTTTGCTTGTTGTGTGTCTCCTCCTATCTATTATGGAAGATCAAGTGAAGTACCTAACTCAGAAGGGGATCATCCGCGTTTAGTGGCTAACATGAAACAACAGATGCTGAAATCACAGCTGGCCGATTCAGTATTGTGTTCGTTTCTCCAGAATTGCTCGTGGGTGTTAAAAAAGTGGAGAGATAAGCTTCAAACAGATGTTTACCGCGAGCGTCTCATCCGGATTTTCTATGCTGACTGACTTGTTGCACGCCGTTCTGTTGTTGTGGAGACATTTCCATGCCACGCTGAACGAAACGAACTGTGATTGGTTGTTTGACATGTCAGTCAAACGGCCTTATGGACGGGCATTGCACTATGGACTCGTCAGTGATTCTTTGATAATTCACACTTTGTGACTGTTACTCGCGTGAACAAGCACAGATTTGCCTGTGACTTCGGGCATTTGTCTGTGATTTCTCAAAACCTGTCGGCGAGTCAAAATCGGGACTAAAATCGTGCAGTCTGAACCGGCATTACTCACACTGTGTGAGATGCGCTCTCTGTGTGTATGCTTCAGTGTCTGCTCTCAGAAACCAGACTAAATTAAGTTATCTCTTGCATCGTCACATTTATCCATATACCTGCTCCTCATTTTTTAAACGTTTTATGAGACGTGCAGCAAGTGTATGATACAGTTCAGTGTATGCCTAACCTTGAACCGTGCAGCAGATTCGTCCTGAATTAATCTCTTTTCAAATCGTCCCTCTCTAACATTTCTGTTTCATTTTTATTTGTTGATAAAAATGTCAAGCAAAGTCGGAGTCTTTGACCAGTCGAGTCCGAGACGAGTCCAGTGAAGTACTGGACAAGACTTGAAAACAAGCAAATACTGAATATCGAGATAACGCATTAAATCTTTCTTAAACACTCACTGGACTTGGTTGGACTTAGCATCTGAGTCGGAGTCTTTTAAAAACCGTACTCGAGACTGGAATCGAGTCTGAGTACCCAAAATCTATCAATTTTTGTAACAAGTGAAGGATGAATTCATATTTTATTTTACTATCCCACAATGCACCTTTTTTGTCCATGAAATTACTCTTCATTTCATCTTAAAGGGGCCTTCTAAAAGTCCAGAGGGTCCTTCTACAACAGAGCAGTCCTATGAGCTGTTTCTGAATGGGATCAAAAGCACTCACGCTTCCTAATTACAGCGGCTAAAAACATTGCAGGAAATGCGATCAAGTCCCGATAGTGAGCCGTTCACATTAAAGAGCCGCGTTACGCTTTGTTCTTACACGCCGTATCTGGCCCGTGTTTACATGCACATGAGGAATGTTTGCGACAGCTGCAGAAACGAGATAAGAGAGGCTGTTCATCTCATGACCTGACCTGAGACCTGTCTGTAGGTGAAGCGTGTCTGTTTGATAGTATTTAAATATGTCTGCTCTTGTTTGTGTGTGCGTGTGCACGTGTGTCTGGCGTGTCTCCAGCTCCGCAGCTGTCAGGATCAGAGACTCTGTCAGGTGCAGCTGAACTCTCAAAGCCCTGGAGAAGTTGCACGCTACGCTAATAAGACACAATCAACTGCACTTGATCTCAAGGTGGAACCTTTAATATTGCTCGATAGCTGGCATAGCCGCAACCAGCCTCGTTCAGAAGAATATGTGTTTTTCAAGTCAGAATGGTAAAAGTTAATTTGCATACACAAGAAGACCCCAGGAAAATAGCCAAAGTGTCTGTAGGACTTTAACAGTTTTGACAACAGTCCACATGGTGACCGTATCCTCACTACTCTGTGTAGTATACAAAACTCCCTATGACACAAACAGGAAATACTATGGAAGTGGTTGTAATGGGGATAGTGTAGCATATTGGCTGAAACTCAGGCCTGGTAACCATCACAACGCCCATACTGAATGCATTTTGTATATTTTTTTGCACTCATTCGAAGAAAAACATGTGGATAGTTAACCATTTACTCGCCCTCAGGTCATTACAAACCTGTTGGACCTTACAAACCTGAGAGACACAAGAAGTGGTCTGTATGACTCATGCACTCTATTTCAGGTCTTCTTTACTATAACTGACAAGTCCCCACTACTGTAGCTTTTGATTTGTGAATGAATCGTTTTTTGATGATTTGTCCATAATTTACACTAGTTCTTGACTCATTTTACAGCTCACTACACCGAAACAATGACCTAATAGACTAAATAGACCGGTTTTATTATCACTGTGAAGGAACACTGTAAAATTTAAAATAACAGTTGACAACAATGTTTCAGGTGTTACAGGAAGGCATTTTGGTGCACACACAGTATATCCTTAATCGCATATTTAATTAAGTTATATTGCACTCAAAACATATGTAAGACATATAAAGGGATAATATGAATTTCTCTTTAAGTAAGTTAATTATATGATAGTTTACAGCAGCTTGTATGTTAACCTACAGGCCTGACAAGATCACAAGGTTATTAAGTTGTTATCTAGCATTAACCAGGCCAGTTTGTGCTTGTTAGTTGCTTCACAGTATTTCTCTCCATAAATGAGACAACCGGACAGCAGGGTTGCTTGTAAAGGTAAAAAGACACTTAGAAATGGATGGATGTCTTCCACAGGAAACAGGGTGTTTGGTCTAATGGGTTGCAGTCTTGAGTAAAAACAGATGAGGGAGCGCTGGAAGGCAGTGTGACTTTAAATGTCCCCCTCTTTGTGTTTAAACAGAGACACTGGCTTGTTTCGGTTCAGACTTGCACTGGAACTTAATTAGAGCTGCTGTCTCAAACAGAGAGAGAAAAAACTGAAAGAAAGGGAGGGGAAAATTACAAATATAGAGCCTTTCGCATGTGAAAGAGGGAGTTGAGTGGTGTTTAGTAACAAGCAACATTAGGGAGTGTAAGTTGTGGATTGACGTTTTGCGTCTGTCACACACACATGCATAAACTGAACTTTTAAGTGTCTGGCTGGACAGCAGATGCAGGGGGTCTTGGACAGACGTCTGGCTTTAGAAATGAGGTTTGTGCAGTTGCTTCAGCATGTTAAGAGCTCCTGTCTTCGGCAGACAATATAAGGAGGAGGAGAAAGAGGAGGCGACTCTGTAAAACAGACAGAGAGAGTCACTGAAACCCAGAGCTCAGATCTCTGTCAGCCGCTGCAGTAGCTCCTATGTTATAGCGGCTCGAGATGGGCCTTCAGCATGGAGGAGGAAATTGACTTTTATAAGCATTTTACTTGGCTTAAAAAGGTAAGCTGAAATGTCTGCTTTTCTACTGTAAGTCATCCACTTCATGGATATTTCTATTCAGCTTTAATTGCAGTTTTTTCCTTTCGTTTGAGTAGTAATATCAAAAAGGTACCATACACAGTCAACCAGTCATTATTACAAAATTTATTATAGAATATTGATTTGAGTTTAAATATTTTTTCAGTCTTTAGCTGTGTGTTTTCCACTAGGAAAAAATAGTCCACTAAATTATACAAAACAATGATTTACTTCACCATATTACAGTATTAATTATGAAGGCATCATTTTCACAACAATGGCTAAGTGGGATACAAGATGGTGCTGTTATTATTTTATCATTTACTGTTACTATTATAGTTTGTTTTAACATTATTAATTAGTTTTTATTGTTTATTTTCCATTTTAATTCTATCAATTTGTTTTGTAATTTTGTTTGCGTTTGTATTCATATTTAATATTAATAGAATTTTTTATTATTTCAGTTTTTGTTTTAGTTATTTTAATAAATCAAGTTAATCTAAATGTAAATGAATATGCTGATTTGGAAACAAGCTAATAAGTTAGTATAATAGTGCCGTCAAACGATTAATCTTGATTAATCACATTCGAAATAAAGGTTTTTGTTGTGTGCTATGTATATTTATTAAGTATATATATATATATATATATACATACACATGCATGTACTGTATACACTTCATAAAATAGGTTGTATATTTATTAAATATATTTACAATAAATATAGACATGTAAATACAAGTATTTTAGAAATATATACTATGTGTAGCTATATATATAATAAATACACAGAACACACATATATTATACAAACAAAAACGTTTATTTAGTATGCGATTAATCATGATTAATCGTTTGAAAGTACTATAAAAGCATGTTCGTTTTTAACATTTTATTTCAAGCTTTGTTTTAGTTGCATATAATAACTCTAGATGGCGACCGTTGCGTGAAACGCAAATCCGTGGTGATATGAGATCTGAAATTAGTGGCGGTTTCTGTTACCTGGGTAGGCAGATTGCTACAGAGTGGTTGGATTTGTATGGAACTGGTTGTTTTTGTACAAAACGTCAAGCAGTATTGTGCTGGTGTGGATGTGTGCCGGGAGCTTGTGATTTGCAATAGTACAAAAGCGCTTTTTATCCTGTGCAGCTTCAATAACTCTGAGCTCATGCTCTTGAACACAAACAAAAACGCTTTCTACTGACTAACACTTGATACTTGGAGTAGTAAATCAGGCAGTAGAATACAATTTAAATGTGGGGGTACGAACATCAATGTGCACACCTGTTCTTAGTGCAAGAGGCATTAAAAAGCTTGTTTGCCACGGTTGATGTGGTTTACAAGGCATTGTGGGATTGCGGTAAGCTGGAGATGGGGCTGAATGTTTAATGTTTCAGGAAGGCACACGATGTAAAACTCATCTGGCCATTGCATTCCAAAGTAAGAAAGAAATGACAGTAATTATACTTCACAAGGTGTAACAGTATAAAATGCTGGGTTTGGAAGAGGAATGGAACGCATTACTGTATATCAGGGAGGGGTTGTACGGTAAAACTGTTAATATTGTCATACATTCTTGGACAGTGGGGTAATAATGATCACTGTAGTTTCTTCTGAAGTTGTTTCAGGCCTTTACAGTTCTGTGAGCAGGCTTTGGGACATGAAAAGGGGGAAATTCCAGGGCCCTGTGGGTTGTCTTGCTTATAAACATCTCTTTGGTGAGGTAATAAATTGAATTGATGCTCTAGAGAACATCATGAATCTCACTGTTTGAACTCTGCTCTAAAGGTTAAATGAACTATAGATCAGGACATCTGGTGGACTTCTGAAATCAGACAAAGATGCCTTCTGTGGGTTTGGGTTTTATTTTGAATTTTTTGAATTTATGTTCCGGACAAAACTACTGTAAACTGTGAGGTATATGCATTAGTTAAAACCATCACTGTACATTATTTTCCTAAATAATCATGTTCAACAGTGCATTTCTTGGTGAAAAAACACATTACCCATAACTCCCCACCAATCAGTATGTTGTCTGTAACATCAAAAGAACTGTTTAGCACAACGCCCACTCCCATGAAGCACTGCTACTTTAATAAATACTTGATCAGCATCTTTAAAGGAGGTTTTGTATTCATTCATCGTTTTTTATGTGATGATATCATTAGCAATGCTTTATGGGATTGTAGTTCTGTTCTCATTAAAGCTGCTAAATACACAGTTTACTTTGAAAGATTTGTTGACATGCACATTCTCACATTTTCTTCTGATATCAAACTTTCTTCTCATTACCTGTTTCCCTACAAATAAATAACCTGACGTTGAGTTTAAACTTGCTGTGGACTGCAATTATTATGTAATGAAAGCCTCATGTGTGAGGACTGAGCGCTGCTTTTTAGACAGGCTTAACCCTGTAACTCCTCCAGGCAGCCGGCCCTTTAAACCCTGAGTAGACAGCTTTATTGTGAGAATTGACAGCCCTGGACACAGCAAAAGCTTTTAAAAGACCAAGATTATCCGTGTGCTTCTGCTAGCTTAGCGCTGACAAGTGACAGTGTCTTATCTCACACAGTGCGACATGCTGTATTTACTGACGTGTTTTCTGCTGATAAAGTCTGAAGACAGATTTATTTGATCATTAAATATTTTTTCAGCTTGTGATAATCTGTTATGCTAAATTGGTCAAATGTCCATAAATCCATTTGAATTGTGTACAAAATATTTGCTGAAAAATGTACCTTCCTCTTAGTTACTGTTGCTATGTCAGACAAGTCAAGCCGCTCTCACGCCAAGCATCCCATTCTCACGGAGTGACAACTAATCGCGGAGCAAAAAGGAAACTGACAAAGCACAGATAGACAAGAAAGAGCAGGTTACTTCTGGACTGGTATGAAACGAAGTCTCAGCTTTCGAATTTTGCAACTTTTTAAAAAACAATAAATACCGTTTTTGGATCTTTAATGTGCCATGACAGATATAGCGCTTCAGTTCGAGCGGCACAAGAAACCATTATCTTTTTTTATGTTGAATTAAAGCACAAAATAAACATGAATGAATATCAGAAGGTATTTTATTTCAACTGCAGAAAGACGTCAATACACAAAATGTTCAAGTTTATGTTTACCCAAGTTAATCGGACTCAGTGTTATGATTGGTCAGACTGCCTGTCAATCAAACTCTCTGCGAAGAGTCAATAATGATCATTTCAAGTATCTATCTATCTATCTAGGCTATATATCTGTCTGTCCGTCT
Organism: Enteromius unitaeniatus; assembly: GCA_032359435.1. NCBI lineage: Eukaryota > Metazoa > Chordata > Actinopteri > Cypriniformes > Cyprinidae > Enteromius > Enteromius unitaeniatus. Next base: position 6,797,291 of record JAUMHI010000074.1, read on the forward strand.
CAACACTGGGGCACAACATGCTGTTGCTTCTTTTTCCATTGTTATGCAAATTAACTTATTAATTTGTAATGAGCTCCTTTATTGTGTTTCTATTGAAAGGATGTCAAAGCTGTCAGTTAATGTTTGGCGCCAGCGTGTCATTTAACACATTTAACACAACATTCAAACGTATTTGGCTCAAGCATATTCCTCTTTGTTAAAGTTTATTTTGTCTTTGGCAGCGAGCCATTAGTTCTCAAAAAAAAAAAGTGGACAAGCAGGTTAGCTTCTCCTCTTGCACACCTCTCTGTTGACTTTCAGTTTCTGTGTGTGTGCGTGGTGTTACGTTATGGAGTATGTGTGTACCTGGTATTACATTATACGTTAATCTTATGTTATGGAGACCAAATTCCCACAAGGATAGTATCTTGTGTGGATGTTTTTTAGGTTCTTGAGAGGAAGAAAACAGCTTCATTAGGCATTTTATATCTAAAATAGCAGAATGTTTGGTGTGAGGTATATTTAGGGGAGGGGTAGAAAAGGGGATGGAAAATACAGTTTGTACAGTATAAAAACCATTATGCCTGTGGAATATCCCCATAAAACATGGAAACTGTGTCCGCAATGTGATTATAACCTGAAACAACTTACGCTGAGGGGATATTTACATCCTCGTGAGGAAAAACAACCATTTCAAGTGATCAAATTGCAGGTTGAAGTTTACTTACAATCCAAGAAGAAGATTTGTCTGTGTTAAAACACATGTGCACGTGTGTGTCTCCACAGGTTAACCTCCAGTGCTCAAGCAACAATGAGACCTATCAAGAGCGGCTGGTGAGATTAGAAGGGGACAAAGAGTCTCTGGTTCTCCAGGTGAGATATTTCACTCAGGCCTCCAAGGCATTTCAACTCAGCATAATAGTCATAGTGTCAAAACAATGAGAAGACAACTAGCCAACATGCTTGTAAAACCTCAGAGGGTCAAACTGGGGGAATGTGTTGTCTCTGTGAATGGAGAGACACGTGACGCTGCCTCGCTACAGCCCTGGGTGACACAGCTGCCTTTCTAACGCACAATGGGATGATCGTAGATCAAATATATGGGACAATCTGTGGACAGGTTAGGGGTTGGTGTTACTCGACATTTTACGAAGCTATGATGGTGGACACCAACTAAGACTTTAGCCGTTCAGCTTTACAGTGGTATGTGTTTACTGTAAACTAGCAATCTTGCTTGTGTTTATTTAACAGAGATTGTTCCAAAGCAGACATTCAGCTTTAACAGTAAATGTAGGTCAAGAATATATATACATGTCACTCAATTATCATATGCAAAAAAATTGCCACAGATGTCACTATTTATGTTTTTAAGGTCTTGCTAGATGGTTTCTAGGGCATCTAGTTGGTCACTTGGGTATTATTGATGGATGCTAGGGTGTTGCTAAGAGGTTTTTTAATGTTGCTAGTGTGTTCTAGGGGGTCTACTTCTCAAACAAATCTAGCAATGTTTTATAATCACCACAGTATTTTTAAGGCTTGCTTGTAGTTGTCTCTGCACATTAAACAGGGGTAAAAGAAAGTATTATAACCTAAAAAAAAAAAGTTAGATGCTGCACCTTTAAGAAGTTTGTCTAACTCAACGTCGTAACATCTCAAAAAGTTGCCTTTTTTCATAGTCCCGCCCCTCCTGCACTCGGATTGGTGGATTGTCTTGAGCTCTAAACCACTGATGAACATGATTGGCTCCCAATGCCCTCAAGGTGTTGTTCTTCTCCTTTTACCTGTCCTGCTGGTTGGCAGTCCTTCAGTTGGTGCTGAACAAAAGGACACTTTCAAAACAATTGAAACTCAAGCAGGCTCACATGTTAGCATGGAAGTGTGTCAGGGCTAAATAATGGCCGTTTTTAACCCATATGTACACATTTGAAGTACTACATTCCTTTGCTGTGTAGACTTTGGAGTCGCATGTGTGTTGCAATCGTCATTAGAATATCTGTAGGAGGAAACGTCAGAGAAACACTGGACAGGTTTCAGGTTAGCCTGTGTAAAAGTTGCTGTCTGTCTGTTGGTTTTAGGTGAGTGTTCTCACTGACCAGGTTGAAGCTCAAGGAGAAAAGATCAGAGATCTGGAAAGTTCCCTGGAAGAACATCATCACAAACTCATTTCTACTGAGGAAATGCTCCAACAGGTAAGATCACATACTTACTGTCATTTACGTCAAGTTTTAAGCAGATATCAGAAGAGAGACATTTAAAATAACCAAAGCCATCAGATAAAAGATTTCATTATAGAATTGTGAACACTTTCTTAAACTGTGTTTGCCACCTGAAACTTGAGCAATCTGTGGTTTTCCAGATGTAACTGTGTAGACTTGACTCAGATTAAATGTTCAGACTTGGTACATATTTTCAGCCTATTTGATTTATGAGTGAGGGTTACCACTACTGGTATAATTATATCTTCAGACCTTCAAATCCATGTATGTTTCTGCAAAGTTAGCTGTTTGTTTGGATGTTATATCCCATGTTTTTGTGTTCTCTGTGTGATTAACCGACTTAAGCTGGTGGATTTGTAATGAAACTCTTTGAGCCACTGTGTTAGTATCTGTAACCTCTATGATTTGCATAGAGAAACGGTGTAGTATCATTTCTAAAGGACTGCTATGTTCCTTTAGCATTGCCAAGTGAAACCACAGAAATAAATGCCTATTTGTGGGGAGGATTTTAATGTTTTTTAGTATCTGCTTAAAAAAAAAAAAGCACTCAGACTTACTCAGACAGAAAGGATTTGAGTCATTGTGTACAAAAGGTTAAATGATTAATGTGTTTTGCTCGTCACATTTTTTTGCTTGTAAATTATTTATTTATTTATGAAATAATTTATGCAATTATAACACAATAATGACAGAAAATGTTGTTATTTAGATACATAAAGAATAATACAATTAATTTAGAAATTATATAATCTGATCATGTAACTGTGTGACATACCAATTAAGGTTATATTAGTGAGAATTGCCCACTTTGCCTGGGATCATGTTCAGGATTCCACAACAGGACGACTGTGCCAGCAATCATATCAAGATGAATGCTGAGATGGAGAGAAAGAGAGAGAGAGCCCTCATGTTCTGCTTGCTTGATGGGACAAGTAAACTCAGCTGAGACCTGGAAGTTTTCTTAAATATCACAGTTCTTTGTTCAAATTTGATGTTGAGACATGCAGTGTTGCTTACCAACCATGCAAAGAGCTGTTTTATAGTTTATTTACTATGACCATGGATGGTTTAAGCAGGGTTTGCCCCAAGTGGAAGTTTGTGAACCCCTGAGCTTCAAGAGATTTTGATAAAAAAGCCCTCACGTTTGTTTGTTTAAAATGATAAAGTTTTTAATTTTGTGACCCTTAATTAATTCTGAGTCTGGGGCCTCTGCTACAGTATATTCTAAAAGGGCCCCTTAAGATCATTTAACATCATTTACAATAAAGTGTGAAGTTTTAGGGTTTCAACTGTCTTAGAAAATAAAAAATAAAAAAGGTAGCCTCGTTATAAAATGTATTTAGTTTTTTTTTTTTAATAAACTCCTCTAGACATGGGTGTTTTTGTACATTGTACTGTATGAATATAATTTATTTCTAGTTTTAAAATATAGTTTTAAATATAATAAATATATATATATATATTATTATATAACATATAATACATTTTATTAGAAATGTTTTTAGTATTAGTTAGTTGGTATGCCAATTAAAAAAATTAATGTTTAAAAAAATCCCTAACCCATATCCCATATTATCTAAAAGTCATGGAGACTTTTAGGGTCTTGGAGTCGAAACCAAAAAACTGTATTGGATGATCTAGACTGTGACGTTGGTGACTGATTGTGACTCATGTACACTGTTTCACAAAAGCAATAGATGATCAGTCTACCAGGAAACTTTGTGTTGTATTCATTGTATTTTATCCAGCACCACTATATCTCTATTGCATTATATCTACAATTTTTCTTCCTGTGAGAGCGGATGCAGTCTT
>JAUMHI010000074.1:6801397-6822806 GCA_032359435.1 Enteromius unitaeniatus
GTATTTTATCCAGCACCACTATATCTCTATTGCATTATATCTACAATTTTTCTTCCTGTGAGAGCGGATGCAGTCTTCCCATCTCACCCGCATCCAGCTATTTTTAGCTATACAAAACAGCTTGTTTTGCTCCTTGATGGTTTGCTCACGATATTATTTTAATGTATTATCTTAATTATGAACACATTTTGTAAAGCAAAGTGTTGTACCGTTCACTGCATTGCTGATATTCTTCTCGTTATTTCCTTATAGTGGCTAATGTAAAAAAAAGATTTATATGCTTCTATTAGATTAAACTAAGTATAGAGACATGAGTACGCAACCTGAGCTTTCTAAACAACATGGGACTTTTATGTTCTGTTTCAGAAGCTACAAAGAGGAAGTCATGAGGTGAAAGAGGAAGTGGAGCTATTTGAAATCCTCAGTCAGTTTGTTTCAGGGTGATTCCAGACAAAGTATGAGGCATAACTAGGGCCAGAAATCTGCTGACTGTTTTAGTTGTACGGAAATTTGAAGATTTAATCAACAAATGTGCATGAGGTGGACATTACATGATACTACATTATGCACAGTTTTACCATCTGATACCATCAGCACATTAACTTAAGGCTTTTTAGGTGCACAAACAATTTATTCCCTTTTTAAACACTTTCAGTTTCTCAGAGTCCTGCTGAATTTAGCCCATAGTATCAGGAATGCTGAGAAACGAACCCTCTTTTGGCCCTTCTGACTTTCTCACATACAGGCACCAGAGAGTCAGGGGAAGTAAAAATAGCGTTCATTGCTTGAGTATATTTAGCGACGCTTGGCTTCGGCCTAAGCTCTACTGTGAGAGAAGTTGTCCAGTGGAGAAGCAAGGAGCGTCAGTGTGCCGTGTGATTGTTACTGTATACAGTACAACTGTGTGGGTGTGTTTGTGTGTCACCATGTGTCCGCTAACGTGTGTGCGTATGCTTTAGGAGCTCTTCAGCAGAACTTCACTGGAGACACAGAAACTGGAACTCATGGATGAAGTTTCCTATCTGAAACTCAAGCTAGTCGGCATGGAGGAGGAACACAACCACATAGATGAACAGCAGAAACATCATAAAGCAGAGGTACTGTATCAGTCCGTCGGCTCATGTACAAGGCAGTGGGTTCGTCTGTTAGGGGGTGGTATTTGATTAGTATCATATTATTATAGTTCCCTAAAATATACTGATTTAAGCCTATGGCTGTTTACTTCCTCAATGTTTCTGTCTTGTAGGGATGTCACAATACTAGTACTCGATACTAATACACTGTTTCCATTATTCTCCATTTTATTGTCACAGCATATAATTTATTTTAGTAAATATGAAATAATAGTTTAGCTGTATTTTTATATTTTTGTTTAGTTTTTAATTTTAGTTTGAGCTTTTTTTAGGTCTAAGTTTTCATCTAATAATTGTTTTAGCTTTATTTAAATTACAGAAATTTCAGAATTATTTTCTGATTTATTTAAAGTAAATTTTACAAATTTTATTAAGTAACATAAAATAACAGTAAATATTTTTTTCTCTCTCTCTCTCTCTCTCTCTCTCTCTCTCTCTCTCTCTATATATATATATATATATATATAATATCTGTATTATTTTCACACCCGTGCTATCTGGAATTGGCTGACAACTATGTTTTCCTGTTTTCTCATAATACTACTGAGGAATACTTCATATTACTGATATAGATTTGTTGACTATTTGATTTTCGTTTACTGGTTGATGTTATTTAAGGCTTTTTAATTGAGTGTGTCTGCGTCTTTGTTGTCCACCTGTTGGCTCTTATTCAATTGAAACCACACACACAGTGGCAGTTGTTAAATACTGAGGTATATTAATAAAAAAAAAAGAGTATATGGTTCTATAGAGGAGAAACTGATTTTAGTTTCCAAGATAATCACGTTGAAATACAAAATCAGTAAACGTGCTCAAAAGGTTTTGAGCTGACATTTAATCTGATGTTTCCATACGGTGCATGGAAACATAACTAGGGAACAGGGAAGTCATGGTGGCATGTTTATGTTGTGGTGTGTATATGTAGATCCTGTTGATTTATCGCCTCTTAACACCTAATTACTTGTCGGACTCACAGTGTAATGCACTATACAGAGCCAACAGACTACACAGAGACTCCGAAAAACACCATAAAACTTTAAAGGAGCATCTGTTTTTAGCTTTATTTTTCTACATCTCTGGTTTTCAGTCTAAAAATGGAATGGTTCCTTTTTCAAAGCATTCTCCAAAACAACAAGTGGACGGGTTTCCCAGAGTCATAGGAAAACCTGGAAACATCAGAGAATTCAAAGCCATGGATATTAATAGAAAGTTTCAGCTTAAAATATTTCATCTGCTTAAAATTGCTCTTTGGGACTCCAGTCTAGATCCAAAAAGCCATCGGTCATTAGAAAACACTCTCTTTTGACTTTCCATGTAAACATTCACCTAGTGTTTTGATTTCAGGTAGGTATACCACGGACTCAAAACAGGAAGAGGTTTGACTCTCAGCAGATAGATGTCTCGTTGTTATGACTTTGTCATTGGTTTCCGCCGGGCTATCACACAGACTCAGTCTTTCCCCACTGACAGTGTGCTTGCAGAAACATGATTTACAAATATGTACACACACCCAGGCAATTACACATACACATTCAAACCCTGCTACGGTCCCACGAATGCTCCCGGTGCCAAAAAGGCAATGCGCTGATAAGGGAAGATGCTAATCGGGAGAGACACAATAGCATGCGGTGGGCCTAAATGGGAGACAGTGACAGGCAGTTTGATGAACGTAAAATGACAGACGCCAGAAGTGCTCAGTGCTTGTTTTGAGGAGTGTGCAGCTGCACACACGCTTTTTAACACACATCTGCAAAGGGTGTCATTCACCTTTAGAAATGAAGGAAAGCTGCTAAAGGCTGTTCAGTAGTGTGTTTATTGGGTATGCACATTTGATTTATTCATATTTGGAAATGTTAATGTGTAAATCTGTCTAGTCAAAATTTGCACAAATCTTGCTTGTCACAAAAGTGTGTGCATATTCTGTGACTGGGTGATGTTGAAATTTCTGGGATTACTGACTCGATGACTCGATCTTGTAAATCATTCATTCTTGCAACTTTCTCATAAATTCATAGCGTCACCACACACTGTTGGTTGTGTGGTAACTGAGCTCTCCTTCCATTTGTTGCATCAACAAACACTGGCCTCAAGGGTGACAGCTGCAAGGCTCCATTCAACGGGACGGAATGGCAGAAATTTACTTTGAACATAACACAGGCGCAAAACACTTTCACCACACACATCTCCCCCACTCACAAACCTTTAACATAGAGCTAAAAATAAGCTTGGAACGTGTACCTTATCATCAGCTTTAGCATCCGTGGGGAATATCATATGTAACTTCCTCTGGCTGACAGCCTTTGCATTTCTGTCAGAACAGCCAAGAGTAGCCTGACTAATCATTCACTTGTTCACAAGTGAAAAACAAACTGAACATTAACATACTCGTTGCTAAAGTCAGATCTTGTAATCAGTGTGTAGTACTGTCATACGTGCCAGTATTACATTATTATTTATTACTCATCTGGACGTTTAATGTAGAATCCCAAGCACCTGTGTTTTATCTTCTGAAATACTGTATCTAGCTTCCCAGAAAAGCTTGTCCTCATGTAGACCTTTCTTTAAACGGAAAAGTGAGTCAATAGCTTTTTACTGGCAAAGAGTAGGTCACAATTCAGGTCCTTTCACCACCTTTGCCATTCGAAGAACATTATTTCAAGCATAACACATAAAGAGAACACACACTGCTGACAAAGTTATGTGTATATACAGGTTGGACATTCGTTCAATTAAAAAAAGAAAACTGAATAGTGTTTTAAGAGAATTTCTTTTCTAAAAGTCCAGAGTGAAACACTTAAAGGGTTGGTTCACCCAAAAATATACATTTTGACACCCTCATGTTATTCCAAACCCATAAGACCATCATTCATCTTCAGGAACACAAATTTAGATATTTTTAATGAAATACGAGAGCTCTCTGACCCTCCATAGACGGCAATAACTGAAACATTCAAGGCCCAAAACAGGCAATAAGGACATTGTTAAAGTAGTCCGTGTGACATCAGCGATTCAACCTTAATTTTATCAACCTACATGAGCTTTGAAATATGTGGTACTTTAATGAATGCATGCCGAAGACTGACACAGAAGAGATGAAATTGTTGAATAATGTTTCCTTGTGCACATAATATTAAGGTTGAACCTCTGATGTCACATGGACTATTTTAACAATGTACTTACTACCTTTCTGGGCCTTGAAGGTGGTAGTACCATTGCTGTCTATGCAGGGTCAGAAATTTCAGATTTCATTAAAAAATATCCTAATTTGTGTTCCAAAGATGATCAAAAATCTTACAGGTTTGAAACGACAAAACGATGACTAATTAATGACAGGATTTTAATTTTGGGTAAACTATCACTTTAAAGGAACCTAAACCTCCAGAAATACTTGTCTGAAGTGGAAATTTCATATATTAGATATGAAAATCAAAAGTGCTCCGAGCCAAAAGATAAATATGCCTCCAGAGATTAATTGTGAGACCATCTATGTCTATGTTTAACTGTGTTTCCAAATCTGATCAACGTTTGTTTTTTTTGTTCTGGCTTTCTTGTTTTTGCTCTCTCAGAGTGTGGTTAATCTAATTAGTGAACTACAGGAGCAGATGTGTAAATTCCAGGAGGAAATCAGCAATCGCATTCAGGAGCAGCGGGCCCTGGAAAGCCTGGGGGACAGTGTCACACGCGAGGCTCTCGACCAGAGCCCCGATGTGGGCCTTGGTTCCTCGGATGCTGAGGAATGCAGCTGCCGCTGTAGAAGCGGAGGAGAGAACGTAGGCAGATCCTCATTACGTGGTGGACTTACTTCAAGACCCTGTTTTTACCTTCTTGCTTTACCCTAAAACATAACCATTCCCCCATTTCACTTTTGGACACTCCAACAGGAATCACTACTAACTGCCTCTTCCTACAGTGAAACCAATGTGTCTGCGGGCTCCACTGTGGGAATCTCATGGTTATTGGTGTTTGCAGTGTGTTCAGATGACATGTCATGATTTATTTTGGGTTTAAACCTGCATGAATGAAGTTCACTAACGCTAACAGTTGCTGAGTAGATACAGAGAGCTTCCAGAAGGGCTGTGGGCTTAGTGGTGACCCTATTAGATTCTGTCTTCTTGATCAATTCTGTCAGTTTTTGAGGACTCAAGGTATCTTACCTAGTTTAAGAAACTAATAAGGTTCTCCAGGAATCTCCAGAGCTTTCTTGTGTTTTAACTGCACGGTGTGGGTTTCAAGGGTCAGTCCAAACCCTTTCTCCTGAATTCATCTTTGTATTTATATGAAAGCACTTAGTATGGATCCCCTGAAGTGGAATTTGCAGAAGAAAAGACTCCTGGAACTTTTGAATGTGCATATGAACACTTTTCCCCATGCACAAGAAAGTCTCAGGGTTTTATTTTTTCTGCAAAGTTAATTTAGAGGCTCTGTACCTAGTTTTTTAGTGTAGTATAGTTTTTCCAGGAGCTGTTGCCAGAATGGTTGGATATTTGCCACTGCAAGGTGGTTTGTAAATGTTCTCCTTCTTTTAAGAAGTTTCTGTTTATTCATCAGGCTTTGCTACAAGAGCTTCACCTTCTAAAGAGCAAAGTTGAAGAACTGGAGGGGGAGAAATCGCAATATGAGAGGAAGCTCAAAGCCACTAAGGTAATGTATATTTCATCTGGATTCCTATTAGCCTTCAGTCTAGTAATTGGTGCTCTTATCTTTCTGTTTTGTTCATTACAAACTTTAACTGCCCCATCAGCATTCACTAACAGTCTCCTTTTCCATATTGGCTTAACCTCAAATGCAAAGTCTTTCAATGCAACTACTTGCTTATATCCCATAACTCTTTTATACATACTAATTGGACTTATTTAATTGTTCACTGCACTCTCACAAACCCTTAAGCTCTCAGCATAATGAACGTCCCTCTTGCGTTCTCTTTTCCTCCAGCTTTCTATCACCTATTCCCTCCATGTCTGTTACCAGTCGCTCATGACCAAGCTTTCTACACTGAAGCTCACGGTCGAGCACACTCAGGTAGAACGACAGCATTGGGAGGAGCGCTGTCGGACAGCTCAGGTGCTTAACCTCGCTCCCTGTTCTTATCCCTTGTCATCCTCACTGAGGAGTATGGCGCAAAGGAGAGGGCGATTACGACCCTGTCCCAAAATGGCACCCTTAGTCCTTGCGTTTTCGTGAGTCCGCATGACATAATGTTTCCGGATAACTCTCCACGTGCTTCAGGATCTATTGATGACGCATACAAAATACACTTTTGAATCATAAAATGGGACACCTTGTGGTCTTGTGTGAAAAAAAAAAAAAAAAACACATGTCCACAAGTTTGCATCAAGAGTGCCATTTAGGACAGGATTGCTTACATAATACTTCCACCTTTACTCAAGACTTGGAGGCCTATGTTTTCTAAGCTTCGACATAGTTTCTTGAAAATGTCCACTCCTTTGGTTGTTATGCCTCTCTGAGCTCCCTCTCCTTGTGCCTCTTGAACCCTCGTTTTATGTCAAAGGCATCCACTACCTTGCATAGCTTAGCTACAACCCCAATCAAACAAACCTGAAACATCTAAACAAAGGATCACTCAAAACTTTCAGGGAGGTGTATTGGAGATAAAACTTGCAGGAATGTTTTAGGTCCAAGAGCAAAATTAGACCCCATTTTATATAACAGGCAGTCGGTCAGTTGTTGACAAGCAACCGAATATTGTGCAACAATCTTACAGCTTAAAGATCCCAGATTTAATGCTGAGCTGTTTAGATGGCTGGGGTAATGTTTGTTTATAGTGCCATTGTTTCCACAGACATTACAGGACGGTCATGTGTATTGCTTTGTGTGTTAAGATTTGCTAAAAAGATTTCAGCATTTACAAGGTCAGGACACTGATGTAAGGAATCTGCTGCCAAACAATTTTTAGATGGACTTGATGTTCCTATGGGTATGACTGATGTAATCTCTTCAAGCCGATGTAAAGCGGGAGTCAGAAATCTATCATACTGATATAGCTAGAAAGCTACAATGTGTAAATGGTTGTTGTGGTGTTAATTCATCAACTAAAAAATAATAATTTTGTGCCTTTCTTTAACCTTTGAAATTTGAATTGGTTTTCTGGAAAATCATGTCTGAGCATGATGGTGGTGGTACAGTATATGACTGTTAGCAATATGCTACATACTAAACAGGAAAAAGCGTACATGTTTGTGGTAGTCCAATTTTTGTTTCTTGTTTTGTGACCAATATACAGTAGTGGGTGTTTTTAAGTATGGAAGTACCATTTGTCACCCCCCAAAATGGGGAAGGTCTTTACCTGTTTTTAACCCCATTGTGCCTGTCACTTTTGTGTTGACAATGTCAGATTCCCCTGTTTTCCCAAAAACCATGAATATGAAATTCCATTTTGAACATGCACCATGATGTTGCGTAAAATGTGGATTTCGTTGTCTTCTTTCTTATATGAAAATGTTAATAAAATTATGGTTAAAGCTGAAGATATTTCAACATGATCTGAAATGTGCTAATCTGCTAAATGTGTGTGTTTTTAGACTGAAATTGGCAAACTCCAGCAGCTGCTTGCTACAAAGGATGCTGAAATCGAGTGTCTGCAGAATCAGCTCATGTCGCGAGGAACCATCAACAATGACATCACAGAGAGAGGTACCTCTAAGAAGATTAATCCCAACGGTTGCTGAAGTGAGGCCTTAGTACAGAATAATATAGCATTACAATAATAAAAAATGTCTCTTTTCACCAATAAGGTACAAAATGAAACCCTTAAAAAAATAAGTCATCTTTGCAAACTTTGCAAAAGTGTGTTTAAATGACTAAAAGGGTTGCATAAAAAAATACTGTTTTTTTTTTTCTTTTTTCTTCTTATAACATGGGTAACAAGGATGATTGATCTAACATGCTAGATTAATTTTATGTTAGATTTTAATTTATCTAACAGGTTTCAGAGATTTATGCCTCTGCTGCTTTTTAAAGTGTAATAATCTGACACTGATGTGAACTCTGTTTGTGGAAAGTACCAAAAACTAGCTGCATGGGAGTGGCGGTGTGTGTTGGAAACTGTTCATGTGAGTGTTGAAATTACTAACATATGGATCTTTTTGGTAATCACGATGGCCTCTGCTGTCCACCGCTCCCTGTTGTAGAGGAAGTGTATAAGAGAAAGCTGAGAGACAAACGTAAGCGTACATTTCAAAGTCTCAGATCCTCCCATGCTGTCCCCAGCTTGATTCAGCTGCCCCTTAGCATCTCTCTGTCAATCTGACTAATGTACACTGGCATGCTGTCAAGCCTGTCACACCAATCCCCTCAATGGCTACCTGTGCATGTGTGTGTGTGTGTGTGTGGAGGGGGTGTTAAGTGGCTGATTCATGCTTGTCACACCCCGCAGCCACCATTGCTTTCCCATGGGTCTGTGAGCTAAAACTCATTAATACAGGACCAGGGCCAGTTCAAAGAAAGAAAAAGAAGAGATGAATCAACTACTCGCAGCTACTTCTATGCTGCCGAACAGCACATTGTAGCAGTTAATCTCATAATTTGTGTATTATTAACAGCCCAATAGTGGGTGTGTTTTATTGCCTGTGAAGTGTTTCTCAGAGCCATAACAGTGTGCGAAAAGTCTTTAATTATATGTGTAACCCTTTTTAGTGTGATGTTAAATAAATTACATGATTAAAAAAAATCAAAAATCAAAAAGTAAACTATATGAAAAGACAAAATACCATGGCTTCATAATAGAGTAAAATGAAGTATAAAAATATAAAATTAAACATATTAAATGTTATAGAATAAGAAAATAATATTAACAAAAAAAATTTAATAATATATAAAAAAGCACGTTGGTGCCATTATAAGTTATAGCTGACATTTGATTTTATTTGTAATTTATTCCTATATGTTCTGTTAAATATTTTACATAATAATTAAATATATTATTAAATTACATTTACCCACTGTATTGTAAATTCACTGAAAATTATAATTAAATGTTATGTTAATTTACTAATATGAATGTGTTAGTTTTTTAATAATAATAATTAAAATAGGAAAGTGAAGAAAAGTTTCCCTGCTGGAAATACTAGTCATACTAGTTCTAAGCTGGATCATCAAACATGATAGCTGGTTCACTTGACGGTTGTAATGTTGGTTACAGAGACTGTTTTTTTCTGAGCATGACATTCTGCTATGAGTGCTGGAGTAATTGACTGCTTGGCAGAGAGCATGTGTCAACCTGGACAAGCATGTACACACTTCAAGAGAATGTTGTTTTAAAGAGCGTTCCATCTCACAACTGCTGTATTTCTTCTGGCAGTCCTTCAGAAAGACCATCACATCTTTCTGAGCTTCTCTCTCAGCATCATCTATTTGTGTGTTTTGTAAATTGAGCGTGCCACCACAATGCAGTGTTGAGGAGTGACTAACTAAAAGTAGCAACTTTTTGTTTAGCTTGCTGTAGTCTAATGCTACTTGCACTTTAAAGTAGCTTCCCCAACACTGCCAAAATGATGTAATGGTGCATACTAAGCTTTCTCTGCTCATTCTGATCCAGATCAAGAGCTGCAGAGGCTAAAAACTGGAATGGAGACACTAATAGCTGCCAATAATCAAAAGGTAAACATCTGTGCACTTTGCATTTGTTAACGGGTCTAAAATCTGCAGGAGGCAGCATGCGTGTTGCAACAGGTAGAGGGGATTTGCTTATAGACTAAACATCAACTCCATTTTGTTTCTGAAGGATCGACACATAGAGGAACTCAATCTTCTGTTGGGCCAGTACAGGAAATTGAAGGACGGCATGGCCCTTTCTCAAGGTACCTTTGATGAAAACGTAACGTTTCAGTCCCTGTTACTACATGAATCTCACACTGAAGGTGATTCTCTGTCTCTTCAGTGGCAAACGATACATTGCTTTTTGGCAGCAGTGAAGAGGATCTTAGCGGCAATCGAAAAATAAGAGCCTTGACGCATAAAGCATACTCGGACATTGTCAGATCAGAGCTACAGGTACGGGTCAAGGTTTTAAATAAAAAAACAAGATGATATAGCTTTTTTGAGTTCCACTTACATTGCCTTTCTAGTACAACCAGACTTTTAATGGAAAATGTGTTATTCATTAAGTGGGTAGTAATAAAAACTTTATATAAGGATCTCTTAACTAGTTGCTGATTAGCATGCATATTACTAGAATATTAGCCATTTATTAGTAGTAATTATGCACATGTTAATGCCTTATTCTATGTCCCTAATCCTAGTCCCTAATTGTTTTAGTGCATACTTGCTGACTAAAAGAACAACATTTAATCAAACACAAAACAGCTTGGTGTCCAGGATTTGAATTTGAAGTTACAGAGACCATGTGGAAAACATTATGAAAAAATATAAGTGGAATTCAGGAGAAAACCTAAAATGCTAAAACGCAAAGACGTTTATAATGGCCCATGTGTCTCCACATTTCCATTTATCTTTGGTTTTTGAAGTTCTGTTTATTTTACTCTCCACAGATGTCTTCCAGAGGTCCGTCGCCACTTCTGGTCTCTCCTCCGTGTTTACAGAGGGAACTGGACTCCAGGTGAGCGAGAATTTGTGTTACTAACAGTACACTGATGACAGCAGAGTCTCAGTGGGCCACTGCTCTTAAAGGCAATATGGATCAGGAGGCCTCTATGGGAGAAGAACCGTTTTGCTTCAAACTCGCCGTCCCAATCGCTCACCCAGGCTAATGTGCTCTCTTTTCCTTGCACTCCATCCCGTTCTATCCTTCTCTGGCCCAGCTGTCGCAGCATACAGCCCTCCGTGGAGACCTCGATGGTATCCATTGGCGACTTGGGCTTTTACAGCAGACAATGGCAAGTGGAGTGCGTGTATTTGTGCTTGTCTAAAAGCCTTGCTAAACTAGCTGGGGCCTTGTTCTTGTGATGTTTCTGCCACGCACCACCACACATGCTGTTACTAACCGGTCTAGTTGTAGCTGGAGTATTTCCTGTGATATTTGAGTGTTTTCAGTATTTCTTGGGTGATTGTAAGATTCATTTTTTCCACAACAATCAATTACCAGATACATTTACTGTAGCATAAACATCAATTTTTGCAGTTAAATCTTGTTGCAACTTTGTTTTTTAACACGTGTATGTGCTTCTAGCTTATATTTGTTAGTAACCTGAACCAACAAGATTCTCTTATTCTGCAATAACGTAAGCAAAGCTTGTTTGATATAATTGTGCATGGTTTTATTTTCAGGTCAATGCAACGGATGCTGTCCACCAGCTTGGAAGAACTCCAGAGTGGAAGCTTACAGATGGTATGAACACTTGAATCATTTTATATTCATAAATCTGAATCTTCTGCTTCTTGTGCCCACCTAACTCATATCATTAACAAAATGCTCAACGCAGATCTCTTTATTGCTTGATTAACTTGGAACGTTTTGTGATTTTGTGTGTTTCAACTAACAATGTGATTCATCTAACTGAGTGTATGTTTGTGTTTTGACTATTGTTTTTTCTTAAGCATGTAGTGGGCCAACCAGTAGAGGCTGTTTTAGAGGTACTATTAGCGAACATAAACCAATAAACTAAAGCAAACCCAGCACAATAGCCTTTGCTGTATGCACATGCTTTAGTTAACATAACGTATGCATATCTTTTTGTTTGCCTGGCTTATTTTAAGACAAATGCTTATTAACGAGAAGACGCTTGCAATATTGTTGTATTTATTTGTTTAATGAAATTCTAGAGCTGTTGCATTTTATTGGTTAATATAATGTAATCTCAGCATGAATATTTAATCACTAAAATGAATCCATTTGTTCCACAGAACCGATATAATCCCGAAAATAACAAATACCAGACGCTCCCGGGCAAGTTTAGCCGTCCAGAGCAGAACGGCGTGAGACTGCAGCCGTCCTCCCCTCTGCAGCTGTCACCTGATGAAAGTGAAGACAGCGAATTCAACCTGAGTAAGCAGTTTTCTCACAGCAGCCTCAGTTGCTATGTTTTGAAATCATTTGTTACGAGGGCTGGGTCTGAAAACGAATTTAAGTGAACCTTTTACTTTTAGTGTGTACAATGTTTATTTCTTGCATTGATGTTGCATTTGTGTGTTTATATATGCATAATAAATTTTGGATGCGATTTAATCACGATCATTGACAGTAATAATTTGGTATAGTATAATAATAAATGTTAATATTAATACAACATTAAAACATGGACATTATTAATACTGTATAACTTTGGTTGGTGTGGTTTTGCTTGTTTGCTCTTCTATTTTCTGAGAACTTTTGTCCTTTTGTACTATAACAGCTTTTTAACCCTCTTCTTCTGCTTTTTTAACACTGTGGTGTCTTTTGCATGGGTGTCTGTGTATCTTCTCTTTACTCTCTCTCTCTCTGACTAATCCATCTCTTGGGCTGTGTTACTGTCTCCGCACGTGTTTGCCCTCTCTCGCTCGGTGCGAAGATCGCTGCCGAAGCGCCAGTGCTCCAGCTTTAGGTATTGTCCTCTCAATCTTAAGTTAGCATGCGACCACAGAGCACACGCTTGCTGTGGCATATCGGATTTAACCTAAGCTCTCCTATCCTGATTCTTTTAAAGCTGAAGCAGAGGATTTTTATTTTTCCTCTTCTTCTCTCCTCTCAGAGATTAGACTTAGTTTGTACTGTTTGAGCTTTCCTGCTTTACTTTGAGTTTAAACTTGATGTGATGCAAATATAATGTACTGTATATGGAAAAAAGGAATAAGGAGAAATCCATTCAGGTTTTATTATAGGCTACAGTTAATAAGTTTGATGCTAAATACTAGAAATGTATACAAGTGCCTTCCTTAGTAAAAAGTAATGTATATAAAATACATGTATTTTGTAATGCGTTTA
The DNA here is from genome assembly GCA_032359435.1 of Enteromius unitaeniatus. NCBI lineage: Eukaryota > Metazoa > Chordata > Actinopteri > Cypriniformes > Cyprinidae > Enteromius > Enteromius unitaeniatus. The sequence goes on from JAUMHI010000074.1 coordinate 6,814,406, forward strand.
GTTTAAATCTATTAACATATTTACTGACATTTAATACCAGTTTAGTATACCAAAAATATGAAGTGCATAATGTGTAAATGTATCTGTAGTATACTGTACTTAACATAAATGAAATGTATTTTAAATCTATTTTAGTATATTCCTTTTTCAGTTTGGTTGGTTTGCTTATTTTACTTAAACTACCTTCATCCGAATTGCAAGTTATCCATTTTTACATAGTTCAACTTGTATTTTAAAAATAAGCTCCATGGAAGTAAAAATGTACAATCAGCTCTGCAGCATTGTGACATAAGTCTTCGCTTTCTTTTCCTCTGCTCTCTTGCATGGCTAATATTTGCTGCAGGGCCACAAGGAAAGCATTATCAGTTTGCACTTGGTGGGTAAAGATAGAATAATGTGTATTCAATCCGATATTGAACTTATTCAGTTATGCATTTCTGTGATTTTATAAGTGAATGACTTCCTATTCACAGGAAAGGTGGAGAAGACCGACGACTCGACCTTGTCTGACCTTTCACCCATGTCGTCTGGAGTAGAATCAGGTCAGCAGTCTCCTGTTTCACCAGAGCACAAGAAGAACCAGAAAGGCATTCGAAAACTGTGGGGAAAGTGAGTATTAGAGGGGTTTTTATTGGTTAAAGGCGGCTTTCAAAAAATATGTTTTATGCTAATGTATGAAATCCTTATGGAAATTAGTGTGGGGCAAAATTTTAATTTCATCCTTCAGGAAATATTTGCAACACTATGAGCTGTAATATTATTGGCTACTATTCTTTTTTTTTATCATCATTTTTGGTCTGATTCACAGGATTAGGAGAACACAGTCAGGCAGTCTTCCTGCAGATGGTTCTGATTCAGACTTTAAGCGAGGGGGTTTCAGGGCCACGGCTGGCCCTCGACTCACCTGCCTGGACACCGGTGCCTCTGCACGGTATCTCATCACCTACAATGAGCCATACTACTGTAAACACACACTAGCACCTTTATTCCTGTGTCTAATATTCTACATTTGTGTTCTGCAGTGACACAAACGCCCCCTTCCCGAAATGGTCATGTGATCAAGTGTGTGCATGGATGGAGGAGTTTGGTCTGAGCCAGTACGTGAACATGGCCAGACAGTGGGTCACTAGCGGTCAGACTCTGCTCTCTGCTTCATCACAGGACTTCGAGAAGGTGAGAAAAACTTTGGCGCGAGTAACAAATTCAGACCTGTGGCTTACATCAGCAGCATCTGATTTCCTCATTCAACACCTGGCGGTCCATGTGAAATAATTTGGCTATGCCTATCGCTTCAGGTTGTTGTGGTTTGGTTCAACCTGCCAGGGACGGTTTCAACCTCCGTTCCGCATCAGTAATGCTGTGTGACTTACTAATTAGTTCTGCCATCAAACCCACTCGATTAAATGTTCGGATTTGGTTTTTAATGAATCAGAACCGTTACAGCATTTACGTGAGGCTTTATGTGTCTTAAATTGAACATTACTAAATATTTGTTTTCATTTCTTGACATTGATAATTGCCAAATTACCAATATGCTGTTGCAACCATCTGGATTTAAATTAGTTTTCTTCTGCATGTAGGAGCTGGGAATCAAACATCCGCTGCACAGGAAGAAGCTCCAGCTGGCTCTGCGCTCATTCAGCACCAAAATCACAGAGAAATCCTCTGAACTGGACCACATCTGGGTCACACGTATGTACCCATAAACCAAACTTACGAGACAAATGCAGACGTTGTGAATATGAATGATAAATGAATTAAGGCTGTGAGTTTAATGCATAAACGTAATTAGTTATGAAAAATAATGTCATTTAAATATTTTTATGCAGCCAATGCACTGATCCTGCCCCTGGAACTGCATCTCATCTTACATTTGCTATGTAAACTGTTGACAAATAACTGCATTTATGGATTTTTTAAATGCATTTATGCCCTAAGATTCAATATACTGGGGCAAAAAATGTAAAATGTATGAGGTTTTGTGTAATATTTATATTATACGATAAGCAATATTACACAAGCAGCGAGAGCAATATGACACAATTGCAGTTTTTGTCCTGAATATCACCAGTTTAAATGTGATTTTATATAACAGTACAGTAAATAAGTTAATATTGTGGGGGGTTGCCGCTAAAAATATCTACAAAGCCACAGCTGAACTGTTACACATCTATGAGCAGCACAACAGTGATTCATTTCTGAATGAATCAGTGAACCAGTGATTCAAAGGGCCTTTCATAAAGAGAGTTGTTGACTTCATTCCTGAATGAATCAGCCATCATTCAATCATTTAGCCGTCTAAATATTTGTATAATACATTTTATGTTGAATCAAATATGTATTTGTAAAGCTACTATTCGTAATGTCTCATTTTTGACACAGTAATAGCTTTAAATGATTTTTGTAGATAATTTCACAGCCAAATGTAATTTAATTAATCAACACATCATCTAAATAATTTGATTTAAAAATAATTTAATCACCTTTTTTAACAGCCCTAATTTAAAACGTTTGATCAAATGTATGTTTAAGATGATAAAAATGCAAATGTCTGAAATTCATTTTAATGTTTAAAATAATCAATAAAAACATTTAAATTGCTTGTCTTTTTAATTAAACACGAATCAAACACTTTTAAATGTGTATTTAATTGTAAATTTGAAAGCTGATTTTTTTTAATGAATGAATAAATTGATTAATTCGTTTACTTTAATTGGCTCTCCTTGCTCTCTATATGCATTTTAGATCATGTAATTACACAACTATGTTATTTCTACACAGGGTGGCTGGATGATATTGGTTTACCGCAGTATAAAGACCAGTTTAGTGAAGGACGTGTGGACGGAAGGATGCTGCAGTACCTGACAGTGGTAAACATCTTCATTAACTTCCTATTGTGCCTTACCAAGAGGACTGAAATGAACTAGTACATTATATGTGATCAACATTGATATATTGGTTTTAATTTCAGAATGATCTTCTGTTGCTGAAAGTCACCAGTCAGCTGCATCATCTCAGCATCAAGTGTGCTATCCACGTCCTACATGTAAACAAGTTCAACCCCAACTGCCTCAAAAGAAGACCCGGAGATGAGGTGTGGAGGAAATAAACAAAAAAAAAATCGGGGGATCTACTTCAACACTTCCAGAACTGATTATGCTCATGATTTCTATGCGAATTTGTGTTGTTTTGACAGAATAAGACGTCACCTTCTGAGGTTGTTCAGTGGTCCAATCACCGTGTGATGGAGTGGCTCAGATCGGTTGACCTGGCAGAATACGCTCCCAACCTGAGAGGCAGCGGAGTGCACGGAGGACTTGTAGTGAGTAACTGCAGTCAAACTAAATGAATTATTACGCAACCAGCCATCAAGAACACCTTAGGAAATGCTTAGAAGCACATTAAAAACTACTCGGGACACAGTGGCAACTCCAGCTCTTACTTATTTATTTTTTTCCCAGATCTTGGAACCTCGTTTTAACTCAGACACGCTGGCGATGCTCCTGAACATCCCACCTCAGAAGACTCTTTTGAGGAGGCATCTGGCCACTAACTTCAACACGCTGGTGGGATCTCAGGCTCAGCAGGAGAAACAAGAGTACCTGGAATCATCAGGCTACACGCCGCTAACCACCACCGCTAAAGTCCGGGTAAGAAAGACGCTGACCACATCTTTAGAAACGCCTTCATCCGTGCAGCTGACACGCACTGCCCGATTCCTGTTTAATCTCAGCTGATGCAGCACATGCGTTTTGACACTTCCATTTCGCTTAGTCCATCACAAACAAAAATGCTGAGCAAGGGCACCTATAGTGTGTAACACACTTACTAAGCACAATGGAGCTTTAGATGCAAATCATCAACTTTTAAGCAGTTGAGCTAACCATTCATTTTCCTGATACCAGAAGGAGTGTGTGTTTAAAAGACACTTCCTTTGCAGAGACCTTTTCTCTATTACTTCCTGTAAAGAGGGCACACAGCATTAAATGAAATTGTTTTTGTTGTTTTTCTGTTGTTTTGCAACATTTTGAAGCTGATTCTGGAGATTCATGGTCTGGTCTGTTGTCACAGTTTCAATCACACTTAATTCATGACATAATTTGCAGCTTTTCAAATCAAGATCATTTTATAGTTTCTGATGTAACAGTAACATAGCCAGCCCAATTCAGTTCGTTATTTTTTTATTCATTTAAATGTAGTGAATAGTTATTGAAACTGGTAGAAGTTAATAATTAATAATAATGTTTCCCCCACCACCAAATTCAATTATTATTATTATTATCATTATTGTTTGAATATTAATTTAAATGGAATTTAATAATGAAGAAAAATTATATTTGTTGGAAAGAATATTTATTATTACTGTTGTAATCAAAATGTTTATCAAAAGGTAGTTCATTTCATTAGTTGAAATTTTAATCACATGCAAGTGCAACTGATGGAATTTACTAATAATTAATTAAATTCGGTAAATGAAATACATTATTATTAGTAGTAGTAGTAGTAGTATTAGTAGTATTTATAAAATAAGATTTGGTTGGAAAATATTTATTTATTTATTTATTTATTTATTTATTTTTATTGTAAAATGTGTATGGTTTTAAAAGGTAGTTTTGATATCCAGGCCAATTTATGTTTAATAATGACATATAATTGATGTATGAATAATAATAATAATTAATTGAATTTGGTTGGGGGAAACTAATAAGAATCATAATAATAGCAATTGTAGAGTATTTAATTGTATTTAATATTCATTTAAATGGAGATTATTGGAAATAAAAAAAGAGAAAAATTGAGTGGGAGAACACTAAAAATTTAATCAAACTAAAAGTGAATTTGTACATAATGTACAAAACGCATTTTTATTTTGGATATTAGATTTGCTAATATGTTATTAAATTATATTGGTTGTAAATATTAATTGGTAGTAAGCATTAGATGATGGCTATTGGGTATTGTGATTGTAAAGTGTGCATGCTCAGTTAAATATCTTTAAATACATATGTCTTTATTTATGTCTGTATATGTTAGTCCTTATTATTCATGCAGTTGTGTTTTATTGTTTATTTGTTGTTCCTCAGCCACGTAAGATGGGTTTCTCCACCTTTGGCCACCGTAAGAAGCGCTCTGACGACTCCACGGACTACATCTGCCCTCTGGATGCTTCCCAAGCCCAGGCCCTGCTCAATGGGGCCAGCCGGCCCTACAGCGGCTTCCGGGGCCTGAGCCCCATTTTTGACAGGGACCCCGAGAGACGGGTGCAGGTGGGAGCTCTACAGATCTGACGCTCTACTAGCCGTCACCTCTGAGCTTACAGCCAATAACCTCCACCCATATCCCACAAAACCACGACAACCTCCCAACAACACCCTGGGTCTGTTCAGTGCCATTTAACAACATCCCAGCATCCCAGGACACTGCAGGAAGACTTGGATGTAAATGACATCATCTCACAAAGGCAGCAGGGTGTAGCAGAATAGTGCCATTCATCCTGTGAAGGACAGTCAGACACATTCAACTTTGTCATGTTTTTGTGAATCCTAAAAAATGTATTATGAGATTTATCTGACAAGTATTCAATTTTTTTGTAATCTAACATCTGTGCTGTTTTAAAAGACAGTGTGTACAATCTTGTGCAATATTTGCATATTTTAGGGATTAATTTAAAGGTATATTTATGGTGAATTTTTAAAAAGCATACAGACTACTAAATGTTCAGCAGCACGTTTTAAATAATCTGATGAGGTTATTTTCATACAAATAAAATGCACAGGAATATTTTTATAGGTAGACATCTTGCCTTCAGATGAAGATACTGTAACGGTATATTATCCAAAATATCAATAAACCTCCTCAATCACAAGGATATTGTGGGTTTTTTAGCACATTGTTGATGAATATGTTTTCCCGGCTTTTAAAACTAAATCATTTTCGACATGCATGATTTGCAAACATTAAGCATTAACCTGCTGTCATCCGTGCATCTGGCCACCACCGAACGCCCATTTTCACAGTGTGGAGAAGTGCATGCTGGGAAAGGACTTTCATGCACTTGTGAGAGGTACTTTCTAATATACATTTCACTCTCTACATCATATTTGCACTTCATTATCGCCCATTGCTTCTGCTTAATATTCAATCTATCAGTATTTATATTTGTACTTGCCTATGACCAAAACATAGAACTTAGATTATTTATGTTGATATATTTAATGGATATCTTGGTTTTTCAGCTGTTGCACAGTAAAGGATCAGGGATGCAGATTGAGGCCTTATCCAGAGGAATTAACAACCTCACGGTAAGTGGATAACTTGCTTTTTCAACTCTAGAGTATCTATTTTTCTTTTCTTTTTTTTCTTTTATAACCTAAATGATTAAATAAAATGATACATTTACAAAATTAAATATAAATACTAAATATATTTATATATAGTATATAAATATATTAATATCACACTATTAACATGAGAAAATCTATCTTCATTCTTAGAGTTACAAATAGCATGAGAGAGGTTTATATTTAACGTTAGTTTATAAATATATATATATATATATATATATATATAAATATAAATATCATTTGACAGCACTACTAATAATTAATCGTTTACATATATTGTTCTAACTGACACTAATTATATTTTAGTAGATGTAGTAATAAGACTCTTAAGAAAAATGTCATTTATATTCTGTATTTATACACCAGTATAACAATTATTTTAAATTTTTGCTTTTAAAAACTTTAGAAATGTTAAAAAGGCCAAACAGCCAAATAAAAATCACATTGCCTTATTTTTCTCACTATCACTTTTTATTTATTTATTCTCAAAATCACGAATTGCTTAATTAATTGTTACATTGCTTAATTAATTGTTATTTTTTTAAGCAAAATTATCAAAGTGAAAATTCTTGTTGGCGCTGATAGCCTTACACAAATGTCCCGAGTTCGAATCCCACCCTCTCCTCTCTCTCCCACTTTGCTTCCGTTATTATCACAATACAAGTCAAAACCCCAAAAAAGTGAAAATTTAGTTCATCATCCAGCCCTAGTGCCTGCAAAATGTTTAGGTCCCCAGTAGTATGGTACACCTTGTGTTTTCAGACCTAAACAATGTGTTTAGTCTGATCAGGGCCCTAACTCTGCTTCAGACTAATCCTGGCACCCTCACTTACAGTACTTACTGAGCCGAGACGAGCTGCTGAGAGGAATGAGACGCAGCCAGACCGCTGTAGTGTGATCGACTCCACCGTACCTCAGCCTAACCCACCTCACCCTCAAAGCTTCAGGACCTGACACAAGAGTAACACAATCCTGCCTAATCCAGCTCAAGAACACAGCTCTACACTTTCTGTTATTGTATAACGAATTATTTTTATGTTCTAATGTACCGTTTGGAAATCAGATCTGTAGAGAGTAAACGAAAGAAATATTAGTAAATTATGTGGGCAGCCCTTTTCAAAAGCCTTTCTGTCAATAGTTGAAATCATCTACCTCAACCGTTGTTTTTCTTAAAATATTGTGCACCAGTAGAACTGGATGTGAGTAAATCCTTCTGTTTGCCCAATACATTGTCTTAGGCTGTTTTTCTAAACCGTGTCAAATATTTTAAAAGCAGTTTGTTGTTCGAGAAGATGTGGTTGTTTGCTTGCTATACCTCTGTTCAATCCACTCCAAGAGTTAAAAAAGGGTTTATTGTGGTGCTAGGTGTGACAGCTTGTCTAATGTGTCTCATGACCCAGCTGACAAACACAGTAACAAACTTTGGGAAGTCCTTATATGACGGCCAAGCTTTAAATGAGCACACTTATCTTAATAGGACTCCAGAGAAGAGAAGGATCCAACCGTAGGTTCACTCTCACCCAATACAAAGGAAAGAATAATACTGGTGAGTTATTTTACCTGACGGCATTGTACATGTCCACTGACAGATATTTAAACGTTTGTTAGCATTGCCACCTATAATATTTTTTTAAATGGAGGCTAATTTGTAATAATAGAAATAATAGGTGTACTTTATAATAGAATTTGTATTAATGGAAATAAACTGTGTGTACACAACCAGTCAAATTATTTTTCTGTTCTTTTACTTTTTTTCTCCAGAATCCATTCTAATGTATTGATTTTCTGCTCAATTACTGTCTAATATTATTGGTGCTATAAAGTTATTCATGATGGTGGTTTTTGCTATTATTTTTATTATTATTATTATTATTACTACTATTGTTATTATTACCCATGTTAAAGTTTTACATGTGTAAATATTTCCATATACATGCATGCATGTGTTTGTATATATATATATATATATAAACACACACACACATATATATATATATATATGTGTGTGTGTGTTTATATATATATAAAGCCCTAAAAAAAAGCCCTATTCAATATTC